>OY856188.1:208877652-209117112 GCA_963693315.1 Diogma glabrata
AAACTGACAAAGTAAGAAAAACAGCGGAAAAACTAAAGATGCGATTACATCGAATTTGCTTCTTTTATTTTTTTTTAGCTTGAAAAAAAAATTTCTTATGCGTTGTGTCTCTGAGATGTTATGTTGTTGTTGTTGTTATTGTAACTTATGGACGTTTCGGTACATTAAAAATACTAATTCAAAACAACTGATCCGTTTCGAAATAATTTTTAATTTAGTTTTTGTATATATATTTTTTTTTTAAATTTACTGAAAAAATATTTTATGAAGTAAGTTTTTGTTTCTTGAATTTGAACATAACATAGGAGAGTTTTTGCATGTATTTTCATGTGCACATGTTCAACGTGAAATTTGAGAGTTTCGATGTTGATTGTGTGTTTCATTAAGGATTTTTGAATTGAATTTTCTGCAAATGTAATTTTTTTATGAAAGTTTTAATAACTAAATGAATCAAAAATTGATTTATTTTGTTCTATTTATTTTCTTTATTTTATTAGCTTAATTTTAAGAAAATGGTCTATAGCGAACTAGAAATTCCTAGATCTGCGGGCGAACTAAGAGTATGTCCTTCTGGTTTCTTGCTTCGCTTCATTAGCAATATGCTGGCGTTATCTTGTCTTTAATATCTGGTGAACGATTCAACAGAGAGACATGCACCATCAATGTTGCTACAGTATGTACATTGAATTTTTGTTATAATAGGAGTATTATAGGACCTCAACAAAAATATTCATTTTGTTTTGAATTTCTATTTTTTCTTTTTGCTTTGTCTGTTGTTTTGCTATAATTTTATCATTATTTTAGCTTTCTATAATAATATACTTGGACCCACTTGTTGTTTTGTTTGATGAGGTCTTTGCTAAGTAACTGATTAAAAGACAGGTTTATGTAATTTTTTTAGCCAGATGTATTATTTTTAGCCAAAACTAAATCAATTCTTGTTGATTGGTAAATTTTTTAATTTTGATCTACAATGAAAAAAACATGTTCTATTTCCAATCGAAATGCAATTGTCTCAACCTCACCGTGCGGTCACATATGGCGAATCGAACTACGAAATTTCTTTAACAACTCTATAATTATAAATCGATGAAGTTGAGACAATTACACGAAATATTTATTTGAAAATAAAATATAGTTCAATTAATCTCAAATACTTAAACTTTAAAATGAAAAATTCATGATATAAGACCAATTTTTTTCAGAGAAATAGTTATTATCTTTATTCAACTACTGTTATATTGGATATAAACTTTATATTTGAAATAAACCTCATTCTGTTGTTAGGAAAATGTTATCGTGTAGTTGTCCCAATCACAGTGAAGTTTGTTTGCAAATAATTTTTCTTTGCATGAATAATCAACTGCCAACTTCGAGATGAGGTTGTGTACGGAATCTCGCGTACTTCAGTCTCTCCTATTGACATACGAGCTACCTTCAACTAGCAGTCCTGTTCTTTTTATATTACAATTCCTTCTGAAGCATTGTTATAGTTTTGTGTCTACAGCGACCAAAATACAAACAACCTTTCTTGTTACAAATAATAAGCTCAACAAAGTTAGCTTACTAGGAAAAATATTTAATTTTAACTGTTTAATACGACATATACTTCAACTTTTTAATTTTAACTTTATAAACGCCATCTGTCGAAACGAAACATTCACTCACATTACATTCACTCCATTACACAGATTTCTAAAACAAAAAATTAATAAAACCAACCACCGAATTCTAACCCTCAATCATTTCGTAAATCACATTAAAATTACAACTTCATCTCGTTCTGTATAATACAAGAAACCGTTCAACAAAATTCCATTAAAACCAACATCAAATACACAAACGTACAGCACATTTTTACTCAAACACATGATATTGCATGGTCGAATCGAATTAACTCAAAAATTATGTAACTTTGACAATTTAGAGGTCTCTCCTTGTTCTTATAAAATGTTAAAAGAAAACGAAAATTTAATGGTTTATTGTTTGTCATATTTCAACTTTAAATTGTTGTTTATTTTTTTTATGTATTTTTCTGTGGTGGCAAAATAGGGCTATTAAATGGTCGTAAAAATTTGTAGTCACCTCATAAAATGTAACATTTTGGGTAACATGACGCGTTTTTTTATTTAAACTCGACTTGCTCCTATATAAGTTTTTTATATACAAATAAAATGATCGTTTGTTTTATGTTTCTTTAAATTGTTTTGAGTGGTTTTTTGATTTGTGACTTTACTTTTTGTTGTTGTTGCTGTTTTGGGATTCTAGTATAAGAAAAAGGTAGATAACGTATAAAGGGATCACCATAATTCCTTTTTGTTTTGGTAGATCTTCATGATTTATTATAAATTACAGAATGATATTTTTTTAAACGATCGAGATATACAACAAAAATTCTATTTCCGTCGGTAAAATTATACAAATTGAATTTAATTTGTAACAAGTCTTTGAAGCCTAAAACAAACGAAAAAAAAACAAAAAAAATGTTGGTGGAAATAATTATTCATAAATTTATTATTTATTGAATTATTTATATGATATGCTGCAGCCTTGCAGTAACATTTTAAGTTTGTGCTAAATGGTATTTATGATTTTAAAGCAAAATTCAAGGTAAACGCATTTGTGAGCAATACTGGACAGTGGAAACCATTAAATCAATTATTTTTTGGAAGCAAATTTAGTCAATCAAAAACAGATGGCTTTTTTGAATTACAGCAGTTGACAAACAGACAAATTGATTAGTTACATTAGCAATTAATGTTACGGAGGGCTAAAAATTAAAAGTAAATATAAACTGTTCAAAAATGAGTTTCAGAAGAGAAAGTAAGATCATTAAGAGGTTATGAAAAATTACCATGCATCAAAGCAACTGGTTGGTATAGTCCATTTCACGCCGTTTACATTTCACTGTCGGCTATCAAATTAATGGAAATTAGCTATACCAATTCAAAGGCTCCTGTCTGTATGTATAGGTTGATCACTAGAACATTTGCAAGAAGCACAACTAAAACCTTTGGCAGTCATGGTTTTAAAGATTTAAAAAAGTAATTACAATTTGAACGGGTATCTTTACTATAATTCTTGTGACAGAATACTCAGTTTTTTGTTACGTACATCATTATTTCAGGAAGAATATATTTTGTTGTTAATGTTATCTAAACATAACATAATTCCCGAATGGAGGGATTATTATTGAAGGTTATTTCGAACTAAACAAAATAAACTGCAGTGATAGAACAAAATTCTTGTTATTGATAATTAAAAATAAACGTGATAATTAAAATTAAAATTAATAAAAGGTCGTATGCATAAAAAAATTTTCGAGCTACCTATAATACATGTAAAGTAAATTTTAAATTTCGTAATCGAACGCAGCATAGAGGTGAATAAGAGTATGCAGAATTGAAAATTAGAGCGGATAATTGTTCATTTGACAACTATAAAGACAAGCCATTAAATTAAGGCATTCATTTTTTTTACTTTTAATGGAGAAATTAAGAAGGACGATTCGAAAAATAAGTTTGAGTAGTCTAGGAACATAGAAATGGTATATAATGATGCTGGAATGATAGGTCGTCCAATGGAATTACATCGAAGACTATAACATAGAAGAGGATGCCAATTCAATAGTACAAACCGTAGTAGATTGGCAAGTTCTTATGCTAGAAACAGGAGAACTAGTCCGAATGGTGAATATTAAAAAAAAACAAAGACGCATCCAGTTTTATGAATGTCAAGGTTTCATGCTCAACGTTTTGGGAATATATGAATATCTGAGTCATGCTTAAATAATAATTTAATAATGATAATGGCTCACTAAAGGCAAACAATATACTTTCATGTGATGGAACACCATCTAACCGGGAAAAAAGTACTGTATGGATTAAAATGGAATGTGGATACAGGATCATGTGTAGCTATAATTTCTGAAAAGGATTATGAGGTATTGTAAACATCTAAACTCGAACAAATATTTGAACCTTTAACAGCGGTAACTGGGAATAAATTAAAATTAATGAGGCAAATTAAGGTGAGGGTCCAAAGTACATATCTGCCATCTGAAAATATTCAATCTAAATTTGACAATCGTGGAAACTGTTTTGAAGCAGTTTTCCCTGAAATAATTTTTGGCCTCTGCGTTGAATTGGTACTTTACCGATGATTATACGCTTTCGATATAATTCTTATCGTTCGTTCTATCAAAATAAAACAGTAAGCTCAGTCGTTCTTTTTTTTTATTTTTTTTTGTCCAAATTCGTTTCAAATATTTACATGTATATAGTTGTACGACATTTGTGGACAGTTTCGTGAATATAATCAACATTGAAAGTTGTGCATTTTCTGTTTTAAAAATTCATAACTAATGTTGTGACATTTCATGTATTTTTGATAGTAGTTTTTCTTTAACTTAAATTTAAATAGCAAAATTTTGTTTGGGTTTAATTAATAGTAAAGTTTTTTTAGTTTATTCAGATTAATGAAAAGAAAAAAAAGTTAGAAGAATTTTAATTAGTTTATATAGAAAAATTTATTAGTCTATTAATCAAAAAATTCAAAAGTTTTGGTCATAAAAATATGTGTGATAAATAAACAATGAATCTAATTATTCGTGAATTTTTTTGTTCCTATTAATAATGAAAATTATTATATTGATTTGTGAATTAATCAAAATTAATCAGTGAGTTAATAATCAATGGTTGAGGTGTGGTTTTTGAGTGATAGTGACCAGTATTGTAGTTCGATTACTTATTTCAAATCAGTGTAATAAAATATGTCATCGTTACCATAGTTTGGAAAATAGTAAAATGGATCTTAATCAATAAAGTCCACAGTAAAAGTACCAACAACCTTGCTGAATACAAGATGTCAACAGCAACAACAGATATTTTATCATTAACAGTGGAACAAATTTTGCTGTTTGTTCAGCAATCGCATGTACAATTGGCGCAACGATTGAGTTATGTTATTATTATTGTTCAATAATCTTCTGTGGCGTTGGCGCAACGATTAATTTATATTATTATTATTATTCAACAATCGCTTATACCTTTGGCGCAACGATTGATTCATTTTATTATTATTGTTCAACAATTGTTGAAAAGTTTTAGCATGCACTTCAGCATTTATGATAGGCTGAGGAGACATATTCGAACTCATAGACTGATACTAGTTGGAATTTTAATTTCAAGGCACGCGACTCATTGGATGCTCCTGATTATGATCCCAATATTAGGAACGCATTGTGTTAATTGAAAAACAGTTAAAACTTCTATACTACTCTTGGAGAAAAGATAGGTTAAATTTGTTGTATCCACAGTGACGTTCAATTTTCAATATTAATAAGATTGAGTTTGATGGTATTGGAGAGTCTTTGTTTCTTAAATTATAAACCGATAATGTTCCAAAAATATAAAATTATTTTTTATAACAATCTTAGAACCACAATAAAAAGTGTTTCAATTGATATCCATAATTAAAAGAAAATGTAAAACCAATATTTTTAAACTGTATTAGTTCCGTTTAGTTTTCGAGAGCAGGTTTCAAACGAGTAAAACATATTTAGAAATAAAGAAAAATTATTACCATGTATAGCATCACATAGGCGAAGCGCGAGTTTTTAAGAATGGGATGCTGCGTTCTAAATAATATTCCACAATAACTACTGTTAAAACTCAAAAATAGCCTCTTTGAAGAAACATAGTACATTTTGATTCAAGATATGGAAACGCTGCTTTTTCGTGAATGATATTTATTATAAATTATTTAATTGGAAATCGACGACATACCATTTAAAATTCATATTCTATTTTTCATGGTTACTGTGTCTTAAAACTATTTAATGAAGATACCATAGCAACTACAATTCGTTATCTAGCGAATATGATTTTATACACTAGAGGAAAAAACGATTTTCAAAGGGGATTAAATCTTCATGAAAATAGAATTCATTTGCTATTGTAGAAATAGTACATTATGATGCTAGGACGTAAAGCTAAAGATTTTGGACGGATGTGGAGTTTGCAAATCGAGGCGCTAGCCGAGATTTGCACCCACATTAAGTCCAAAATAGCTTACGTCCGTGCATCATATACTATTTTTTATTCGCCGCAAGCAAAATATTTTAAGAAAAGTTGTTTATTCTAAATTAAAATTATAAATTTTCATAAATTTTAAAATAAAAATATGTGGAACAAGTAACCTTTGAAAAAATATTTATTATTTTTTCCAAATTCTATGACAACAAATGATAACAACTATTTTAATTGGATAATGAAACTTTGAATTTGCGGGTTGCTTTGATAAAAAAATTTATTTTTCATAAAATTTAAACAAATACAAATGCTTTTTACTTTTTTGGACGTAACTATGACGACAAAATAAATAGTTGAAAAGTGATACTTTAAAGCCGCAAATCACAGTAATAAAGTAACACTTTAATATATAGGCGAATAAAAAATATATTTTTTCGGCAAACGGCTGTAAAGTTTAACTTTACTGCCGCTGGGGAGTAGCATAAGTCTTACTTTTTAGTCGGCGGCTGCAAAAGTAACGCCATTTTTATTTTATCTGCCGGCGCCTGTAAAGTAACTTTCATATATTTACGGCGGCTGTAAAGTAATTTTCATATTTTTACGGCGGCAGTAAAGTAATTTTCATATTTTTACGGCGGTAGTAAAGTAAAATAACATGATATTATTAATTTGTTCAAAACAGAATGAATTTCAGTTCATTTTAATGAATTAAAATCAATAAAAATTAATTTCAGAAAATTTATTACCTAAAACATATTTATAAAAAATTTGATGCATTAATTTCATATTTTTAAAGAAATTTAAACGTTTGCCGAAAAAATAGTGTATTGAATTCGGAGCTAAAGTTACTTTTTGTGTTTCGTCTATAATTGTCGACTCCCCTACGGTCGGCCGCCAAACTATAGATTCAACACAAAAAGTACAACTTTAGCTCCTAATTCAATAATATACTATTTTGCATATTTTTCTATTAGTTCTAACTAAAGACGCTTACCATTGAAGATCAAACTTGTTTCACTTTAATCTACTCTCCCTCGAGCAAGTTGTGTAATTGAAAAGCATTTCATTTTACTAATTTATTTAGATCGGCGGCTACAAACATGTTTTTGTATTTTTTATAATAAAATGGACTAGTCAGATCAAAATAATAATGGACTAGTCAGATCAATCATAAGCTCAAAATAATTATTTTAAAATAAGAATAAAATTGTGTATTTATATTTGAAATATTTTTAAAGTTTATGCGTTCCATTTGTGATCTACTCAAAGCTTCTAAGTTATTTTGTTCTAAAGGAACAGTTTTTATTAAATATCCGAAGCAGTCGTTTGTAATGAAATTATCAATGCACAAAACGGCAAGGAAAATAAATAAATTTTGCGGTAAAAACTTGATCCTCTGGTTTGAAACGCAAAATTCAATCCATTTTTAAAATTGCATTTATTTATATGTACTAATATTGGAACATAAATATGGTTGTTACAAAGCAGCTCATCTCATCAGATACATGAAAAAATCTCTTTACTTAATACATCAAAGTATGGACTATGGTTTTATATTATTGAAATTCACAAAGGGAAAAAATTATTGTATTTGTTGATTGGTCCTATCCTAACAAACAATCGAGAAATAGAACCACGAAAATGTTTCAAAAGGAGACAAATACCTACAAAATTTGAAAATCAGTGGGTCTTCTATTTTCTTATTGAAAAATATGTTGATATTTTAAAACAAAACTGTTTTGGAAACTGTTCTGCAATAATTTTTAATTAATAATGCACCATAATTATTTATTCAAACATTTCTAATTCAAACAATAAATCCAAGTTCTTATTAAAAATCAATACATACTTTGATGTAAAGTAGTAAAACTTAGCTAAAACAAATAACCAGTACATATAAGCTAAAACAAAACAGATTTACCATAGTACTACTATGATAGTATATGATACGCTATAAGCAACACAGCATCTACTGCTATGGTTTTTGTTTGATTTTTTTCGTTTTTCTTTTCCTATTTGTGTTTCTTCTTTTTTTTTTGCGTACAAATATTATAATTCCGTACGCTGCAAGTTGGACAGCTTCTTGTATATTATTTGGACGAAATAAATAAATATTTTGATTGCGTTGAAGTTTTTTTTATAAATATTAGGAATTAATATAATTAAATAATAATAATAATAAACATTTATATGGAAATATTTGTATAATTTTACAGAAACTTTGAAGATTTATCTTAAATAAATACTAAAGTATGGAAAATTTATTGAATGATGATTGATAAAATCTTTATTAAAAAACAATCGTTAATTTGAAAAAGAGCGGCCTGTTTCAAAGGGAAGCAGTGCTTCCCTAGCATCCAAAGACGCTTCGCCTATGTAGCATCATCAGAATGTGCTTCGTCAATTGTGGTAGCTAGAAAGAGAGATGGAAGTATAAGAATATATCTAGGTTGTTCGGTTAAAATGAAAACAAATATATATTAAGATTGAACTATTGCAGGTCCAAAAAGTAGTTAAGCACTGCTAAAGATTACCTCATGTATCAGTCTAATGCGTTATAGTAGATTATTATTCGGATTACCAACCTGCCGCTTCATCATTTCAGTCAGTAATGGGTAACATGCTAAAGAGTTATATCAGGAGTTTACTGTTATATTGACGATATTCTCATATAGGTTGTAAAACTTAGCCAACATGAAGGGCACCTAAAAAAAAGTAATCAGTTGTAGTAGCAGTAGCACCAGAAGATATCACACAATCATTCATTGGATTAATAAATTATTATTCCAAATTTATTCCGAATGTTAACAAAAAACTTAAAAAATTTCACAATCTATATTTGGAATTGGGATGAAAATTGTAATAAAATGTTAGAAAATTGAAAAAAAAATATTTTACAAAACAGGAGTTATAAGAGCATTATGATCTAAAAAGCCATAATAGTGGTAATTTGCGATGCCAGCGACGGAGGTGTATCAGATGTATCGGTGTATCAATCATATGCCCATAAAAATTATCAGAAGAAGATAAAATAGAAGAAAAGTTTGGACAATGGAAAAATATTCAACCGTCTTACCTTTTCTCTGATACACCGGTATGTAGTAAAATTTAACTATTCGAATAACCGGGTAATCTACTCGGTTAACCGGGTAATTAATTATGTTATAGTTTAATCATTAATAAAATTTCAAAAAGCAATTATTTTTCTGTCACATAGATAGCCTGATGTAATTAAATTTGGTAGTAAAACCAATAATCACGTCTAAATATACACAGTATATATTACAAATGATGAATTGCCCCCATAGTCATTTACTTGCAACCAGGCAGTACACCTAAAACAAATCAATATTTCAAATATTCGAACACAATCACAACGATTGCATTAATTAATCAAATGTTTTCTAACTGTAATTAAACTGTAAACAAGGAATATTTGAATTCACCTGAATTGGACAACAGTCTCGGTCTAAATATAAATTTCAGCATGTACCATGATGGTCTAGATCAAGAATTGCATAGAGAAACTAGTTCAATTAGAGATGTTCCTACTCGCTCATAGAAATTGTAGTCTACCAAAATTGAATTTAAATCATTTGATTAAAGTATAAAAAGGGAAAATTAATTGGAACGATTACAAAGATTGATGACATTAGACCAACGTCAGTAAATATAGGCCAGCGTTTTCAGTCATATCCAAGTTCACAACTAAGATACGTTCTAAATTAAGTTCGAAATCATTAAATGTATTGATTTTCTTAAAATAACATATTTTTTCTATGATAGCGAAAAGTCTATTTTCATCACGCTTAATCCCATGTAAAAATTGGTTCTTTTTCACTAGTTTAAAAAGATTGCAGTTGCTATGGTATCTTCATATAATTTTACAAAGTTTTTAAAACAAAGCAACCACGAAAAAATAGAATATGAATTTTAAATGTTATTTTGTCGATTTCTAGTTTAATAATTTCTAATAAATATCGTTTATATATTAACTATCATAGAAAAAAATGCATTTCTTACGCGAGATAAAAACATTTTACGTTCGCGAAATTGCTCCACTCGACGCTAACGCGTCTCGTGAACAAATGTTTACTCACGACAAAGCAGCGTTTTCATCTCTGGTACGAAAATATACTAATTTCCTGCAGGAAAAGAAAAAAGGTATAATAAATAATTGTACATTAAATTTCTTGTTATAGTATTTCGCAATTGAGTTTTTTTATTAATATATTAATTATGTTACCGTTAATATATTAATTATGTTATATTAATTAACTATTAAATTTATATGTTTGATCCAATTTCGATTGTGACATCATTCTCATGAACTTACAAAGAAAGGTTTTTCTAGACTGCTGAGGATGATTTCGGAATTGGGGATTTCAATTCAGTCCAGTAGCATTCAATAAATTAAAATATGTATGGAAAACCACAAATAATTACAAAAAAATTTTGAAGCCATTATTTCATGAAAGAATGCAGAAAATAAAAAATAACTACTGCTTAAAAATTGCAAGCATTCCTAAAAAAATATGCAGCAACAAAACTAAAATTGGGTTGCCAATAAGCATAATGCTAGTGACTGTGACATATTCATTGATCATGTGACGCACGGTCTTTCTCAAGAATTAAAACCCGCATATAAAATTATACGAAAGCATTTTATTTCGAGTAAACAATAGCGTGCCATCATCAAAAACTATACTATAACTAAAATTTAGAGTGCTCCTGTTTACTGAATATAGGTCATCCGTCATCCCCCATAGGTGAACTCGTTAACTCATTAATCCCAGAATTTTGGGATCATAAAAATATGCCCGGAGCACAGGATTTATGATCTTGTGATTGCAATCCCTTGTCACAATCGAAATCAGATCGAGCATATTAAATAGCTAAATAGTTAGTTTATTAATAATAAAAACTCACTTGCGAAATACTATAGCAAAGAATTTTATTTTAAAATCTATCAAATTTAACTATAATAAAGTATAGTTTTATGTTTAAAATTTAAATAGATAAAGATTTCAACTGTCAAATACTGATATTTATTTTCTTTATTTTATATTTGTTCTGATATGTTTTAAATAAGTTATGATCAGTAGGTATAGAAACACTTATTTAAAAAAAATTTGTGAATTTCAAACCCATTTTTGTTTTAATTTTTTAACCGGTTAACCGGTTATTTTGAAAATTTACAATTCGATAACCGGATACTAAAAATGTCGAATAATTGCCATCTCTACCGGTATGCTATATATCGAAAGGATATACGGATCGAAAATAAAACAGATCAGTTTCTTTAAGAAGTTAATAAATTTTAGTGAAAATAATTGGGTAAAATTTCACATTTTAAAGTCCCAAAATAAATAAAAAAATATTATAAAAAATGTGAGTTGTTAGTAATGCAAGACAGGTGCAGCATATATGGGGCATCGTAATTCCTAAAATTTTACAATCAAAAGTATTAAAACTAGACATCAAGCAAGTTGCAAGAGAATTTGTATATTGGGAAGATATTGATAAAAATATAGAATATTTTGTGGGGTGTCTGTGTTGTCAAAACATGGGCAGAAGACACTCATCCTCATCACAGAATACACTTGGATTTTATTACTCTAATGCACAACAATTTTTAATTCTCATAGAAGTGCATGCAAGACGGCTAGAAAGCAAAATTAATGAATGGTACAAATGCAAGTAATATGTGTGAAAAGCTGGAAAATTTGTTTATGTTTTTGGATATTAAAATCAGATTGTCTGGGATAAATGACCAACCTTGGCCGACAATAAATAGTTTGAAGTATTTTGTTAAGATATATGAGAAATTATCTTACACATCGTCACCCTATCATCCAGCAAGGAATTGTTTAGTCGAAAGAGCTGCGCAAACCACCAAATTCGTTTAAAAAAGTCTAGCACGAACTTAAATCACATAAATCTTCACCGATCTTAATTTCAATTTGTCTAAAAATATCATAATTTTTTTACACCATTATCGAAATTTGCCATGCACGGTAAATAATGTTGTTGGATATTTTGGGTTTCTGAACATATAGTTTCAAGATGTAAATTGACATGAGTTACAGTAACATATAATAAGTTATGGATCTCTGCTCTTTACTATTATAAAGTATCAGATCTAGTTTGAGCTGTCTCAGGTGAAATGATGAAATAATAAATGGTCATAAGGGTAACGAATAAGAGTAAATTATAGTGAATAGCAAAAAGAATTTCTATCTTCATGCTAGATTTTTTTACTATACTATAACACAAAAAATATCTAGATAGGACGGAATGCTCTATCTATATAGACGTAGTAAAATTATATTCACTTTCTAGACGTAATGATCACTTGGTGGTCCAAATGACTTTAAATTAATACCAGTCAATATCTCCCACAGCAACGAAATAATCGAAACTTAATATTCTTCGCCCAAATGCATGAATGCTGAATTACTGTAAACATTATCACCACAGCTGATCTGAACAAGTCAAATGTAATTTTTATATAAAAAAGTCTCCAATTAAATATTAATCCATGACACATTTATCAAACATTTTATAATATCAAACAAAATTTAATTCCAAGAAAACGTCATGATTCGAAATAATTGTACAAAGACATTTTCTTATAATTCTTACCAACAAAAACTTAATAAATAAATAAATAAATAAAAGTAAGAAAAACGATAAAAAATCCTTTTATTTTTATATTTATTCGGTTAAATTAGTTTCGTATTATTTTTGTCTTGCGTTTTTTTTCATATCAAATAAATTCTTCATGTTTTCTAATTTAAACCTTCTAGCACATGACTTGAGAAAATTTCTTTTAGAAGAAACACATTGTTATGTTCGTTTCATAAAGGATTTAGTTGTCTCTTTTGTTTTTGAAGGATTTTTGTTGTTACATATGATTAAAAGAAAAATGGAAGAAATTTACTTTGTTGTAGTTTTATAGGATTAATTATAAAAATACAAATTTCATATGTGTATAAATAAAGAGAATAGAGATAGAGATGATCATATGTTTTGAGCTACTGTATGGTGAAATTAAATGAAAAAGTCGATTATGAGTTGGAATTAACAAATAACGTTTCGTGTATAAACTATAACTAAAATGTTTATGTTGTTCTATTCATGCTTCATATATAGGAATGTGGACTGTCCGACGATGCCTCCATGAGCTATTTTCGAACAATTCAATGCAGTTTATGCTTGAGTCTTATTTGAAACGTAATTATAGTCATCAGACGGTAAATAAAGTTATCATAAAAACTCTTTGACCTTGATTGAAACCGGAACTGAACCCGGCTTCTCACAATAAATGAATGTGCTAAGTGTTGGTTTCTCGTCAAGTTTGAGCTGTTATATAAGACACAAGATAAGATACATAATTCAGATGTGTACGTCATATGGGCATATGAAATGAAATTTTGTGTATGGTTTGCGTTTGGATGCGGTTGCTCTAGTCTATATGAATCACATTTTGTATTAAAAGTGACCGGTGAGCACTTTGCTTTCTTTATCTCCCATTTGATCGATTATTCCTTGTTGCAATTTTTTAAGCTCTTAGCGGAATCTTTTGTTTTATAACGTTTTAGGTTAACTGAGAATAGTTTAGATACGTTGTGTCCGTAAATCAAATTAGAACACACATATCGAATGCTACAAATATTTTCCGATCGATTTTTTTGTTTCCTTTCAAGATGTAAAGTCTGAAAATTTTAAAGCACAATGTTATAGTATAACTTCATTTTTAACAGCAGATTACTAAAATAATTAAAAAAATCTGGTAAAAAATTCAATACTCATCAGGTATAAGTGATATACATTTGTTGATGTTACAGCACGAGCCATTTTGTGAGATTAAATATATTGAATGGAACAAGCTCAAATGATCAAATATGTTTTTTTTAAACAAAATCATAATATATTACAAGTGTTTGTAATTTCCCAGAAGTTTTTCTTATCCCAGAAGTAAAAATATAAATGACTCTGTTAGATGAACATATTAAAATATATTTGGTTTTACAAACTACATATACATAACGAATACCCAAGTTATATCATTATGCATATTTTCTATGAACCAATCGATTGTTATATATAAAACTGTGATATATTGAAATTGATAATGAAAGAATTAATCAATTCATTCAGCTCTCTAAATATGTAAGACAGGCTTTATTGCAACCACAAAAAAATGTAGTAACACCTCAGAACGCACGTTTTCGTTATAGGTTATAGGTTTTAAAAGGTATCTATGTGTTTTTGTGACGTATATTGAAATCTCTATTACACAACATTTTTTGTTAATCTAAAAAAAATTAATTATAGTTGTTCAAAGAAAAGCCTCAATGTTAAAAATGTTCTGATATACTATTGATTTCAATTACGATTCTTGTAATATTGTTAAATGCTAAGTTGGTCAAACAGGCAGAACATTTAAATAACTAAACAAATTTCAAGTAACCACAACCTCATAATCGTCATAAAAGATTTCTATAAAATAATAGAAAAACATCTTAATATATATCTTGCTTTAGAGTTTCAGCGAATTTATGTATTTTTGGAGTTAAAGAGCTTGTTAGCACTAAACTTATTTTAAAAATTCAAATTATTTATGTTTTGCTAAGTACATCTATTGAAAATTTCTATTTGAAAATTTGATTTCAACGTTGTCCCTGGGATGGACAAGAAAATGGAAAGGGAAGTTCCATTTAAATTTGTCTGCTGTATTTCAAAAGAACTATAAAAAAACATGAGCTTTCTAGTAAAACTTCAACCCAAATTCTTATACAACTTGATTGGTCGCGATTTCTTATTTGAAACACGTTTTTAACAACTCCATCCTTATATCATATCGGATTATTGTTAAAGTTTGCTATGGTAGTTTCTGACGTTGCAAAAAGTGCGGGGATTACTTCATTAGAGCAAAATACAGAATAGATTAATTAATCGGTATTTGCAAGCTGGCACTAACTAGTGACAAATTTGAGTTTAAATAAAATAGACTCAATATCAATAGACTCAAGTGTATACATTCTATAGATATATTATATTTCAAAAAAGTTTTTCAAGAAAATCAGATTTATTTGATTTAAATCAGATTATTTTGATATTTTAATTATCTGAATTTTGTGAAGAAAAAGTCCTATATCGCTTAAAATTGTATAATACATTAATCAGTTTTGATATTCTAATTCAAACGTACCGTTTTCTTTGATTTCAGAAGGCATTTTTTCAGTTTATATATAGTAAAATATCCCCAGAATTTTAGTAAAGTTCCAAAACTATACGTTCACTGCTCCATATAAATCATTAGATCTAATTGCATTCTTTTGGCAAGGAAAGACAGCAGTAAAAGAAGAGTTTCTAGTTACTAAATTTTTACACGGAAATACTGATAGTTGTTCTAAAGTTGTGAAATGCGTTACTTGTCGAGCTCCGATGCAAAATAAATATACTTTTTTACTGTTAAAGAGTGGTGTCAGAAATATCAATTTTTGAGGTTCGTAAAGTTTGTCGGACATGTATGATAACTGGTTAACATTATACGGTTTTGCGAATTATACGGAGCAATCGCCAATAATTTTTAAAATTAAAATGCAATATTTAAAAATATACTTTTAATATGTTTATTTTTAATTTAATTAATAATAATATAAACTTCTTTATAGTAACAATTTGAGCTTGATTTTTTTTTATTTTATTGAATATCGATTTCGA
The DNA here is from genome assembly GCA_963693315.1 of Diogma glabrata. NCBI lineage: Eukaryota > Metazoa > Arthropoda > Insecta > Diptera > Cylindrotomidae > Diogma > Diogma glabrata. The sequence continues at coordinate 208,893,417 of OY856188.1, forward strand.
CTTACGTCATCCTCAGTTCTTAAATTATTATCTTACTTAAATTAGAATAATAATTTAAGAACTGAGGATGACGTAAGTTGAAATCGATATTCAATAAAATAAAAAAAAATCAAATTCAAATTGTTACTATAAGGAAATTTATATTATTATTAATAAAATTAAAAATTAACATGTTAAAAAGTATATTTTTAAATATTGCATTTTAATTCAAAAGTGACAAAAACATACAAACAGTGAATAATATGGAATACCATAATAACACATACAATAATTTTTTCCAGGTAACTATTTAGAATTCAAGGACTTACTGTTTGGATCAAGATTTGAACAGTAGTTAATTATATCTTCATTGATATATTTTTTTTCGTGAGCGGATTGTACTTGAATCAATTACTTTAGTACTCGACTAATTATATAATTATCTATCGTTTCTAGAACAACTTATGGAATCTTTTCATGCATTTTATGTGAATTTATCAATGTTTCCTATTGTGATTTAATCTGTGACTTTATTGTTGAAGTCTTCGGTTGTTTCCATTAGCAAGCACTATGCAATTGTCTCAATGTGACGGGATAGAGATGACGTTGGTAAGGTGTAGGCAACTCAGGTTGAATTAAAATGGAGACCTCATCTTGCTAGGTGAGAATCGTTGCCAGAGTACTCCCATTTCAGTTTTGAAGTCGCAGAAATCAAAGAACATTTGATAATGCCTGTACAACCAGAACTTGATAAAGAGCGACTATGGTTGTTCATATTCTTGTACTTGTATGTTTGTGACTCAATTAATTTGGTCAATTAAATTGATGGCTGTGTTCTGTACTCAAAAGTTATATTGCATCACCTCTTAGTTAACGATCTCGAGAGCCATGATAGAATTGAAAATATTATTTATTAAAATTAATTTTTTAATAGATATAAAGGTTTTAATTTTCTTTTGTATTGGTATTGGTGTAGAAAAACTTTTCGATTTATCTAAAAAACATCGCTTTATTTGGAATTTTTAATAAAACATTGGTGTAAAAATATGATTTTTTGATTTTCAATGATTTTTTTTTTAAATCCAGTTGATTTAAATCTGATTTAAATCACTGATTTAGATCAATGCAACCCTGAGAAGTGTTTTTTTAATGATTAAATAATTCGGTAACTAGAACCGAATGTGACAGGAATTGTTTGAATGCAGATTGGATAAAATTAAACGGCCCGAGCAGAAGTTAGTTAGGGAAAACCTGAATACAGTCAGGGCGTGATCAGGGCCTGGTCAGTCCTACAAGGGCAATCCCTATTAAGGCAATCTGATGTGAGCCTGTTCTGGGCCTGATTTAGAATACCTTCTAGGGTACCTTATTTGAATATATCCGGCCCTAATCAGGTTTTTTGTATCTGACCCCTAGCTGAAATTTTAATTGGTTAAACTTCACTAGAGCATTATCCATTTTAGAAATATTTAGTTAAAATCGTTTCATATGTATGTTTTAGTTTTCGCTTCTCGGCTGAAAGACTATAATAATAATGATTAAGGTGGTATGTATGTTTTAATTTTTTCCTTTGTAATTTTTTTATTTTAATTTGATTTATGTATATAATATATAAATATATATCAGGGTCTGGTCCGGATATCCCAATCAGGGCCTGATCCGATTATCCCAATCAGGGTCTGATCCGGTAATCCCAATCGGGATAGGGCAAAAGCGTTACACTCACGATCAGGGCCCAATCAGGCTGCTCTACCAATGCCTGATCCGGACTAGGGTAAACCTGATCAGGACCTTACTTGAGCCTGACAAATTTCTGCTCGGGGGGTTCTGAAACTAAAAACATCCAGTTCCAATTTAAATACTCTGTAATTATGCTAATAAGCCAATAAGTTGTATTAAATGAAACTCTACTGGTAAAAGATAATTGTAATCTCCGAAATATAGTGCAAATTGCTATACCATAAAAAGGCAATAGAAAGATAGAGCGATTCGATTCGATTTTTGAAGAATTTTCCAATTTTTTTTAATATCGAAAGAAAGAAATTCATATAACTCGGTTTATATCTTCTTAAGGATATTTTGAACTCATCATTGTTTCTTAGAGTAATATATTCAATTCAATTCAATTTTTATTTATATAATCATTTAAATAGAATATGTGTAACAAGTGATTAGTGTTTACCGTATTGGTTTTCATCCATATAGTATTTTTAGACTATTATTTTTAAAATAGTTTTTTGGTCTAACTAAAGTGTTGTTTTCTTTGGATCATATTATCGATTTATACATTATAATATACTCACAAAGGAAAAGTAATCAAAAATCCATTATGTGCTTAAAATTATGACTATAATTATCTAAAAGAAACTTTAAAGGTGCAAATTAAGCTAACTTAAATCTAACTAAACCTAAATACTGTAAAGAGCACAATTAGTTGAATTTTATTTATGTACAAGAGTACACAGATATAAAGAAATAATTAATAATGTGAAACACCCAATCTATTCGAATACAAAACTTCTAATTATTGGATTATCTATGGTAGAACAGTTTAGAATAAATTTTCGTCTTAGTTTGTTAACACTATCTAGTATCAGTGGGGTTCTGGTTAAAAAATAGAAAGTCTTACAGAGGAGTATCTTAGAGTAATATAAACTTACATATAGGTGTTATTAATTTTCAAATTTAATGAAACCAAAATACTGCAATAGTTTATGGATTTTATGTTATGTGCACAAAATGCTTTATAGTAAATATAAATTTAAAGTTTGAATGGTTGAGCTACGATATCCGTGATTAGATTTAATAATATTTAGAACCGAGAAACAACAAAAACTTAAAATTGCCCAACATGGCTAACACAAATCAACCAGAAAAACACCTTTGTTTAGTTAACTTAGGCTTATATTATCCTATGAATTGAAACTTAAGCTGCTGAGAAACTGATTATAACCACAAGGGAATGAAATTATTGATTTAAACCAGCGGATCTGATTTCTTGGGAGAAAAATTATCACCATTCAATCGGACTTAACTATTGCACAAAACCGTATACTTGGTTGAATTTAAATCGTCCGCATACTTATTTTAAGCTTACTATTAATATTTCTATATTTGAAAAGCCAAGTAGACCCTGCTCGCACCAAAAATAAATCCAATCATCGGCCCATCTCAGGCTTCCAATTAATGGCCAGATAGCCCCTATCAACTGGCCAATGTCTGCTAGAAGAATGGGTACGAAAAAAATTTTCTAGTTAAAGCATTTGCTGACAGCCAAAAGATGGCCGATTTTAGGCTTACTGCTGGCTTAGGACAGTTGCTATTTATTGTATATAATTTTTTACATGACCTTTAATTTGATAAAATGAAACTGAAAATGAATAGAAATAATAATAAATTATAATTGATATTATAAAATTATTATTATAAAAATAACTTTAATTGGTATTATTATTTTATTAAATGGTCGATTGATACATTTATTTTGTACTGATCCACATTGCCTTCGACTGTAACACTGTTTTAAGCTCTCCTATAAACGTTAGTAATTTTAAATAACTTTTAAATTCTACATGGGATGTTTTCGATTCATTAAAGTATTTACACAGAGGATGGATATTTTGTAATAAGAATGTCGTAAGATCAAATGATACTAAGCATCATAATATGAATAGGATTGTCTTGATTTTAAAATTGCTTACAATAGTTTTTCATATCTTCTAATATTGAGGTTTTTTTCTATGCTAAATCATCTTTCGAATTTATTGTCCTTTGCAATCTTTAAATTGATGTAGAATTTCTTTAGAACGAAAGAAAATTTATTTTAATTTTATTGAAATTTTCATTCAAGGTTTGTTTGGCTTATATACAAAGCTAACTTATACTAACTGTGGTAAACCAATACTATAGTATGAATATCAATAAAATTTCTGTGCATAAATGCCTAAACTGATTTACTTTGTTTCAGCAAATTTTGGTAAAAAATTTGCTATTTACTTTTTATTTTCTCTATTCTATCATTAAATATTGGTCTATGTCATATTTTGTCAGTAATAGGATTTATGTTTAGTTTTCTATTCTTTAACAAAAAACATAAAAAAACAAAAAAAGAAAGATTTACGTCCATCAACACCTTTGAACGAATGTTGTTGTGGACCTTGGTCTTAAATGGTTTTTATGTATTGTTGTGACACATATTGTAATTCCTACTACACAACACATTATATTAAAAAAGAAACCACCACAAATAGCTGCCGAAGAAGTAAAACCACCAGTATCAACAATATTTTTATCGAAACAACGAGATTTGTTTCTAAATATGATATCAAAAATTCAATCGATTTGATTAATTAAATCAAAAATTTGTATGTTCCCCATAACTCTAAATAAATTTCTTTGGACGTGTCAAGTTTGTTTACTTTTGTACCTGTTAACATTCTTAAGGATGTAGTTTGTGATATTATAAAAAAAATCTATGTCATCTTTTGATCTTTAAAACGAACTTAACCTGATATTTAACACTTGTGTTGCACAGAACTTTTTCGTTTTTTATATAATAAATATAATAAATTTACTGCTGGTCTCCCCATGAGATCTAATTTAACTCCCCTTTCAACTAAAGTTTTTATGGATTGGTTTGAGAAGAAAATTTTAGATGTCTTACTCCCACTTGTTAAACATATTTTGTTATGTTATAGGTATGTAGATGACATTTTTTCTCTTTGGACTGAGACCGAACGACAACCCGATTCTTTTCTTCAAATCCTTAACCGGAAATCTAATTCTATTAAATTTACAATTGAAGAAGAGATTCAGAAGTATATTAGTTTTGATATTAGTATCAACCATATACAAACTAAATTTGAATTCGATATTTTTTGCAGAAAGTATACATACACACCTCTAATTACTCTGAATATTAAACTTTCAGCTCATTATTCACTAGTTGACAGACTTACAAAAATTTTATCTCTCCTATACACTTTATTAAAGAATTTAACACTATGTCAAATATCGCTAGCGAAAGTGGTTTCAAACCAACGTTGATTCATAAATTCTTAATAAAATAAAATCAAACATCTTGCTTATAGGCAAATTTATCCAGTCTCTATACCAAAACGCTGGCATAACATTCATAATAATGCAAGAGCAAGCCAGAAACTAGACAATTATATCTAAATCAACTGATTTGAGTTGTTCTTTTTACAACGTTATTCATAATTTGCATAATCTTCTTGTAAACAATAAAATGAAACAGATTAAATTTAAACAGATTAAAAGTACAGTTTATCAGCTGTCATGCGATGGGTGTGATGCATGATGCATCGTATATAAATTGGACAAACTGGTTGAATAGTTTTGTAGATCGTTCAACAGAACATTTTCGAGCTTAAAAAATTTATCATTTTGAAATAAAAGCTACTAAAGTTGATATACTTGAATAATTTGATATTAGCAAAGCTCTTTTATAAAATAAAAATTTATTTAATTTAAAACTAATATCAATTTAAGGTTTACTAAATGTATTCTGATTAGGAGTAGGAACAAAATTTGATTTATTATAGCTACTTAGGCAAAACGGTTCCCAAAATTAGCCTATCAAAGTTCTATAATTAACCTTTTTTTTCAATGTTTGTATCAAAAAAATTCAAACAAAAAAATTAACATTTCCTTATTTTAATTAAAATAATAGAGATGTCTGGTTTCTACCCAACCGTTTAAACGAACATATATATTTCAAAAATCTATGTAAACAAGTTTATTGATTAACATTAATTTGCTTCAGTTATTATCAGGTTAGAAGTTTTTAAAGAAGAACATTTGCATACTTGCGTAGAACTCTATTTCTTTCTGACTTTTCACATTTGCCTTTCTTATTTATGATATGATGTGAGCTTAGAACTGATTAATTAGCTGATAAGCAATGCAAATCCCAGACAGTCATCAATGTTGAATGTGGTATAAAAATTGAAGTAAAAGTGCATTAAACCCTTTTCTTTGATGCATTAGTGACAAACAGTTTAATGTCCAAACTGATTTAATATGTGAAACTTAAGAGTAAACAAATTACAAGCTAACAAATACTTTTATTTAAAAAAATTCTCAAATAAGTTTTCTAAAGCTGTTTACAATGCTTAAAGATAACACCTAAAAAACATAAACTCCAACATGTGGTAAAAAATATTTAACAAAAAAGAAAAACAAAAGTCAAGTGCATGTGCATTCGAAATCTTCAAAGTTGTGAAAAACACTTAAGTTTTTTTAATCTCAGTACTGAACTCTTCTTTAAGTCAAAAATATATAAAAAGAATTTAATCGTTCGAATTAAGACATTACTTAAATCTACAATAACTTTATGTATGAATAAAATATGTAATCACCATTTAATTCCTTTTGCCTTGCCGTTAATAGTTTTATATTAACTTTGTTATCAAGTTCACTTTTGTCACACTGATTTTCCGAACAAAAAATCACAAACATTAAAATTAAATTGCATTAATTTTCCTCCTATCTTCACTTTATTCTTCCCTAAATAATTCACTTATTATTTATTTTTCACTGCTATCCACTTTCACAATTTATTATTGGAAATCAATCCAAAAATATTCTATAACCAAATTATATGTATTTATTTCATAAAATAAAACTTAAAAACTATGAATCACTTATCATTCACAAGGTCTCACAAGATAAATATAATCTTCCACAATAACATCATCAAAAAAATATATCAACAAAGTTACTTTTTTTTCAAGTCATTTTATAAACACAAATCGACGGAATCTTATGAAATTTATTTCCCGAATTTCATGAAACAATATAATAATTGTTTTATTATTTAATTTATATTATAAAAATTAGTTTTCGTTTTTTATTTATTAAAATCCATAAATAAAAACAAAAACTAAAAAAATTAATAATAAAAGAAATACTAGAATTACGTGCTTTAAGCGTCAATGTTACACTTTGACTATTTAGTAGAAATCCGAAAAAAACGAAAAATATCTTAGCATGATAGCTCGTATATTTTTTTGTTTAATATTTGAATCAGAAATACAATAAAAAAATCTACGTATACAATGATAGTAAATATATTTATACAATTTTTATAAGAAAACAACACAAAATACAATACCAATTGAAATGGTTTAAGACAAATATGATAAAAAAAGAAGAAACGCAGAACTTTGAATGAGCAAGGAACAACAACAACAATAAAAAACGAAAAATAAATCAGCTACCAAAGCAACCAACAAATCTAAATGATAAAATTTATTGTGGATTTCTGTTAAAGTAGGACAACAATATTGTAACGAGAAGGAAACATATTCCGAATTTAGTTTGTGTAACAGTGAGCAAGATATATTCTACTTCATATAAATAGGGCGTGGTTTGAAATATTCTTCCAATTTTTGTTATTTTTTTTTTTTCTAAAGAAAAAGATGATATGATGATTATATGTATTTTGTTTCTTTTAATATATTTTCAATTTCAAAGTGGTTTTGTTTTCCTTATATATTTTTTAAAATTATATTTCAGATTTTTTTTGTTTTTAAATAAAATTTACATACATAATTTTTTTTGTTTAGGATTAGAAAATAGTTTTGTATGATGTGCATTATGAATTGATAATAATTTTATAGATGAGAAAATAGTTCTATTATTTTGGGTTTTGCTTAAGATCAAGATTCAAGAGATATCTAGTGAATTGTGACAATTTTGTATTTCTTTTAAATAATTTGCATAAGATCATTTTATAATTTTTTTTGTTGTGGTTTGAGTTGGGTTAGACGGTTGAATTGATATGTGATAATTTTATGTTGGGATGATTTTTGTTATATGTGAAAGAATTTTAGTATCGTGCTGTCTTAAAAAAAATTTTAATTAAATATAATTCAGAATTCAAACAATAACTTGATCCCTAATTAAAGAAAATCCCAGTTATTTATTTATTTATGGAAAAAAGTGAAATTTGTTCTCGTATAAATCTAACGCTATATTCTGTGTTTCAAAAATATTTTATTATAATTAAACGATTAAATTAAACGATAAATCAACAGTGCACTTTTCAATTCAATTTATTTTACACAACTTTAAAATCACATTTTAATATTTGTTTAATATTTCATTTGATATTTATTTAATTTGTTAAGAGTTTCAAAAACTAAGCCAAAACGGTTGACTCTTCCCAACAAAGTTATTAACATCCTGAACTAACGCACATGCCTAAATTATACATACTTAATCAAAACGGTCTTAGCTACATTGTTGTAATAAAACGGGCTTGAGAAGTGTGTTTAATAAATCAGGCTAACCGTTATGTGTATTTATGCAAAGAAGACAAATGTTGTTCACAACTGATATATCTTGGTTATGGTGTAAAGTTTATGGTTTTTAATGGGTAGTTTTAGTGATAGATAATCATTTTAAATGTATCACTTGAACTTTGTTCAAACGATGTATATATTTTTTAAATTTATTTGTAAAATTTTATTGAGTTAACCTTTTACTGCACTAAAATAAAATTCAATAAAATTGTTAGTAATATTTATAAACAGCGAATATTGAGTCACGAGAGTATCGTTGCTTAAATAATATTTTCGTCGGCTCAATGAACAATTTATTAATATATTACTAATATATTCGTGATTAAAGTAAATATTTCATTGAGACAACGAAAAGCAGAATATTCGTTTAGTAGCTGTTAATTAATACAACGGGTAATATAGTTGTATTTTTAGAGCTAAGTTTCATTATTAGGTTTTAACTATTAAAAACGCGTACAACTGATTGGAAATCGAACATAAGTCATCGGCATTCAAATCCATAGCCGTCTTAAACCTTTCGTAGGCCCTAGGCACATTACAATATATATTATGAAAACGAAATTAGTACACCAGATTTATTTTCTGAACAGTGTAATTTGGATTTTAAATTGTCTTGGAATAATAGATTGTGCATAACACCGTTATATTTAAGTTTGCATAATTTGTGTTATTTTATTAATATGGGTCATTTTTTTACACGTGTTCTAGGTTTTTTTTTATTTTTTGGAAATTAGAGCGATTTTAACTTCGAGAATTTCGAGAATTCGAGAATTTCGTAATTTTTTGCTTGAAGACTTATTTTCAAAAATTCATGACTTTGGTTCTATTAAAGATAGAAACTTCTGTTTGAATTTGTCTTAAAGTAAAAGAATGCTTATTTAAAAAAAAATAAATCAATAAAAATTATTAACAAATTCCTATTGTTAAAAAACAAATAAAATGTTAAAATCGAATTTTAATCATTGCCCCACTCACGTAATGAGTTTTTAGTATGACCATCGTACTCTACGTTCAATTTTCTACAAAAACCATAGTTATTATTAATAGAAGAATGATTTTTACTGTTAGAAATAAATTAATTTATCGAGCGAGGGACGACAAGAAATTCCATAAATGGGTCATTCTTTTACACACCGAACAGATTAGGACAAAATCTGACCAACCTTGAATTTATTTTTTTTTTTAAAAACGTTTTCTAACTATAAAATAAAACAAAACAGAAGTTTCTATCTTTAATAGAACCGAAGTTATAAATTTTTGTAAATAAGTCTTCAAGCCAAAAATTACGAAATTCTTGAAATTTGGAACCGCTCTATTTCCAAAAAAAAAATTTCGAACACGTATATCTTTTTTTTTCGATATAAAACCCCTAAAAAATTTCAGCCAAATCAAAAATGTGTCGGTCAGATTCTGTCCAAATCAGTTCGATTTGTAAAAGAATCCCCCAATTAAATATTTATGTGCATTATTCAAACAGATATCAGCGTGCGAATTTTCAAACTTTCATCAATCAAGGTTTAATTTTCTAATTTGTATTTATGTCGAATTCTTTTTGCAAAAAATCGCTCTGACACGCCCCTTTTTGCTCTCAGATCATTCTTTTTGGACATTACGTGTTCCCTTTGGCCAAAAAAGTGATCTTTTTTGCCCTAAAAGATTTGTTTGAATCTAGATTTTTAGCTAGAGCAAAACATAAAATACAATAAATAACACAAATACATTTTTGTACGAGTAAACCGTAAAATGCACTTTTACGATTCAACAATTGTGCGTCAAGCAGACCTTTTATGCATTTTGAAATAACTATGCCTAAAATGACTATTTTACGCCCTAAAGCGCAAATATTTTTGACAAAACAAATATATACATTAAATAGTAAATATTTTTGAAAAAACAAACATATACATAGAAATTTAGAAAAATAAATATGAAAAGCAAAACTACTTGGATTAAAAAATTTTCTCAGAAAATATTTTACTATTTCGTGTAAATATATGTATTTCTATTTATGCAAATAATACAGAATCTTACTCGTACAAAAAATCTGGTATGTAATTCGGGCATAAAGTATCTTTTTCGCTTTCGAGTGTTTGTTGCCCTTGGCTAACGCCTCGAGCTCTCAAACAAAAAAGACTAACCTTACGCCCTTAATACATAAATAGCTATTATATTGTTACGATTACAGAAAAATCTAGACGATTACGGTCACTTCCAAGAAAATCAAATCACAACAAAACGCAACAACAAATGACTGAAATGAATAGTGTTGTTGTTGTTGTACATATTCTTAGAATTAAGGTCAACATAAATAAATGATTTTATGAATTAAACGAACGTAAAATAATCGAATATTCTACTATTTTCTCAAGGTTTTGTAAAAAGTGACCTAGAATTTTTTAGAAATTAAGCAAAACAGTTTATAAGAAATTGTCTGTTGTAGATTAAGAATAGTGAAGTGCGATAGTGAAGTTAAAATTATAAAAGTGATTTTTAAATTAGTTATTGTGCATAAAGTTATAAGTGTTATTGAATAGAAATAATTTGTGTATTATTTTAAACGTTGTATTACTGGAAATTTCTACAATCAACCGTTGGAGTTTCTGAAGCTGTTGGAAGAATATTCTAGTTAGGAATTGCTGTATTGTTTTCCTGTTGTTGTGGAACAATTAAGGAGTTGAATACTTAATAAAACCTGGTGTGTTTGCTTACTAATCAGTTATGGAACTCAGAAAGAGATTGGGAATTGCGTTTATCGAATTGTGAGTTAGGCCAATTCGAAGTAGGGTTGGAAAAACGTAACAATATATCTCTCAAAATTAGAAAACAAACAAAACGCCATTTACTTATTATATTTTTTTAAAGTGAAATAGTTATTGTTTAAATAATAGTAGATTCTTGTATGAGCTTAGAATGAAGGCAATTCTTCACGAGGATGAAGTTTCCCGAAACGAGCGTAGCGAGTGGAGGGAATCATCCGAGTGAAGAATTGCCATCATCCTAAGCGAATACAAGATGCTATTTTATCCACGACTGTAAAATATTTCGTTTAATTTCCAGTTTTCATGCAAAAATTTGTATTGCCATATTGAAATAAAAACATCAAAGATGGCGAAAAACAAAACAAGTTTGTCGTTTAATTTGTTAGGGGAATATTTAATAAACTATAGAGCTGTTAAAGAATTGTAATCAAATTCACTAATTGTGGAATGAATACAATTACAATGGAAGACATACGCAAGGAAAGCATATATTCTTTAGTAGTAGTGGATAAAAGTTTTGTTTAAATCGTGTTTTAAATTAAAAATTAATAACAATATTGAAAAAAATTATTTTGTTTTCCTTTGTATACATATGTACTTTATTTTTTCTTCGTAGGCCCCCTTTAAGTTCGTAGGCCCTAGGCACAGTGCCTATGGTGCCTATTGGATAAGACGACCTTGTTCAAATCCAGTTGCTGAAGGCTATTCAAAACCCAAGCATGGAATGTGATAAAAACTAGCTAATCTTCACAAATATTTTGTAACAATAACACACAATAATAACACACAAAATATTTTGTAAAATCTGTTTTCAAGAAAATCATGTGCAGACAGTTTTGAATTTTTAAACAAAATACCTTGGTTCAGCATTAATATAATATTCTTCCAATTTTTCGGTATAGAATAGAACAGTATTTTTAAATATCATCGTTTGACATTACTTTCAAATTGTTTTCTCCCTAGTTTTAATTTTTTCACGTTTGCATCAAAAACAAATGCCTATTACATCCCCAGTTTAATTATACTTAAAGTTAAAACCGCTTCTCGAACACCCATTATTAATGCCTAATTTATTTTCTTATACTTTTTGTACTAGTAACTGCAGCATACGCAACCTATTGACTATGCATATATTGAAAATTATTGGTTTTATGCCAAGGGTTAGCTAATATTTTTGAGAAGGAAACAAAACAAGGAATTTTTGCTTTATAATTCTTAAATCTAGTTTTGCATATGAGATGTAAAAATTTTAAATTCTAAATTTAGTTAATTCAGTATTATTTGTCAAAAGTTCATGTTAAAAGCTCTTGCCAGATATCTGAGAGTACCCGAGTCAAACTTCAATCAGTTGAAAAATATTCTTTGTCCTTATCCGCTATTAAACAATATATAAGTTACTATGACTTGTAGAAAATGATTGGTTGTTCACACCAATGACTATACCTACACTACACCATGTGGGTTAATCTGGTTTAAATTCAAACCCCAACGCTGCTTGCAACTAATGTTGAGCTATCGAATCAAAAACTGGTCTTTGTAAATGCTGTCTTTTGAATGGATAACTGCAAGCTAATTCTAAATTTTTTTTGTGCCGGATCAAGGCATTTCAGTGACGGGTGCAGATTTGGCAAATGGCGCCCTCAAATTTAAATATATTGTAAAAAAATATAATCAAAAAAATGCAGTTACTGTTTTAATACGAAGTGTTGTATAATAAGAATTAGAATATGTGCTGTGACAGTCAACACGTAGACAGCTCTTAAGATCTAGGTCCCACAACAACATGGGTTCTCAAGTATTCTCAAGTGTTTTTATAATTGGATCAACATGTTTTTATGGTTTTTAAAATGTTGAATATTTAGAAAATAAATCCTTTCATATAATAAAATATGATGTACTAATATTTCATGATAATATGTGAAATAAAAACAAAATAAAAATAAAACTTTTTTTTAAATCTGCAAACACATAACTAAAATTGTATTCCTAATAATCCAGCTGGTGGAATACTCCTCATTCGTATGACGTACTCTCGTCGTCAATAATTAAAGTTCACAAATAGACCTAGGTAAATAGAAGCTCATTTCATCGAGCAAGCAATAGCACATCACCAAGCAAATTTAATTATAATTAATAAAAAAAGTTATAGGAATTTATTTTAAATATTTCACATTTTGTAAATATTGTTATATCTGTATCTTCAGATACAGATATGATTCGGGATGTATTGTACAAAAAAAATACTAATTACGATATGGCCTTTACCTGAAAAGAAATCTCCAATTCACAAGTTCTCTAACCGACCATTTTGATCATGATATAATTTCAAAAATGTAAAGAATTTAAATGAAAGTAAGCAAGTGATATTGCTTCCTCTAGTACAGTAGTCTTTTCCCAAATCTCACGTATCTCAATATATATATGAATTCTACCAAAGCCCTCAACTTAAATTGAGACCTTGTAGCCACGCCGTAATAATCAGAGAGGAATAACCACCACTATGGCGTATGTGATGCACAATTAAAAAAAAGGATTTCATTTCAATATATTTTTAAGTTCATTTATTTATTTTTGCATAGTCACCAAAAATTTTCTTTAATTTTCTTATTAGTACCTAATATAATTTTCTTGTTGTAAGAATACAATTGTTTAGGTTATTCACTTAACTGTAAAAAGTACTAACATTTTCTAAATTTTTCTGCTTAATCGTGTCAGTCACCTTGAGCGAAACATTTGCGGATCTATAGTTTTTTTTGTGATTTTAATGCTCGTGAGCAATAAAAAACTTTAAAAAAAGTTGCTTAACCGACACGGTATTATCGAAATAAAGTTTCATTTTTATATTAACTAGTATTTTCACAAATCATTGTCTTGCACTATTCACGAAACTACGATAAAATTTTAATGCCCGAGAGCAGTGGCGTAGCGACATACGGGTTTGTTCGGGTTCAAACCCCCCCCCATTGAAATTTTAAAATTTCTGTAATCTATAAGAATTGCTCTAATATTCTAATATTAAGATTTTTTCCCTGGTATCTTACGAATGAATTGAACAGTTGCTTTCTTTTCGTTCCTCAGAACCCCCTCCTTCCCTCTTCCTGTCAGACCTGACGCCGAGGGGGGTTTTGAGGGTTGTGACACCCTCCCAAGAATTTTCTCATTCGGCAAATTCGGCATTTTTACTAAAAGAATTTTCCAATTCGGCAATTTTACGATTTTATTAAAGTTAAGTTAAGTTTATTAAAGATATTTAAGCAAACATTTAAATTTTCGCAGCGATTCCCACTTTTTGCTCAGTATCACTTATTATTTATTTTCTTTGTCATTCGGCAAATTACGATTTAAAAATCTTTACGGCAACTCGACTTAAAATAGCCGAAGCAGAAAAATCTGGATGAATGACTAATACATTTTTAAATAAAATCAATAATTTATATAAATAAATTATTGTAATTATAATCAACGGAACAAACTTTTTTGGTATATATTTATTATAACATGTTTCGAATGTAAACATTAATCGTCAGATTACCAAAATCAGGCGTAGCGACATACGGGTTTATTCGGGTTTAAACCCCCCCATTGAAATTTTAAAGTTTCTGTCTTCTAGAAGAATTGCTCTAATATTCTAATATTAAGATTTTTTCCCTGGAATCTTACGAATGAATTGAACAGTTGCTTTCTTTTCGTTCCATAGAACCCCACCCTCCACTTTGTTGTCATAGTGATAGCACACATACTCACTAGCACACATACTCAAAAAGTTGACTGCCAGCTGCATGCCACGATGCGTACTATAAGTAGTACTATCAGAACCACCCCTTAACCTTGGCCCTGTGTTAAGCAATATGACTCCACCTGCACTCAGACGCTCGCATGCTCTCATGCGTGAACATAAAAAGGTAACCAACAACATCACTTTCCCTTGCACGAAGATAACGGTGACCACACTCGTTGTCGATTGAATTCAAGAAAGCCTCCACATAAAACTGCCAGCAACCTGCTGGCAACTAATTTTAATATCTTGGATGTCTGGGACACCTCCTGGCAACATTACAACACAACTGGCCTTTCTATTACTAACCCGTCTTGTACCCAACCTGGTTTCGATTTGCCACGTCATACCTGGACTACACTAAACCGCATAAGAACGAATCATGGACGTTGTGCTGATTCTTTCTACATGTGGGGCATTTCAGAGTCCCCTGAGTGTGACTGCGGCGCTCCACAATAAACCCTAAAACACATTGCAACTGTGTGTCCAATTCGACGGTACAATGGCGACATCTAAGACATCCATTTGGCAACTCCCGATGTAGTAGCATGGATAGACTCGCTCGATGTAAACATCTAATATTCAAATGTACTGCCCAATGTTCAAATATTTTACTTTTTACTTTTTTACTAAAAGACGCGCAATCAAATTGAATGTAAGTTCATTTAATGTGTATCCATGCTTTGTTTTAGGTAGATTTCATAGAAGAGTCTACCTGTTTTAAGTTTAATTTTTAATGTGTCACAAAAAAACCATACGCTAAATAAAAAAAAAAATAGTGATACAATAATTTGGAAAAAATAACAAATATTATGTCAAAGGTAACTTGTTCCACATATTTTTATTTCAAAATTTATGCAAATTTGTAATTTCAATTTAGAATAAACATTTTTTTTAAATATTTTACTTGCGGCGAATAAAAAATAGTATATGATGCACGGACATAAGCTATTTTGGACTTACTGTGAATGCAACTCCACATACGACCAAAATCTTTAGCTTTACGTCCTAGCATCATAATGTACTATTCTGGCTTCTTTTATTTATGCCCACTGGTCTACTATTTTGTCTATTATTCTTTCTTTATGAGTACATCTGTAGCCCTATTCCTGTACATCGTGAAATAGGATTTGAGAAATAAATTACAGCAATTTTTTCATAACTAGTATTCCGTGCCGGAAATAACAAATAACAATTTCGTAGATCGGACAATAGATAAGATCGGACAAAACAAAGTGTCCTGGAAGTTGTTCTACATACAAAACAAAATTAATTGTGTTAGAATAGTTAAAATGATATCTAACGCCTTGATATTTTAAGGAATTTGATTAATCAGGAAAATCATTTTTCATCCCTTCCTAGACACAGGTTTGAGGCGAATCAATAGGTAAAGTGTCATTCAGTTTCAAATAAGTTTAAATTTCAAAATCACTAGCACAAAAATTTCTATTTAAAAATAAAGAAAATTATCATTTTTTAAAGTTAATAAAAAATTATTCGAAATTTGCTTTTTTAAAGTTAATTAAAAATTATTCGAAATTTGTTTTATGAAAGTTAATTAAAATTATTCGATATTTTTGTTTTATATTGCACCAACTCTCACCAAAATATTTTATAAATCTTATAAATCTGGTATTTTTCCATCCTGCTGGAAGTTGGCCAATGTCCAACCTGTCCCAAAAAAGGAACGAAATGTGATATTTCAAATTACAGACTAATAACCTTACTCCCAGTCCCGTTTAAAATATACGAGCAATATATTAATTCACACATATCCAAATTTTTGGAGGACGTAATCGCATTAGACATCTCAACAGCATTTGATCGAATCTGGCATGCCAACTTGATCAACAAGCTCGTTGCGTAGGGTTTTTATACCGCAGTTGTGAAGTTGATTCAAAATTTTCTGTCTAACCGATACATCTCGGTATCTATAGATGGCTTTATTTCTGAGTCCAAACTAATTAACGCTGAAGTACCCAAGGCTCAGTTTTATCTCCCACTTTATTTTTAATTTATATCAACGAACTGTTGCAAATCACCAATAACCCAATAAATAGTTTTGCAGATGATAGTACACTGTACAAGTCATTCGTCCCCCTATCTTCAAAGGGTAAATGCATGAAGAAATAAATCCCGCCCGGAGAGACGCTGCCATAAATGTAAACGAGGACTGAAAAAAGTCGCCGATTGGGGTGACAAATATTTGGTCATTTTTAATTCCACCAAAACACAGCTATTGAGTGTTTCCAGATCAAAGACCGAGTTTCCCAATGATATTTCAATTAATATGTGTAACGACCAAATAGACGAATGTGAAAACATTCGTTTATTGGGAGTCACAATTTCCAATGACTTACTCTGGAATGATCATATCATGGCCATGGCAAAGAGCGAATCAAGAAAACACGGCCTCCTCAATAGATGTAAAAAATATTTTTCTCCGTATCAATTACTCCACATTTATAAGTCCTATATTCGTCCCTGCATGGAGTATTGTTGTCAAGTTTGTGGCGCTGCATCTGTTACCATCTTGGGCCTTTTGGACTCTGTTGAAAAGCGTGCTATACGAATTGTTGGTGATCGAAATTTAACATTAAATTTTGATTCCCTACAACATCGTCGCACTGTTGCTGATCCCGTTGTTTTTTATAAATATCGTCAGCAGCGGTTCTCGGATGAAATTATATCTATAATGCCTCAGACATCTTCTTTTCCTTGTTCAACTCGTCAATCTGTTTGTGCAAATAGTCAAACTGTCGGGACTACTCACTGCCTCAGTAACAAAATGCAAAGGGATTTCTTTCTGCGTACATCGTACAAATGGAATGCTTTGCCTGAATCAATAGTCTCGAGTGCCTTCAATCCACAAAGATTTAAATAAAACTTCCACCAACACCTCAAGATGCATGTTGTTGCGAGACCTATAAGGTCTTAAAAGGTGTCTATGTGTTGTTGTGACATATTTTGTAATTCCTACTACACAACACTTTTTACTAAAAAAAAAAATATTGTAAAAATATTTTTTTTTGAAATAAAAATT
Organism: Diogma glabrata; assembly: GCA_963693315.1. Lineage (NCBI taxonomy): Eukaryota > Metazoa > Arthropoda > Insecta > Diptera > Cylindrotomidae > Diogma > Diogma glabrata. Next base: position 208,911,300 of record OY856188.1, read on the forward strand.
ATTCGGTATTTGTTTTCTTAAAGTTAATTAAAAATAATTTAAAATAGTTAAAAAAAATCATTAATCTATTTTTTAAAAAATTATTAATTAAAAAAATTAAAATTAAGGAAACATTAAAATGAAGTATCTATTATTGTAATGAATTATTAATAAAACTAATTAGTTGGTTTATTGGCTTAAACTATTAAGTCTTATAAAATAATCCTTGACCCCCCCCCCCCCCCAATGGAAAATTCTGGCTACGCCACTGCGAGAGCCATAGCAAACTGGAAACAGTTAATCTTATTCAGTTCAGATTTCGGATCGAAAATCTAAATGAAACTTATGTTTAATTAGAATCACTATCAATTTTACAATTTCAAAAAAAAAAAGCTTAAATCCCGAATTAACAAGTAATCTCTTGTAAATTTCCACGCGTACCGAACTTTTAATAATATTTTCAGCAATATAAATGTTTTTCTCAAAAAGATCAAAGAAACGAACTGATCTTTATAAATTAATTTTATCGATTCTAAATCATCAAAACCAACTGACCTGCAATTAAACAAAATGCTAGTATAAATATTCTTTCTATTTTCATGACTAAAAAAAAACAAAAGTCTATTCATGTTCATTATGTCTCTTTCATTCGTTTATCATCGAAACGTACAACAAGTTTTTGTTGAAGTATTAAGGCATAAAAACAACATTGGCCAGAGAATATGTCTGTTTCATTTTTTTCTCATTTAAATGTATAACAGAAAAAAAATTTACAAAGGAAAGTTATATGATTACGTTTAATATGATATATTTTTTTTATAAAATGCAAGGTGTGTCATCATTTCATTATTCCTTTATTTTCGTTTGATAAAAAAAATTCAAATAGTAATGTTATTAGGTTATATACATTAAAATGTAAACAAATTATAACCACTGTAAGCTGATGCAGTCCTCGACACCATTTTCAAAAAAATATATAACAAAAAGTTTTCAATATTTATCGATTAAAACACCAATTAATTTAAATGTTCACAATAAAAAACTTAATTAACAATTTATTTAATTATTTAATTTTGTTTACAGAATCAAAGCAAGTTTAATTATATATATATATATATATATATATATATATATATATATATATATATATATATATATATATATATATATATATATATATATATATATATATATATATATATATATATATATATATATATATATATATATATATATATTATTTTTAATTAATTATTTATTTGAAATATTTGTATATTAATTATTTACCGAATCCCAGTTGAATGCTTCACAGTCAAAAACCAAAATCAAAGTGAAAAAGTAAATCAAATTACAAGATGATGTTTGCTTTTTAATTGAATTGAAATTTTATATAAAAAATATTGCCCGATAAGCAAACAAAACAATTCAACAAAACACCAAAAATTAGAACGACGTGTGATGCAATCATCTGTGTTTACATAATTTATTACGTTCCCGAACAACCACAATGATATCAGTAAAAAATGAGTTTTGGAAAATACACGCTGGACGATAAAAGATTCATCACATTTGCAACTGATTATTTAGATACATGTTAAAAAAAACTTATGTAACGCGAAGCAGGCAATATTATAGTTGGAGAATGAGGAATATAGGGTGAGTTATTAGGATGTCGGCCTTTGCTGGTAATGCAGTCGGTTTAACTATCTGACCTGTCAAGTCCCGACTTCCCGACAACCCACCTCAATTCCACAAACGTCACCTGGCAGAATTCGTGATCACAACAATATATTGTAACGAATATGGAGTGCGATGTAAAAAAAGTCCATTAATAATTTTCTTTCTGAAAAGTGGTACCACTAAAGCAATTTAACTGAATAACACATAATAAAAATCTGAAGATAACAAAAACAGAATAACATGCATTAAGAAATTGATCACTTTTATCTAATAGGAAAATAAAATAAAAACTACCCCGTCTTCGATAGAGTAGGTAAATAAACAAACTAAAAATAATAGATTTCACACCTAGGTGTGAAGTTTTGAAGAATGTGTTAATATGTTTTTTACTATTTAATGGAAAGTTCTATATTAAAATATTGTAGAGAATAATTGCTATTGATTTTACTAGTATCAAAAGGGTGGCTTTTTTCGATAGATTAGTTCAAAATAAACGATACAGTTAGTTGAAAATTAATGGTGACAAAAGTTATTAATGATATAACAGTGATACGGTATAGTAATATAAGATAGCCATATAAAGTTTATTACGGATATTACAAGATGAAGAAAATAATAGTAAAGGAATATCATACAAGTAAAATTATTATGAAACAAAAACGATTAATATAGAGGAATAATAAAAAAAGAAATATTTTATAATAAAATAAAAGGACGAATAATATAATATAACGCATATAGAAAATCCATTGTTTTAGTTTACTAAATCTAGAGATCGAACCGAATAAAAGCAATGGCCAATGGCAAAAAAACTGTTATTTATTATGATTCCTTTTGCTATATCTTCGCCAAACATTTTGCTCCAAACTGTGTTACACATAGTGTTGCGTGTTTGATCCCTACGAGTTGAAATCTAAGAGGTCTTATAGCCAATTTTTGGTTTTCGCCACAAGTTTCAAAAACTGACCTTTAAATAAGCTTTTCATTTGCTGCCTAAGAACATCAAAACGACAAACCAATTTCGAAAAATATGCCCATAGTTGCAAAAACTGAATATAATTGAAAAAAATTAAGATTTTCTCCAGAAGATGACGTCGCATCATTTATAACAAGATTTAAAGAATGAGCAGGTTTGCCCTAGTTCGATTGGGCCCTGATCATGAGTATATAGGACAAAAGCTAATAGTAAAATTGAAACTGTTGCAATTCATCCATGATTTGGTTATAGCGTGATACATCTAGTTCTACTCTTCCTCAACCTAAATGCTTCAACATCATTGGCATAAGCGACAATCTGTTCTGGGATTTTTTGATCAAAGAATTATTATTTTTTGCTATGTTTTTGGCCATAAGTAATAAAGCCGCCAGTCTGTTGGACATTTTTTTCTCTGTACTTTGGTACCAACTCATCTTGCTTATACTTGATATCGTGATGTATATAAATTCGCATGATTGAGAAATGCGTAGTATTGCCTATAATCAACCAATTGGGTATAAAACGGTATAAAAGATTAGTTTTATTGTAAATGTGGCCAATATGGTTTATTGGTTATCCAGAGTTCATCTTGCAGAAAAAAATGACTGGTCAGGCAATTGTTCTTTGTCACACATTAGCTTCAAAATTCGGTTAAATTCTTGAAAATTCATCAGTTATCATGGGATCAATAACAAAACAAAAATGCAAACCATCCGACTTTCATATCAACATGAGACAGGGAATTCGTTTTTAAACCTTGCTATTTTTCAACCAACTATATACTGAGCAAAATGAGTTTGAAAAGTTAGATGTTTGAAAACTTAAACGTAATTTTTTCTTTTGCGTATCATTCAGATTTCAGAACAACCTCTATATAGGCGTATTAAATTTCTTTAAATAATCAGAACAAGTTAAATAGTACAAAGCTTGAAAAGAAGTAGAAACAATATATGCAATCATTTCAGATGTTAAACCGTCGGCAATAGTTGTTGAGTAGGGCTTGTGCCAAAACAAAGCAGCATTGAATTTTTTGCTCGTAGAAAATCACCAAAATTAAAGTTAAACTATATAGTTCGAAAGTCCGTTCGTAGACAAATAACTGTTGAAACCGACTTTCATAAATGTAATTTCATAGCTACTGAAAACAAAAACTAAATAATAATATACGCAACCATTCTCCAAAACCTACATATAGTCAACTAATTATTACCTATATGTCTCAAAAGTAACTCCAATTAACTGAAAGTGAAACCATGTTTGTCAAATGAACCCAGTTAATTCAAACTTCCGAAAAACCTCAACTTTCCATAACTCATTTATTTTTAAAAGATTTTTTACTTAATGTTTTTTTTGTATTAAAGTATCAAATGTCAATTTTGTTTATAAATTTTTTTTTTTTTGAATAAATAAACAATTTTTTTTAAAATTTAATGTTTCAGTTAAATTGAAATGTTTTATATGAAAAATTATTGTTATTATTTTTGTGATTTTGGATTATTTGTTATAATTTTTTATATTGTTGTTTTCGGTTTGTGCTGTCGTTATTTTAAAGTTGTTTTATGAATGAAATTATTTAAAGTTAAAATAATTTATTATTATTATAATCAAATAAGTTGTAACTATTTTGATTTATTTTGTAAATTGTGTGATCGGTTTTATTGTTTTGCATGTAATTCGTATCACTTAACATACATTATCTGTAATTGATTTTTAAATAAATTATCTAACATAAATTTCAAATTCTCCAGACAACAAAATCTATATATATGAATTTAAAGTGATTTTAAATTATCGTGATCATCGACGAAAATTATACAATTGAACAGAAATAACATTAAAGTGAAGAAAAAAAATTAAATTATTTGAAAAATTAGATAGAAGAATTAACACCTAATTAAAAATCTTTAAATCTTGTAAAAAGACATACATTAAGAAAATTACTTTCCATTTAAAATAATTGAAAAATATAAAAGCAAAAGGAAAAAAATTGATTTTAAAAATTTTTTTGTCTTTATATTGTCATTGTAATTTATTATTTTATGTTCCCATAATGCTTTTTGTGTCCTTTTTTTGGTTATTTTTAAATGTTGTGTTCTGTATGTTTGTTTTTTATTGTTTATGTCGATAAAAAGAAAGTAATCATTGATTATGATGAATATTATTGATAAATTGATTTTAATAATTGAAAATATGAATATTTAAATAGGCTGAGGAACCAATTTTAAGTGCACAGTTTATATTGTTGAAATTTATATAGTTTGTGGTTAACTATTTAAGTATCTATATTATCCCTAAGAAAAATGCAGCCTATATATCCTGTTAACCGTTTCTGGGGTAGTGATTTGTGTGAGTACGTTAGATTATGAAAATGGATTTCTGAGTCATCTTATATGCTAATACGAACGACTATTTGGGATTTTATTTAAAAATTGCGTTTATCTCACTGGATTTCCGTGGGTCTTCCTTTTTTATGGTAAAACAGAAGAACAACCATGATTGGCATCAATATGAAGATTGTTGTCTTATAAATGCCATAAATGTGCGGACAAGTATCTAACGCAGAAGTTGTATGCCAAACAAACAGAGTCAGCATTTTGTGACTCCATTTTGAATATAGTTTAGAATTTCAAACTTTGCGGATTTCATACTTTTCTTTTCTTTCTTTTCTTTTTCATCCTCGTTTAGGTATTCCAGCATATGGGGAGGGTTCAATTAGTTGATTATTCCCGCAAAAACAGCTACATATCTCTCTTTTTATGATTCAATGCTCCACAATATTTGAAGCGGCTAGTTGGGACCTCTACTGCCAGTTCACAGAATCCACATCCACCCGCCCTTACTATCCTATTATTCATTAGGTAGTTTTCCAAGCTGCAGTGTTATGTAAGAATACCTCTCAGTATTTTTAAGTTGATCCACCCCAATCCAAAAAATACGTTTGATCTTTTTTAGTTCCTATCATATGACATTCTAGGTAATTTTTTGACATGTCTTAGTCTATACACTTCTACATTTCCTACTTTATCTGCATGACCAGATAAAGCTTTCATTCACACTTTCCAACTACTGGCTGTTTGACAAGATAAACAATACCCTTGTTCCATTATTTTATCCGCAGGCTTAATTCTGCACAAATTTCAATTCAGGGAGTATTTTCTACTAAATCTAGACTGTATAGTCATTCTGTCTTTTAATAACTCAAGTCAAAACCAAGATAGATTATCTTGTTCTCTCTCATGCCTTACAAGCTTACTTTTAGGACGGTTCCAAACTTAACTATCCCAATAAAAAATTCTGAATATTTTTTTTTAGTTTGCATGAGAATAAAAAGAAGGTAGGGTCATTCCAAAGTGACTAACGCAACATTTATACCAAAATTCACAACTTTGTTTCCTTATAACTAAAATAGTAAAGATTATTTTAAGCACTTTTTGATTTTTTAAAATGTAAATCAAGTTTATTTATCTAAATCAGAAAGCTTTTTTGTTTAAATTTAAATTTTTAGATATTTTTTAAATAAACATTTAAATGTGACTAACGTAACATTTTTTATACCATTAAATTAACACCTAAATTATGAACCAAAATTCTCTAGATGTTGAAAATGTACATAAAATTTATTGATAAGTTTCTTTAATGTAATTAATGTATTTTTTAAAAGAGCCAATAATTTTTTAAAAAATATGTTAGTTTTTCTTAAATTGGCGCTTTTGATTAAAATGATGTGTGACTAACGTAACGTGACTAACGTAACACAAAAGAATTCATGTATTTAGAATGCTTACCTCATTTATTTGGAAAGCAAAGCAGTCCAATTCAGATACTCCAAACTTGAGCTTACAGAAAATAAAAAGTCTAAAACAATTCAGTTTATTATATTTGTGCTATGTTAAATTCTTTTTAGATATATTTTATCTCGTATATTAAGCCTTTTTCACAACCATGCGCTTAATTGCATTCTAAACAAAATAACAAGATTGTAATTTTCACAGTTGTTGCCATATCTTATAGTAAAATATATGAAAAAAAAATTATAGGTCACAGTTACAGTTTTATGAAGAAAAAAAATTTAGCTTGAAGGTTGACTTTAAAATGGAATGACCCGGTAGTCTTGATGACTGCCGTGAAAACTTAAAACTGTGTGGTGTTATCGTCTAAATACAACAAAATCTTTACTTACTTTATCAAAATCTTTACTTTACTATACCACACTTACACACTGTTATAAACCGAAGAAAAAAAATAAAATCCAATAAAAAAGGGAAAAAAACAAATTATAAATCAAGAAAACGAGACTAAGAAAGAAGACAATAACGAACGATTACAATTTATCTCACTCTCTTTAAATATTAATTTTATATTTAATATTTATTTAGCGTGACGATGACTCGAATATATAAATTTTTCCCCATACAAAATCGCACAACGCGTCTAAAGAAGTTTTCACTTCAAAAACTAATTTTCTGAAATCGTATTTTTTCATACAAACTTGAAAAATATGTTCTTTAAGCAATATTTTAACCAATATTTCGTATTGAACAATTGAACTTTTAATACTAAAATCTGAACCTTATTTGTTGAAATAAAACAACCTCAGTCCTCAACTATCAAGCTGGCAATAATAAATTTTGTACAAATAGTTTACGTGTTTAAATTCTAGATTTTATTTGTATGTATATATTTCTGTATACGAAAATTCTGTATACGTACTAATATACGAAAAACTTTTTTAGAATTTTTTTAATTCACTAGACTTGAATTTTGAATAGATATTGAATTATTAAAGATTTTTGTTAGCAATTAAACTCAAGTAACTAAGGAAATTATTTGAATTTTTTAATTCGAAAAGATATTTTGGGATTTTTCTCGCTGGTTAAAGAACTCCATTTCTCTTATAGGTATTTGGACAGGATTCGAATCTACCTCATCAGTGCCATGGTCCGAATCCTTTGGCAGACACGCTATGCACTTCAAAATACCATAGCCTCGGTAGCATACTTGAAAATGTGCCTTCCAAAGAATTCGAATCATGGTACCGATGAGATAGCTTTGAATCTCGTTCGATAGGCTTATGAGAACTATTCAGTTTCTCTCTAAGGAAAATACAAAAATGTGCTTTCGATTTGAAAAATTCAAATTATTTCCTTAGTTACCTGAGTTTTATTGCTTACCAAAGTCCTAATAATTCAATATCTATTCTATTCAAAATTTAACTCTAGTGAATTAGAATACAGTTTACGTGTTTTTCAAATAATTTAGTTTTAAAAAACTTTAATTTTACAAAATTTTTGTTATTTTTACAAAACATTTTTCGTGGTTAACAAAAAATTTGCAAATTTGCAAACGAATTTTAGTTTTTTTTAGTGTATATATGATCTGTAGGTATATCACAAATTTGATTTATACAGCAAGGCGTTGCCGCACGTTCAAATTTTGACTCGATTCTTAAACGTGTAAGCCGAAGTAAGCAACCATGTTTTGATGAAAACGATTTGCAAAAAAAATCTGACCGTCTTTGCTTATCCAACTATAGCCTTTTTAATGGTATTTTTCATTCTATTCTTCTTTTAAAAAACAACGCAATGCAAGACTTTTTCTTGTTGACTACACTACAAACTCAAGTGTTTTATCAAACGTTTGAAAATAAAACATTGAAGTGTGTTTTTAAATCTATGTGTTTCAATTCTAAACATTTGAAGTGTTTAGTGCCACTACGTTAAACATTTCAAGCGTTTAACACAGTTATTTTAAACACCTAAATGTTTCGTTTTAAAACGTTTCATCTGTTTTAGCAAAACCATTATTTAAGCCGCTTTATATTAAAACGTTTTACCATCTACAAAGCGTTTAAATAACGATCAAATGTTTTAAAACAACTCACTTATGAGGAATTAAAACATTTTAATAAAACAAAACGGTTATCTATAAAACGCTTTTATTAAACACAATACTTCAAATAAATTTATTTAAATTTCAATAAGTACTATATGTACCATACTTAAAATAATATATAAATTAATAAATTGATAAATTTAAACTTTAAATATATCAATGTACACGTGTTACTGTAAATAGATTTGTACTAATCTAATTACAATACATAATTGTTTTAAGAAATTTGTTTTCTTAAAAGATGAAACAGTAAATTATATGTGTATTGTCCTTAAAAAGAGATTAAGTTTTGTCTTATTCGTACAAAGGCACTTTCATATCTTTATCTGTATATCTCTATCTCGGGACATCTTTTACTAAAGGTATAAACCGATAAATAAATAAAAAGTGTTGATTCTAACAAGTTTCGTTTTATCAATTCATTTCCTTGTTGCTTGTTTTGTTGTGAAATTTGTCATATTCTATATTCATAAATTTTTAAAATTTCTAATAATTTTTTATTTTAAACAAAATTAAATAATATATTTAATATGATTAAAAATTGTTTTGTACATTGCAATGGCGTACAAAGTGTGTTATGTTTCATTCAGATGAAAAAGTGTCCATATTCAAATAATTAAACAAAAAATTCGTGTTGTTGTGATAGTGGTTTAATCAAATAAATCGAAAATAAAGATATTGTAATTAAAAAAAAGATACTGGTGAAGATTTGTGGATCGACGTAGAAGAAAGTGAAACTATAAGTGATAAAGACAAAATTTAAATGAAAAGTGAATAGAAAACAAAAGTGAAAGTGTATCAAATGAAGATATTTCAAAGGATAGTAAATTGTTTACACTTGCTTGTTTATAAATAGGCAACACACAAAAAAATTTTTATTCGCCTATATACATATTAAAGTGTTTCTTTATTACTGTGATTTGCGGCCTTAAAGTGTCACTTTTTAACCATATATTTTGTTGTCATAGCTACGTCCAAAAAAGTAAAAAATATTTGTATTTGTTTAAATTCTATAAAAAATAGAAATTTTTATCAAAGCAACGCTTAAATTCAAAATTTCATAATCCAATTAAAATAGTTGTTATCATTTGTTGTCATAGTTATACAATAATTTGGAAAAAATAACAAATATTTTGTCAAAGGTAACTTGTTTCACATATTTCTATTTAAAAATTTATGCGAATTTTTAATTTTAATTTAGAATAAACATTTTTTAAATATTTTGGTGGCGGCGAGTAAAAAATAGTATATGATGCACGGACGTAAGCTATTTTGTACTTAATGTGGGTGCAAATCTCGGCTAGTGCCTCGATTCGCTAGCGCAAACTCCACATACATCCAAAATATTTAGCTTTACGTCCTAGCATCATAATGTACCATTTGATAAAACTACAATTTTTTTCATAAAAGCCAAAAATAATTTGTAGCCCATAATAAATCTGTGGTTCGATTTGCTTAGATATTTAATTCGGTCGGAAAGCCCTAAGTATTACATTCTCGAGCCAAAAGTGAAATTCCCCCCACTTTTTTGGCATTTCTCGACGTTTTAGGACCTACTGATTCTAAAAAAGCAAAAAAAAAATGTATGTCTGTCTTCCGGCCGGCCGTCACAACCTACGAAATCTAGAAAACCGCTGGACGGATTTCAAAAATTTTCTAAAAATAGGTTTACTCAATGGAAAGAGCCCAAAGGAAGATATGATCAATAAATGTACCGGTAGTGTGTCAAAAAATCGTCAAGTGTGTCAAAACAAGGAAATTTGCATATTTTTGCTTCAAAAACGTTTATTTAAAGTGATTACGAGTAGGAACATTGAATTTGGAGTAATCTTGATGGCCGGGATTGGTATGTGAGACCAAAGTCTAGATTAGTGCATTATGAGTTGTCAAAAAAATGTTGTCAAGTGTGTCAAAAGAAAGATTTTTATTTATCTCTTTACCCAATTTTTTGGAAAAAAATAAAATTAATTATTTGTTTGACATGAAATTTTAATATTATTATTGAGAATTATGGCATTATCAGTTTGTCAAAAAAATGTTGTCAAGTGTGTCAAAAGAAAGATTTATTTAATTTTTTACCCAATTTTTTGTAAAAAAATAAAATTGATTATTTGTTTGATATGAAATTTTATTATTATTATTGAGAATTATGGCATCATAAGTTTGTCAAAAAAATGTTGTCAAGTGTGTAAAAAGATAGATTTTTATTTATTTTTTACCCAATTTTTTGGAAAAAATAAAATAAATTTTTTGTTTGATATGAAATTTTATTATTATTATTGAGAATTATGGCATTATAAGTTTGTCAAAAAAATGTTGTCAAGTGTGTCAAAAGAAAGATTTTTTTTATTTTCTACCCAGTTTTTTGGAAAATTAAAATTAATTATTTGTACGACATGAAATTTTATTATTATTATTGAGAATTATAAGTTAGTCAAAAAAATAATTTCAAGTGTGTCAAAAGAATGATTTTCATTTATTTTTTTAGAAAAATATAAAATTAGTTATTTGTATGAAATGAAATGTATAATGAACATCAAATTATTAGTATTGAGAATTTTATTGCATTATAAGTTTGTCAAAAAAATATTGTCAAGTGTGTCAAAAAAATGATATCATTTATTTTTTTAGATAGGTTCTTGAAAAAAAAAATTTAGCTGTTTGTTTACGTAAATATAATTGAACATGGAAATTTTTGAATTTGTTATTGTTTTTGAAATATTTTTGGAATTTTGGAAAAGTCAATTTTTGGAATATTTTTAGAATTTTGAATTTTTGATTTTATTATAATTTATATAATTTTGGAAAAAGTTTGAATTTTTGATATTGTTATAATTTTTGCAATATTTTTAGAATGTTGGAAAAAGTTTGAATTTTTGTGTTTTAAGAATTTTTTGAATATTATTAGAATTTAGAAAAAGTTTAAATATTTGATTTTGTTATAATTTTTGGAATATTTTTAGAATTTTGAAAAAAAAAATTTTGAATTTTATATATATTTTTAGAATTTTGAAAAAAGTTTCAATTTTTGATTTTGTAAGAATTTTTAGAATATTTTTAGAATTTTGAAAAATTTGAAATTTTTGATTTTATTATAATTTTGGATAAAGTTTCAATTTTTGATATTGTTATAATTTTTGCAACAGTTTTAGAATTTTGGAAACAGTTTAATTAGTGAATTTTTAAGAATTTTTGGAATATTATTAAAATTTAGAAAAAGTTTAAATTTGATATTGTTATAATTTTTGCAATATTTTTAGAATTTTGGAAACAGTTTAATTTTTGAATTTTTAAGAATTTTTGGAATATTATTAAAATTTAGAAAAAGTTTAAATTTTTGATTTTATTCTAATTTTTGGAATATTTTTAGAATTTTGAAAAAAAAATAAAATATCTGAATTTTATATATATTTTTAGAATTGTGAAAAAAGTTTCAATTTTTGATTTTGTAAGAATTTTTGGAATATTTTAGAATTTTGAAAAATTAAAAAATTTTGATTTTATTATAATTTTTATAATTTTGGAAAAAGTTATAATCTATGCAATATTTTTAGAGTTTTTGAAAAAAGTTTTAATCTTTGATTTTGTAATAATTTTTGAAATATTTTTAGAATTTTGTTTGAAAAAAGTTTGAATTTTTGATTTTATTTAATTTTTGCAATATTTTTGGAATTTTGAAAGAAATATGAATTTGTGATTTTGAAATATTTTCTCGAAACGATAAATGTAGAGGTTTTTGAGTAGTTTGATGATTGTATAATCTTTTCACTAAATTATGTTATGTTATAATTTTCCGGCAACGTATTGATGTTTCGTGTTAGTTTTGTAATACATATCTAAACAGAGATAAAAAATACATGTAATTTAACAAAAAGTTATGTTTGATATACATCGCTGCCCAAAACTAAATACCATGTCCTCATAAAAGTTTTTTGCCGAAAACTATGTCAAAATCCTTAACCCAGGCTGAAGTCTTAAGATATCAAGAGCTGTGAGACCTGTGAGATTTCAGGCCCTGCATATTTTTTTAATTTGCAATAATTGAATTGAAATTATACCAAAAATTTGCGTATAAACATATTGAGAAGTTTATTCATTTTTTATTGGAGTGTAGTTTAACCATAATCCTAAATTGTTAATGGGTCTATTTTTACTGAATATCATGTTATTTTTTATTTAATTTTTGTAATTATTTATTGATTATAGTAAGTCATTATTAAGTAAGTTTATTATTTTATGAAAAACACATTAAAACATTTAATGTGTTTTATGCAAAACGCATTAAATGTTTTAATACTATACGGTTAAAGTGTTTTAGTATTAAACGCTTAAAATAGTTTAATTAAATAAAACACTTTGAAATGTTTAAAAAGTGACTACAAGCATTTAAACACTTTAAGTGTTTTAAAATAAAACATTTGAGTTTGTAGTGTAAGGTGATCAGATTTTAAAAATCTTAAAGGAGTACAATTATTTATAACAATAACACTCAACACTTTAGAGCTGTTGGAAGTTTTCTTATATGGTTAGAATAATCCAGAGCTTACAATTTTATTTCATTAGAGAACTATTTGCACTCCTTAAAATTTCCATTCCTTAAACTAAAAAAAATTATTTTTATTTCGTTCCTTCCTACTCCTAAGAGTAAAATTTGTATATATTTTTTTAAGTTATTGAAACGTTAAGATAAATAATTTGTTTCTAAACGAAGAAGGTCATTATAATTAATACAAAAATTAAGGGTGTGAACAGTTAAAAGAAAATATTTACTTCGATTCACTGTATTTGCGATTGTTGTTTTAAAGGTAAAAATGGAGTAAAAGAGAGATATAAGAAAATGTTTTAAGCCCTGGCATAATCCTTTTAGGCGATTCTCCCGTCTTATCGGTCTACTGTAGGATGGAACTTATATACTCTTATAAAACGCATAATCCCAACTTGCATTTTTTCCGGCATGCTCTATTATGTTGTTGATCAGAGTTGACTTGGATAGCCCTAATAGAGCAAGAGCCCGCGACGGCCAGATCTTCGTTATTTTATGAAAGCTGAAAGTTTCTCTGCGCAAACCCCCTACTCAGGTAGGAACGATAAGCGACATATGAAGTTTGGATCATAGTGGATTTGGCAGGGAGTAGGTTCCAAAGGGGCCTCCAAAGTTTCGTAAAAGTATAAAAGCTAATTTTTTTATATATTCTTCGGGGTAGTATTAGAAGTCCCGTCACCCATTGCCAGACACGTGACTTCTAATACTATCCCGAAGAATATATAAAAAAATTAACTTTTATACTTTCACGAAACTTTGGAGGCCCCTTTGGAACCTGCTCCCTGCCAAAGCCACTATGATCCAAACTTAATAAGTCGCTAATCGTTCCTACCTGAGTAGGGGTATGAGCAGGGAAACTTTCAGCTTTTATAAAATAACCAAGGTCTGGCCGTCGCGGGCTCTTAGTCTATAATATGCTATTTCACATCTTGTTCATATTCAAAATTATTTATGATTTCCTTATTCAGGTATAAGTTATAACCTATTGATCTCGGTCTGAATCAATATTTCAGTTTATCAGATTTTATTTGTTGAAATTCACTAAAGTTAAACCAATTTTAGATTGTTGTATGTATTATTATAGCTTTTGGTTGCATTAAGTATTTTGTTGAAGCAAAAGCCTATCCCATCCGTATTAATAAACGTCCTATTTCAATTAATCAGATCTTGATCAACTATAACCTAAGCCGGGCTTGATAGTTTAAGGAGTTACATTTCGGATTCAGCTGTTTGATCCAGCCTCTTGCAGAGGTAGAGAAGGTTCAGTCCAGATGTGAGCTTTAAAATATTGCTGATTGCGGAATGCTCCTTTTCTGTTTTAGAACTGCTTTACCTACCAAAACCGAAAAAAAGGTGTGTGCTGCGTACGAAGAACATATGCTTTGTTGTTTTATTATTAATTTAAGAGGAGATTGTAACGCCTGTATATATACTTCTGTCACGGTTTATATAATCATTTTGATTTTTTTTCGTTTCCTTTAATTATAGTCCCTGCAGGGCCCACGTCGATTTCATGTGATGATTACCGCATATTTTATACTTCATGAGGCGCCTGTCCTTAACGAGCCCGAAAACCTTTGACCTGCCATTTTTCTTGATTTGGACGCTTTTTTCTTCGGTTTTTTTTAACTTTGGGTGGTGGAAATTTGTTTTAGAACACGAGGGTAAGCTTGTCCGACAAAAATGTGTCTGCTATTGTTGAGTTCGACAATTGACATTTGGTATGTTTGGGTTGTCGGACTCAACAATAGCTGACAAATTTTTGTCAGATAAGTTTCCCTCGTGTTCTAACACTAATTGCCAACCCCCATGGTTAAAAAAAATTACAAGATCTCGAGCAATCGGCATTTTGCGGATCTTGCCAAACGAAAAAGCGGCCGATTCGATGAAAATGGCAGAATAAAACTCATCAAGGACAGGCGCCTCACGAATTATAATATATGTGGTAATCATCACATGAAATCGGAGTTGGCCCAGGAACAAGTTATTTCTCTCAGATGAAGCTCGATACTAAATAAACCCTAAAAATTTAAATAGAAAATTTTTCTGAGGTTAAATAAACGAAATCTGTTTTTTTGACGTTACTGATGTGGCATTATAGTAGTTCTTCTATGATGGCAGCCTGAATCCTATAGTTGTTATGGGTGTGCGTTCAAACATCATTCATTACAAATGCATTGACAAATTATATACCATAGAACACATAATATTTACCTACACAGCCTACACTAATTATACATGGAAATGGCCAGACTGCAAATGTACAAACTATCACTACAATTAAATTTCTTAATTTTTCATATTTGGCTTGAAATTTTAAAAGCATAAAGGATAGTTTAAAATTTTGTGCAGTACAAGGAGTGCAGAGATCCTAAAAGGACTACAGTATACTGTGAAGTACTTTGGAGTTTGTCAAAGGAGTACGTCTAGTCACCTAATTGTTGACACGCGCAAAGTAAGCACATAAACACATTCAAGATCGACGTAATGTTTCGAAAAATATGTATCATTAAAACAATGATTTCATCAGATTCGGGAAATAAGCTTAATTAAATAACATATAATATCGAAAATTCTAAAAGAAATTGTTGATACTCTTCTCACACGAGACAATAAAACATGTTTTGAAAATATAAACAAACTGCTGCATCTGAATTCCTGTAGATAAAACTCTATAATTGCTGTTCCCATAGGCCATATCTACAATTCCTACTGGTTTTATATGTCGTTTAGTCATCATATTATTTTGCAAACCATATATTCACAACTGTTATATATGTATACACATGTCAAATTTTTAACTGTTGTTATTGCTCTAGGCAAGATTACTTTATCTTAGGCCCCGGCCAATTTTTTTTTATTTTTTTAAGGGCACTTTCATGAGCATATTACAAAAAAATTTTTTTGAAAATCAGTCCCGGGGACCAAGATATAGGCCTTTGAAAAAAAAATATCCTATAAAAGTACACTTTTTTTTACCGAATGTTGCAATCCAAATGACGTTTAATGTTATTTTTGATATATAATTTTAAAGAATCAACATGAATAACTTAAAAAAAAATAATTATAACCTTAGGGGCCCACGTTATGACCATTTGAGGCAAGATTACTTTAACTTAGGCGCGAGTTGATTTTTATTTTATTATTTTTATCGTAAATTAAGAAAATTTTGTAAAAGGGACAGTTTTGATCGTTTATCTTATAAGCACATAGGAAATGAAGCAAAAATAAGTAAAAAATAAAAAAATTTTGTCAAAACCAATGCTATTTTGTATGGATTTTGCTTTTTTCAAAGGCCTGTATCTTGGACCCCGGGGCTCCAATACAACTCGTTTTGGTTTTATTCGCTTCAGTGAGTGATTATCTATCAAATAAAAAAAAAGTTTTTTGGGGCCTAAGAAAAAGTAATATCCCCTTGCTCTATTTAAAGTTTTAAATTATCCTTATTTGTGTTTCTAGAAGTGATTTCAATATTATCTACCATTATTAATATGTTTATTTATTTATCATAAACTTCCATTATACATCACAGAAAAAACCCTCCTCCAATCTCATAACCCAAAAAAATATCTAATAATTATTATACACCGTGTCCTGAAACAACATAAAATGCGATCACAATTAAAATCAGATTAACAAGTTTATTCATAAATTCACCATAATTATATTAAAACCTTTTCAGAAAATTGATAAAAGTTGGTCTTACTAATTGAAATTCAAAATCATAAATAATAAAAACTAAGAAACTAGCCAGAAAAAACTAATAATTATAATAATAATCCATAAATACTGTTAATAGAGGGCGTCACAATAATTTGTTGGCTCCTCCTTTACCATGTGCTTTTTCACAATTTTTATTTTATTTCATTTTTTTTATATTATTGTTGGTTTTATTGCTGAAATTCCATTGTGTTGTTAATTTTGTTGTTTTTGTATTATGATAAAGTATCTAAGTTAGTTCGTTATTTGTACATATAAATGCAACTATTAAATTATTAATATTTATTTGTTTAGTTTATAATTTATAACTTAATTATATGAGTTTTTAGTGCAAATAATATTAATTGAATACATACTGGTTTTGATGATATGAAAACTTAATTGGTAATAAAACATGGTTATTTATAGGATTCGTTTTTGTTTGGATTATAATATTTTTATTAGTTTTATTTCATGATATGGGATTGCTAAAAAGGTTAATGGTTTTAATTAAAAATAGAAACATCGATTGATTTCGTAATGACGTAATGAAAATATGATTTACAATTAGTAATTAGCTTTATAAAATTAATTTGATGTAGCGCAGATACCGTAGCCGGTTGAACCTTCTTAACGGGTAAAGCTATTTAATTATAACCCGTTATGTTCCATAGGGGAGCGTGAGCTGTTTACATGTAGTACTTCGCGTGTTTGAAATTTACCAGTTCAATCAACGTTCTGGTTGAGTTTCACTTAGTTCAATTGATTATTATTTATTTATATATATGGTTGATCAGCCTATATAGTGGTTTTCCAATATATCAACCGTTTTGACTGACTAGAATTGGAACACCTGTGTGTTGTTGGTTGACAATTAAAATACTTTGATTTTAATATTAGTCGAACCTGACTTCTTCCAGTTTAAGTTTAGCTTGTTAGCTACAAGTACTCCGCACAACTCTCACAAAAAAAGTTAACTCATAACTTTTGAAAAAAGTGGGTTAAGCTTAATTAAATTTGTTTCTTTCTTAATTGTTGATTTCATCCGTTATCTAAAAATAACTATACTGCGGTGTTGATATTTTTCATCTTTATTATTCGGTAAAAATAAACATAACTAAAGTTCTAAAGTTTTACTTAAACGTCAATTCGGCCGTTTTCAATTTTCTAATAAAACTCAATCTACATCAGATTTCTAAATTTTTTTAAAAATTTCAAATCACTATAACAACCTTGAAAATCACAATGTTGAAAAACTTCATCAAAATTACATCCATAAAACTCCACATTCTTAAACGGAATATTCAATACTATTTACTATATCATATGCAAAAACTACCTTCAATAAAAATCCTTTTACTCTTCTAAAACTTTAAACAATCAATTTTAAAATCCTTTTCCTTTTATTTTTCTTTTAAAATTAACACAATCAATTTAAGCAAACATGTTTGAAGGTCGTTCATATTTTTTGTTTTGCAAAAAACGTACACATTTTATGCAAAAATACTAGAAACTATAACAGCAAAAATAAAATCCTTTTTTATTATCCTTATAATAAATTATCTTCCATTTCTTTTAAATTACCTTTAATTTATTAAAATTACCTTACTAACGAGAATCTTTTATAAAAAAAAAGAAGTAAAACAGAATAAAAAAGAATAGTACTGAAAAATAGCTTAAATGATTTTCCGTAAAAAAGAAAAACATAAGAAAATAAAGGATTTTTATTGGTTTTTTCGTTTTCAAAAGAAAGAAAAACAAAGATAGCAAAATGAAAAGGAGTTTTTCAATTTTTGGAATGTGAATTGGTACAATGCAATATGAAAGAGGAAACGATGTTTATTTAGTACAAGATTTGTAGATGAGTTGAAAGTGAAATGTTGATCTTCTTTCTTGATATGCAAAAATTAATAGTCCTTTTTATTTGAACATACGGAGAGTAAAAAGGATTGTTTTGAAAAGATTTGCCATAAAATATTGGGATAGTGATCAACCGAAGATAATTAGTTGAAGGATAGTTAATTCTTAAATGTATAAGGTAAATTTTTTTGTTTGAACAAAAACCGTATCGGTTCTGTAATATCTATGAAACCTGATACTTTGAATTCTTTTGTACAAAATTAGTGAATTAATTGAAAATGTCTAAACCATTACAAAGCCAAATGTATGCTTGTTATAACAAATAGCCATCTATACCAAGTTTTCATTACGTGTGGTTTTGATGTGATATATAATCACGATTTACGAATACCATTAGTTAATATAATGAAAATGCCATCTGTTGAGATATTAACAAAACATTGTGGTAGAACTGAAATGAAAACCGTATATTGCTTAAAAACCTGTTGACCAATATAGATACCAATTATATGGCCAAGAAAATGAGAATTTTTCTATTTATTTATTTTTTAAACCACATTTTTTTGAAGGGTCTTAAAAATGAGCTAATCGGTTAGCTAGTTCGAGCAACCTTAAGATCTATTGCGCTTAACCCTGATGCTGTTATGCAATAGATGACGTCGATATCTATACAAAATATTCAATGTTGTCGAAATCATGCCTCTTAGGGCCGATTGTATGAATGCGGATAGAAGATAAATCCTCGGATAAATTGTCATTTGTATTGTATGAATCAGGATAGAACAACAGATTAATTCGAGACTAAAATTCTATTATCAGATTTATTCTTTCTATTTCTCGTATAAAACAATGTATAAAACAATTTGAATTTGTGGGTTATTTTTGAATTAAAATTTCTGCGTTTTTAAAATTTGTTTTTTATAGAAATTAATAGTAAAATAAATAATGTTTTTAATATATTCAATTTAAGTTTTAAAATAATGTTTTTTAATATATAATTAAATTTGTTTAATAGAAAAGTAAAAAAAAAAGTATTGCTACAAACTGCAATAAAAAAAATCTATCCGTGATACAATCGACGAAAAAAAAAATCCTCCGATGAAGATAAAACTATATCCTCGAATTTTTTTCTATCTATCCTTGTTCATACAATCGACCCTTAATATAGTTAATTAGCTAGATTGAACTAATGTTTTGCGGTAGAGGAAGTGCTAGTCTCCTTTGACCGAGCTTAATGTATTTGCGCCATGCGATATCAGAGCAGTTGCAGATAATGTGTTCCATGGTTTCTGCCGCCGAGTTGCAGAATTTTCAATTGTCACAGAAAGGAAGGCCTTGTTTGTTAAAGTGGTGATTTATCGAACCTTGTTCTTTCACGCACCATGTTAAAATCTTCAGAAGCTCTCTCTCTCTCTCTCTAGATCGATTGTTTTAAGAGGAGAGACGGGGAAATTGCGCAGAATTTTTTTTGAATGGAGAAGACCTGCCCGCATGCTCCATTTTGATCCATTTTTGCGAACTCTTGGTCAGTCCATAGCCCAACTGGACCATTGAATTTTGTAGTGGCAACTTTCTGGTCTGGTAGTGGCAACTTCAAGTCTGGTACTGCATTGCCGTGTCTTTCTGCTTGACCAGGTACCTATACAAGTGTGACGCGGCTAGTTTTTGCAATTTTTTGTAGATATATTGGTCGCATTGCCATTCCAGCTTTGAGTTAGCGTGTCGAATTCAAAACCAATAGCGTCGTCTGACTGTCAGAAATAATGTATTTATCTGTGTTCCTGTATTCTCTTTCGGTAAATAGAATTACAGAGTATATAGTTGGATGCTGAAGGTTTCGGTCTGAAGTACTGTTACAGAGGTAACCAGTGCCAACACCCGTTTAGCTCTGGGCCAAAAACCCCTGCACCAGTGCCTTCGTTGGTTTTGGATCCATCCGTATACCAGATACTGGCATTGGATGAAAGTGCTTGTGAGTAGATCTTGATGCCTTCCCTGAGCCATATTGTGACAATAAACTGTATATCATTTTAGGAGAAAACTTATGAGAAGAATCTTCATTACAGATGTCGGTGTGTTTCTGAAAGCTTTGTATTTTTTGTGAGTACTGTCTGAGCAGATATTTTGTTAGTTTTTTGGCCACCAGACCCAATTTTATGTAACGAAAGTACCATTTCGGGGCTCAATCCACAGGTTTACCAAACTAGTTTCTGTAGGCCAAAAAGGCCTTGTTTACTTTGTCCGAGACATGTTGTAGGTGTGGGTTCCCCGTGAATCCATAATAACACCCAAGTACTTAATCTGTTTGATTACCTGTATCCATTCGTTGGTAAACTAAGGAAGAATCAAATTGAAACTCGTATTGGAAGACAACCTCACCTTGTTGCATCAATTCAGAACGAGATCCAAGGCTGCATGGCTTCTTTCACTGACAGCAAAACATGTTTACCTCGCCATGACTACTATATCGTCGGCGTAGCCTGCAGTGGTGAAACCAAAATTCTTCAGCTTATTTAAAGACCTTAAGTAATTATCAGCTATAGCAACGAACTAACAGAGAGAGTACCCAGACAGTTGCCGTATTGTATTTCCCAGTGTAGCCGTAATTTTCATACTCTGTATAGCATGTTAAACATCCAAGCCAAAATGTGCATGTTTAAAATTTTCCTAGTGGCCATTTCAATATTAGCGTGACGATAAACATTATCAAAGGCACTTTGTATGCATGTCTATTTAAACAACAAACTTTGATATAAATCTAACATAAATCTAACAGCTAACATAGACAGTACTCATTTGTACCGCACACATTTCTGGCATCACATATTATTGTTTGTATATTTACCCAAAATTGTGAAATTCATATTTCAAAATACAAGTGGTGTAAAATTCTACACAATTTTTAAAATTTGACAAGAAAAATATGCTTGTTGTCATAATCAAAAGTTTGATTTTTGTTAATTGATTTTGATTTTTTAAATACTTTTAAAATTTACATAGAAATTAATTTTGCATTTTATTAATATATAATTAAATATTTAATTACACCTTTTCTCAGACTTTATTTTAATTTTATTAGTAATTTTTTATTTAAATAATTATTAAGTTTTTAAACTAAATACAATATTTCGTCATCTGATTCATTATCATTTATCAAGTATTATAATTTTTTTATAAGTATTTAACATTAAACATTTAAAAAAAATATTTTATAAAGGAAATTACATATAACAATTGCAAATTGAATTTAAATATAAAAATAATAAAAAAATTTTTATATTTATAATTTTATTTTATAATTTATATTTTAAATATTTATATTTTAAATTATATTTAAATTATATTTAAGATCAATTTGCATAACATAGGCAATATTCTTAAAATATTCATAGGCAAACATCTTAGTATTAATTGAAACTGTTTTAGTATTAATTGAACTCTTGAAATAAGTTTTTTAAATAAATAATTATTTATTATTACCGATAAAGCAACTTAATACGTATTAAAAGTTAAATATTTCCATATTAATAATAAAATTAAAATTATGAAATTTTTGTTTGGGTATCGTTTAAATAACAGAAATAATAGTATTATTTTTATTTCTTTAATATATATATATATATATATATATATATATATATATATATATATATATATATATATATATATATATATATATATATATATATATATATATATATATATATATATATATATATATATATATATATATATATATATATATATATATATATATATATATATATATATATATATATAGATTGTTTATTACATATATATTTATGATATACTTATATAGTTTAAACATATTCTATAAACTCATCTCTTACTCATCTGCCAGTAACAAATTAGTTGAAATAATTTCTGTAAATATATACAACTATATGTATTAATGAAACATTTTAAAAAGAAAATTAAAATTACGAAGGTTTTTTTTCTAAAATTATAATTTTTATATGTATCTATACTCCAAAATCATCTCTGGCTTCTATATTCAGTCTTCAAGTGTCTCTATCTTTCCCCTGGACGGGTCACCACTCGAATTTGATTGTCTCACTACCCTTGCATGTAAATTCCCGCTATAATTCTTCCTTCTCTCATTTTTCTCCCTCTCTATCTTTACCTTTCTTCCCCTCCCTCTGCGTGAACTATTAGAACTATTAAATCTATAATTTATGTTTTCCCTTAACCTGTTTTCACATTACCTCCTGTCTTTCGTTTACTTTTCCGCCTACTATCCTTCCTTCCCCATTGCCTCATTCTCCTGTTCTCTTCCCTATTTCCTTTCCTCCCTCACTTTACTTGTCTCTTCTCCCTCTCCACCACTTTGCCCTGTTATACGACTCTCCATCTTTCTTAATGTCACGTGATGTTTGTTTAAAGGTGGCCAGTGACAACTCTTACCTATCAAAAACACTTAACAAATGCTGAAGTTCTCTTAATGTAGTTCACTTTAACGCTCAAAGCTTGCGCCTCCTCCTCCAAACTTGAAGATATTATATCAATTCTTTCTGGTTCCCTTCTTGATTTGGTTGATGTCACAGAAACTTGGCTTAAATTATACATTAATAACGTTGCTGTTGAAGTAGCAGGCTATCGTATACACCGTCGTGATCGTCCCTCAAAAAGGGGTGGTGGGGTTGCTCTATACGTGAACAAAAAGCTGAAATCTAAAAAAAATTACCTATAACAGTTTTTGTTCAGGTCCGCCTTGAACGGTTAAATGTTTTGGTTGTTGTTACCTACCTCTGCAAAGACAACTTTGCTCTAATTGAAGACATTATTTCCCCGTATTTTAACTAGTTTCTATATAGCATCCTCCTTGGCGACTTCAACACCAATATCCTAAATTCCTCCACTCTATCCAAAACAACTGATATCTGTTCTCGTTTTAGCCTCCACATTGGGCACAATAGTTCTACAACCCATCAAGCCCATAATTCTTCTTCAGGTTCCAGCATTGACTTCTTCCTGGTCAACGAGCCTTCTCTTCCCTTATCTAGTGACCAGTTCTTGGTATCTGGTATTTCCGTACACGTATTTATATTCACCTTCCGCAACCTTAAATATTTCTATAATCCAACTTCTGCCCTCTATCACGACTATAAAAACATAAACATGGATCTTCTCAACCATGATATCCTCCAGGTTGACTTCTCTTCTTTCTACTCCTCAACGGTTTCCGAATCCAAACTTCAGTTTCTTAATAACCTTCTTCGTACCTTTCATGAATAACATGCTGCTCTCCGCCCTTTTCTACCACCACCTCCTAATTCTATCACCTTAACTCCTGAGATGCTTAATATCCGTAATTTTCGTGACTTGTCTTTTAAAGCGTATAAGGCTTACGCATCTTCCGATAACTGGAAAGTGTTTTGCACTCACTGCAACCGCTTTAGATCTTTGGTTCGCGAAGCCAAACTTGATCTTGGCTCCAAATTGTTTTCCAAATTATCCTCCTCTAAAGATTTGTGGTCTAACCTCTTATCCGTAGGTGCCCTTAATTCCCCATTGGACTCTCATTCACTTAACCTTCCTGAACTCAACTCCCTTAACCAGTCTTTAGTCTCATCAAGTTCCTTCCCTCCTCTTAATCACAGTGACTCGGCTCTTCCTGAACGTTCTAATTCCTTCTCCTTTCGCTCAGAACTTCCCTTAGAAATTGAACTAGCTTTCTAATCCACTTCCTCCAATGCTGTACAACGATGGCATTCCTCTCAAATTCCTTAAAATTATTTTCTCATCTATTCTCTACCATATTTTTCATCTCACTAACCACTTATCGTGACCTCCTCTTTCCCACATTCATGGAAATTTGCCACCGCCCGTCCCTTACCCAAGCAGGGCAGTAAAGATTATTGACCAATTAGTGTCCTACCTGTGCTTTTCAAAGTCTTTGAGAAAATCATCAAAAACCAGATCACTGAACATACTTCAACCAACAATCTTCTTTGATCAACAATCTTCGTCCAAGATCTTTCCTGGAACGCTCAATGCTCATACCAACTTCGTTATAGTTCGTGCTACCGCTGTTATGAGGAAGCTTTATAGTCTCAATCATTTCCCCTTGCATATAAGAAGACTGTACTCATTCATGCACTAATGCCCATCTTCAACTATGGTATCGAAGTCTACTCAGGATGTACATTGGAAAATCTGTCTCGTCTCACTAAATCTCTTAACTGGGCCGTCCGCTTTGTCTACAACCTTAAACCCCGCCAGCATGTTTCTAAATTTACTCACGACCCTCTTGGCACTTCTTTTTCTAACCACACTCCACCCGTCTTTTCTATTTTCAAAATCTTCAAATTTAACTTTCCCTCATATCTGTTTCAATGGTTTTTATTTTGTCCATCCCTTCGAGTCCATAAAATTATCCTTCCAACTATTTTCTGCAACTCCTGGGCACTTTCGTACTCAATCCGAACCTCCAAGCTCTACAAATCTCCCTGCTTCTCTTAAAAAGTTCAACAGTTCCCCTTCCATGTTTAAAACTAAAGTCCTCGACTTCCTCAACAATCTTTAAGTCTCCCCTCTATCTATTTACCTTGACTACTCCATTTCTCTTTCATTCTCTCTGTCTCCTGCCGCCTCTGTTCTTTCATCTCTGTGTTACTAGATCTCTTTTCTACTTCTCTTATGAGTTGTATATTCCTTAGCTCTATTTCACCTTACTTCCCTTCCCTTCTACATCCCTCTTCCTCAACCCCTTCCCTATCCTAAACCCGCCATTCCTTTTCCCTTACGTAGTGAAATAAATAAAATATAATTCGTTAACTTTAAATTTTTTGAGATCAATTAAACTCAAGTAAGTAAGGAAGTAATTGGAATATTTTCAATGTATGGTTTGAAGTTTCTCAGAAAAAAACTCCACTTCACATTTTTCGTGTTTCGGATGGGATTCGAACCTACCCTCGTCAGTGCCCAGCTCGAATCCTTGGGCAGACACGCTATCGATTACGCCGTTGAGGCGATGACAATTTTTGTTGATTCAATGCAAATAATTTTAATATAAGAAAATATTTTTTTCTATAGCAACTGTTAAAACGTGCTATTATCAACTAAAATTAGAGAGAAATATAGCACTTTTCCATCAAGGGTAGATAAAGTAGTACTTTAACACCAAGGGTGGATAAAGTATTTTGATATAAGTATTTTGCTGTTGATATTCTTCAAGTTTTTCCACTTTTGAAAGCACATGTATTCTCTTTGATGTATCCATTTGATCCATCCGCGATTTTTCAGGCAATTCAAAATTTCAGGCAATATACGAATTGCCTCCATATCAGAAGGAAGTTTTCTTCTGTAATATCGCACATATTCACAAAACTAAACTATCTAATTTCCAAATTCACTTTTTGCAAAAAACAAAAAAAATTGATTTGCTTGTTTGTTTATAAAACTCAAAAAGTTATCAAAGCCACCTATACTACTCAATTTTTCGTGAAACTGTTTTTGTGCTGACACTTTTAAATAAAATTACTTCGGTCTGAAAGACCTAAGTATTACATTCATGAGCTCAAAGTAAAATTCTTACCCCCACTTTTTTGGCATTTCTCGACGTTTTAGGACCTTCTAAATTAGCAAACAAAAAAATGTATGTCTGTCTGCCTCCGTCATTACCTACGCTGCAGGGAAAACCGCTGGAGGGATTTCAAAAAATTTGTTTTCTAAAAATAGGTATACTTAAGGGACAGGTTCGAAAGGACGCTGTGTTCGATAACTGTACCAAAAGTGTGTCAAAAAACCATTATGTGTGTCAAAAATAGCAAATATTCATATTTTTGGCTTAAAAAACGTTCATTTTAAGTGATTACGAGTAGGAACATTAAATTTGGAGAAATCTTGATGGTAGGGATTGGTATGTGAGATCAAAAACTAGATTATTGCATTATAACTTTGTCAAAAAAATGTTGTCAAGTGTGTCAAAAGAGAGATTTTTATTTAGTTTTTTACCCAATTTCGGAAAAAAATAAAATTGTTTGTTTAAAATGAAATTTTATTATTATTATTGAGAATTATGGCATTATAAGTTTGTCAAAAAAAAATTTCAATTCTTGATTTTTTAATAATTTTTGCAATATTTTTAGAATTTTGGAAAAAGTTTGAATTTTTAAGAATTTTTGGATTATTATTGGAATTTAGAAAAAGTTTAAATATTTAATTTCATTCTAATTTTTGGAATATTTTTGGAATTTTGAAAAAAGTTTCAATTTTTGATTTTGTTATAAATTTTGCAATATTTTTAGAATTTTGAAAAAAGTTTTAATTTTTGATTTTGTAATAATTTTTGCAATATTTTTAGAATTTTGGAAAAGTTTAAATTTTTAAGAATTTTTGGAATATCATCGGAATTTAGAAAAAGTTTAAATATTTGGTTTTATTCTAATTTTTGGAATATTTTTGGAATTTTGAAAAAAGTTTGATTTTATTTAGTTTAACAATATTTTTCGAATTTGGATTATAATTTTCCGGCAACGTATTGATGTTTCGTGTTAGTTTTGTAATTAATTTTTAAACAGAGATAAAAAATACTTGTACTTTAACAAAGAGTTATGTTTGAAAAACATCGCTGCCCAAAACTAAAAACCATGTCCTCATAAAAGTTTTTTGCCGAAAACTATATCAAAATCCTTAACCCAGACCGAAGTCTTGATATCTCAGAGCTGTGAGATTTCAGCCCCTCCATATTTTATCATTGATTTTTCTGCATTTTTTGGTCGTCTTTAGCAATTGCTATAAAAAAAATGTTGTATTCCACACGATGATAAACGTATAAAAAACGTTGTATTCCACTGACGCCTCGACCTTTAAATAGATCTCGAAGATAAAGTGCAATTTTATCATCTTGTACAATAAATAACTATTTTTCCGTGTTCCTTTATAACGATTATCATCAGCTACTTGAAATTATTTTATATTTGTAATGCGCAAATAAAAGCTTAATAAAACTTGTTTTAAGGAATGGCTGTTTCACAAATGTTTCTATTTTTTATCACATTTTGACAGACTTAATTGCATTGCATTGACAGCATTGGCTGATTTATGGTATTCACAACCATTATGGTAATGACAGCTCTTTGGCTTCCTAGTTAAAGCATCAAATAAATGCATAGGATGTTGATGGAACTTTAGTGTATGATCACGGTTAACTTGGAAATAAAAAACATGGATTTATTTCATAATTGGAAAAAATGGCGGTAGCCGAACACCGGTAAGTTTTAATCTTCAATAGCTTCTAATCCTGGCTTTCACTCTTATTGAGACTTATTATTTAAGGTTTTAGTACTGTTTCCAATATTTCTGGGAACCAACTTCAAGTTTGTCACTGTCGTTAAACATTTAAAAAAATTTTTTTTTTAAAGTGTTCCCTACAGTTACAAATCAAATTGCATAATACGTTGGTAAAAGGTTTCAATCAATATAAAAAAGATTTTATTAGCTTTAGGGGTACATTGGAGTTATTGGACAAAGGGTTGGGGGTTTCACCATAGAACAGATGATTTTTTCACTGTTTTCTATGTTTGTTACGAGCATACGCATCATCAAAAAACGATGCAAACATATATGGCAAGAAGTTAACTAGTTTTTGAGTGAATCTTAACATACTGGTGGGGATCCTGCCGAGCACCTGTTTATTTAATACTTCAATAACATTAGTTCCTGACAATTGATTTTGATTAAACTTGGTATATATATATTAAGAGTATGATTTTAACTTCCGGTTTGTTACTTGCGGTAAAAATTTTTTTTACTTTCCAGCTCAAATTTATGTCTCTTGGGATACTACAGCTTTCTTTAATGTTTTTATATAATTAAATAAAGCTACGTAAAATCTATAAACAATAGCTATTAATTGAAGTATTTGATGAATATAAGCTCACAATATATCCAGAGCTGTGGTGAAGTCAGCCAATGGATCAGCGTTGCCAATTTTTTTATTGATATGATTGATTTTTTTGCTATGTTATTCAGACAAACACTTTCACAACCGTATAGGAATAAATTATCTATTGAAACAAATCTAGCGCTGACCAGACTCTGATAAGAATGTCTGATCCAGTGGGGATAGTTTAAGATGTTACATCCCTGACAAGGACCTGATCAGGCTGCCCGGATCTGACCAGCGCAAGCCGAATCTGGACTGGACTAAGTGCAAATATATTGATTGTCGAGACGGCAAACTTGATCAGGGCTATTACAATCAGGGTATGATATGTGGGCCAAATCAGGCCCAAAATATTTAGTGCCTTATCCGAACTAGACTATATAGCATGGTTCTTTTTGAAATTTTGCTCGGGTTTCTACACTGCAGTTTTTAATTATGAAACTTTGGGTGATGGTTAAAATGTTCATGGTCTGGGTTCAGGGTTCATACGAAATAGAAATAATTATTTTTTTATAGCGAAATCGTACAATTGCAGCAGTGGTGTTACATATACTGAACTGTTGTTCATAACATTTAATCACTTTAAATACCAATATTTTTGATGAAATCTTGCTAAAGAGTGGTTTGTAAAATTCTCAATAAAGCCGCTCCTTATAGATTTTTGTTAGGACCTTTAGCTAAATGGTTTGTTTCATTTTTTCTGTAGCATCCTCTCTTAAAATTAAAACCAATGAAATTATTTGCTGACAATTAAACAATAGTTGAAGTTTTTAATGGATAAAAGAACACGATACTCATCACTTATAAACGCTTTAAAATTTTGGGAAAAAACTTAAGCTTATGCAATTGTATATTCTTAAATTATAATTAGGTGAAATTCCAAAATAGTTTCAATATATATCCAATGAGATTGGGTAAATTTAATAATAATTGCGAAATTTAAATAAGATTATAAAATCAAATAAGAAAAACTTTCCCATTCCAGTCTTTTGCAATATATTTTAATTCTACCATCCAATAGATGTCATCTAATTCAACAATTTTCCGTCTTGGTTTAAAAAAAACTTTTTCTAGCCCTTAGAAAATCCAACAATAGAAAAATAACAATACAGAATAAATGAACGATGTGTTTGCATTCTGAAATTATGATTTAAACAAAATCAAAACAGTATAAGTTTAAGAGTAGTTTGAAAAGGGTGTTTGTACACATTTTCGTTTCATTTGTTTTGTATTTACCTCAAGCCTTTTAAATTTTTTGAGCAGCGAAATTAACGTTTGTTTTTCAAAGACATCTTAAATAATAAAAGCAATATTCTATAGTAATTCATTTTTGTTTTTGTCCTTCGGGCTTACGAGCACGTTTCTTACAATTTTAAGGTTTTTTGATCAAGTTATAGTGTTTAGAATCTTGGCATGCCTATAAATATTTATGGCTCATAAATGAGGCGCAGAATTAGCCATATTGGTTTTTGAAATCTGGTACTACTCAATTTCTACTCTAAAATGACGAAATTTTAAAAATTTTCTAAGAACACACAAATTTAAAAAAAACCTTTATATTAGGGGAAACTTTACTTAAACTTATGTTTAAGTTCTTAATGCAAAATTTGTTTCAATTTTAATATTGTTGTTGTTTTTTCTAAATTTTTACAGTAAATCATTTTTCATTCTGTCTTCACGTACGACAGCTTACAGCTGAGTAGACCTATAAAATAACAGTATACAAACAAAAGTGTGTTGTTCGAGCAAAAACAAAAGTCAATTTCAATATTTGAATTGAATGAATGAACTCAGAAAGAAAAATTCCAAATATTAGAATTTTCCCTTTCTGTACAAAGAACAACAACCCAAATAAAAACAAAAAGTTTAGAAAATACGTCTATTTTCATTTTATTATTGATTGAACAGAATTGTTCGTTTCTGCTTTTATGTTGTATTTTTTGAAAATTATGGAAATTTAAATGTGAAAACATTTTAATTGAACTTCACGTTGATTTTGAGAAGATTGATGGAATCTCTATTGTCTCAAAATATTCGGTTTAAATTTATTTCAACAACGAAAAAAAGGTCTGACTTCATAACTAATTGAATATTGATTGACAATTGAATATAAAATATAACAGACTGCTTTTAGATGGAACTTGTTGGTAAAGTAAACTTTTAAAAATATTTATAAAATTCAGAAAAAAACCACATTATATAAAATATCTTACATTGGTATCTTTCGTTTAACATAATTGTTAACAAAAAACTATGCATTTCGTTCAGTACAATATATACAACAGAAAAATTTTACTAAATTTTTTTAATTATTAGTTTTTGAAAATAAATTCATTTTAACCCTTGTGTCATGCTATGGATTATTCAAAACAACGAAAAAAAAAATGTTAACCAAAACCAACAAAAAGAAAACTGCTTCATAAATCGCAATACTTAAAATATAATAAAACAAAATTTTTTAATTAAATTCCGCCGCGAAGCAACAAAGAAGTCATTATTTTATCTTAATTAGTTTCCTTTTTTTTGTGAAAGTTTTTCCAACAATTCGACCATTTAAAAAAAACATGTACAAAAAAGCAAGAAAATGAAATTAACAGAAACAAAAAATATAAAAATTGGAAGTAAGATTAAAATATAAACAACAAAAGTAACAAATGGAAATTTAAGTTATATATTTTTATTAAAGGATTTTTAGAATTTTTCTTTTTGTTTGTTGTTGGTTTTCAAGTTAATGTTTGTTTATAACGAAAACCCTTTTTTTAATACAAAGAATTGGAATATAAACTATAGTCGTCTCCATAACAGTTAATAACGGTTACTTAGTTGCATTTTAAAACATGAAAATAGATTTCAGCAAAACTTAATTTTATCTTATCTTCAGTCTGCTGATGGTTAGAACTTAGAACTAACTTGACCGTGTTTTAACGTTATTCGTTACTCGCTGTCGGCTTTCGTTATCGTATAAATCTCGTGAGCAAGGAAAACGAAAATTACAAATCAGTTTTCATGGTGCGAAATCATCTTGCGAAAATAATTTTACCTATTACCCAAAATTTATGTGAAAAGGGTGATATTCTCTTTGTTATCAAAGTTGACAATTGACAACACCTACAGTCTATTGTCTAAGACTTAATTGTGTTGGTGTCAAATATAGAACATATACATACACATATTATGTAACTGACTATATTAAAACAATTTCTTTATTATACTTAAAAGGATTTTCTTGATATATTTCGTCTGATTAAACAGATAAGAAACAATACCAAAAATAAAAAAAGCATAAAAAGTAAAAAACTTAAAGACAGTTAATATTTTTAACTTTTTTATTGTTTTTGTTAAATAATTTAGCGTATATAAGGGTGATACTGGTGGAGACAAATACATATATTGTGTTTTTATTATTTAACACGAAAACGGATCAAACAGGTCGCAAGTAATAAAAAAAAAATCAAATAAGCGAAAAATATAAAATAAGTTTTTCTTTATTGTTTTGTTATAATTATTAATTGTTTTGTTTTATTAATTACTAAAACTTTCTTTAGTTTAATGCATGTCTTTTGGATGAATATTTTTTTGTTATACTCACATAATGTTATTTTAAACACAAAACAGAATTTTAATTCATTGTTTGGCTTATCAAGAAAACTAATTATAACATATTTTCAAAGAACTAATGTAGACATACAATCTTGAATGAATATCACATAAAGCCAATGCATTGGCCATATTAGACCAATGTTAACGAAAATAAAACTCGTTTGTTAAGCAGATGAACACTCGATATACATTCATTTCATAGCATGAACATTTTCAGATCTCGGGTCAAAATACCGATCGGAATCAAAAAGGTTGTATAGAGTTTAATTTATATCTTATAAGCTCAGCAATATCAAGTTAAAACCAAAAATTAAATGAAGTTAGAAAATAGTAAGGAGCATAAAATGACACAAATGAAGTCTGGCATAAAACACTTAAAAGTCTTCATAGCAGTTCATGGAAATCAGAGGTAACTGCCAAAATATTATAGTATAGGCTGTATATCGTAAAGCGTACTTAATTTAAATCTTGTTAGACAAATATGATACTTGATTTTATACGTAAAATCATTTTTACATCTAATGAGGCCCTGAACAAGCTATTTAGACTATTATATTTAAAACGGTATTCCGTTTTATTCCGTGATTTATCTCTGGCCTAGGAAAATCTTTACAAACCTCTAAAAGTTAACAAATCATCATTTTAAAACAACTCGAAAACAATAAGAAAAAAAAATTTATAGAGAGTGGAAAATATAACTATCTATATATAAAAAAAATAAACTTAACTTAAAAAGTTGTTGATAGTTGTTTCAGGTGTCCTAAGTGATGTGGAGTTAATTTTCGTCTTATAATATCATAGGTCTTTAGTTTGTGTTCATCAACTATTCAAAATTTAATACATCCTCAGTTTCGACTTTGATTTGTCAATTTCTGCAGCCAACATTAACATCAAATTGCCAACATATAATTTTCACTTTAATTACTCGAAGAGTATTTTTCTGTTTTTATAATTTGTGACATTGTATCAATTCCAATTGTTCATATAACAAATTCAATTTTTGCTTTGGTTCAAGTATATATATGCGAAACACTTTCCGTTGAACCCCCTATATAGAAGTCTTCTTCATTTTTAGCATATGTAAAAATCGTGAACTTGTAGCGCCATTTTGAAATTAAAACTCAATATTAAAACATTCAAAAAATCGACATAACGCCATCTGGAAAGATAAAACTCCATATGAAAAATTCAAAAAAATTTAATCAATAACTCTAACCCAATTTTTTGCATATGGCAATGTTCATTGTTTATTGCAAATGGCGTGAATCAGTAGGGCTATGATTAAGGAAGTTTTAGTTGAACACTTATTTGAGTTTTTAATTAGATTCTCTTCATATATGATATGTGATATATATAGCTATATCACTCTTTTGGTTTTTTAACACAAAATAAATTAATTTTTTTCTTTCCACTGGCTATGAAATAGTTAGCTTGTGTTTCACAAAGTTTTTATACTTTAGGAATCATCTCATTATCATTTATTTGGTATAAATTATAAACTGTTTATTCAATATTCAACTATATTCAAACGGAAACAATCTTCAACACATTTAACTCTAGTTAACAAAAAATAAAACAGCGAAACTCCCGATCATGTTTAAATAAAAGTTAACTCCTAAGAGTTCATATATAACTAAGTTTTTATTATGATTCACAAATATATTTTTAAAGCTCGAATTCAATTTTTTTTAGAAATGATCAAAATTAAATTTTGATTAATTTCTTTTTGTTTAATTTACAAGGTAACATTAACCAAAACGAATTTAAAACTCGAGTCTCATTGATCAAATATCAAGACTTAATTAAACTATTGCAGCCAAATTGCTACATATAACAGCTTGGTTACAAAAAAAAAATTTTAAAAAATCACTGGCTAGTCTTTTCATCGTTGTGTATTTGTTTCAACTAGTGAGACAATAAAAAAAATGAAATTGCAAAACCCACATTACAAGGCGATCCAAATTATAAAAACCCATTTAATAATGCAAAGCATCTATATACATATATTAAAACAAAATGCAATATAGTCTACAATGCAGGATATGAGAAACATAAAAAAACTACATTTGTCTCATATGCAAAAGATTGAAAGTATCAAAAACAGTTTAATATTACAACCATATAACAACAACCAGAGAGTAGAATAAAGAATTACAACAACAATATGATTTTGTTTTATTTTATTTGTTTCTCTCATTTCCCTTTCCATACTATGAAACTGCATATTCTATTTATTAAACAATAAAAATATGGCTGAAATCTCAAGCTACGAGATATCAAGACTTTGGCCTGGGTTAAGGATTTTGATATAGTTTTCGACAAAAATCTTTTACGAGGACAAGGTTTTTAGTTTTGGGTAGCGATGTATATCAAACATAACTTTTTGTTAAAGTACATGTATTTTTTATCTCTGTTTAGATATGTATTATAAAACTAACACAAAACATCAATACGTTGTCGGAAAATTATAACGGTACGCCTATTCCGGCATTTCCTTGGGAATTGGGAATTGAGGAAAAATGGCAATAAATGAAATAAAGAAATATTTTCTAATACGAATTTGTTATTTCCCGCGACACGGAATACTAGTTATGAAAAAATTGCTATAATTTATTTCTCAATTCCTATTTCACGATGTACCGGAATAGGGCTACAGGTCATAAATTAACATAATTTAGTGAAAAGATTATTGCAATCGCACTCAAACACCTCTCCATTTAGCGTTTCGAGAAAATATTTCAAAATTCAAACTTTTTCCAAAATTCTAAATATATTGCAAAATATAAACAAAAATTGTAACTTTTTCCAAAATTACCAAAATTATAATAAAATCAAAAATATTCTAAAAATATTTCAAAAATTCTTACAAAATCAAAAATTGAAACTTTTTTCAAAATTCTAAAAATATGTATAAAATTAAAAAATTTTTTTTTTTTTTAAATTCTAAAAATATTCAAAAAATTAGAATAAAATAAAATATTAAAACTTTTTCTAAATTCTAATAATATTCCAAAAATTCTAAAAAATTAAAAAATTCAAACTTTATCCAAAATTCTAAAAATATCGCAAAAATTATAACAATATCAAAAATTGTAAATTTTTCCAAAATTATAATAAAATCAAAAATTTAAAATTTTTCAAAATTCTAAAAATATTCCAAAATTTCTTACAAAATCAAAAATGGAAACTTTTTTCAAAATTCTAAAAATATATATAAAATTCAAAAATTCTATTTTTCAAAATTCTAAAAATATTCCAAAAATTAGAATAAAATCAAATATTTAAACTTTTTTTAAATCCTAATAATATTCCAAAAATTCTTAAAAATTCAAAAATTCAAACTTTTTCCATAACTAAAAATATTGCAAAAATTATAACATTATCAAAAATTGAAACTTTTTCCAAAATTATAATAAAATTAAAAATTTAAAATTTTTCAAAATTCTAAAAATATTCCAAAAATTCTTACAAAATCAAAACTTGAAACTTTTCCAAAATTCCAAAAATATTTCAAAAACTATAACAAACTCCAAAATTTCCATGTTCAATTATGTTTACGAACGAACAAACAGTTAATTTTTTTTTTCCAAAATATCTAATAAAACAATAAATGAAATCATTTTTTTTACACACTTGACAATATTTTTTTGACAAACTTATAATGCAATAAAATTCTCAATAATAATAATTTCATGTACATTATACATTTCATTTCATACAAATAACTAATTTTATTTTTTTCTAAAAAAATAAATGAAAACCATTCTTTTGACACACTTGACATTATTTTTTTGACTAAATTATAATTTGACTAAATTATAATTGACTAAATTATAAAGACTAAATTATATTAATAAAATAATAATAAAACTTCATGTCGTACAAATAATTAATTTTATTTTTCCAAAAAATTGCGCAAGAAAATAAATCAAAATCTTTCTTTTGACACACTTGACAACATTTTTTTGACAAACTTATAATCCCATTATTCTCAATAATAATTATAAAATTTCATGTCATACAAATAATTAATTTTATTTTTTCCTAAAAATTGGGTAAAAAAGTAAATAAAAATCTTCCTTTTGACACACTTGACAACATTTTTTGACAAACTCATAATGCAATAATTCTCAATAATAATAATAAAATTTCATGTCAAACAAATAATTAATTTTATTTTTTTCCAAAATATTGGGTAAAAAAATAAATAAAAATCTTTCTTTTGACACACTTGACAACATTTTTTTGATAAACTTATAATGCCATAATTCTCAATAGTAATAATAAAATTTCATGTCAAACAAATAACTAATTTTATTTTTTTCCAAAATATTGGGTAAAAAAATAAATCAAAATCTTTCTTTTGACACACTTGACAACATTTTTTTGATAAACTTATAATGCCATAATTCTCAATAACAATAATAAAATTTTATGTCAAACAAATAATTGATTTTAGTTTTTTCCAAAAAATTGGGTAAAAATATTTCTTTTGACACACTTGACTATATTTTTTTGACAAACTTATAATGCCATAATTCTCAATAATAATAATAAAAGTTCATGTCAAACAAATAATGAATTTTATTTTTTCCAAAAATTTGGGTAAAAAAGTAAACAAAAATTTTTCTTTTGACACACTTGACAACATTTTTTTGACAAACTTATAATACAATGATTTAGTTTTTGGTATCACATACCAATCCCGACCATCAAGATTTCTCCACATTCTTTGTTCCTACTATTATCACTTAAAATGAACGTTTTTTAAGCAAAAAAATGCGTTTCCTTGTTTTGACACACTTGACGATTTTTTGACACACTTCCAGTACAGTTATCGACTACATCGTCCTTTCGGCTCTTACCATTGAGTGCACCTATTTTTAGAAATCAAAATTTTTAAAATCCCTTCAGGCATTGTCTAGATTTCGTCGGTTGTTACGGCCGAACTGCCGGACGGCCGGCAGACAGACAAACATTTTTTTTTTGCTTTTTTAGAATCAGTAGGTCCTAAAACGTCGATAACTGCCAAAAAAATGGGGGCAAGAATTTCACTTTTAGCTCATGAATGTAATACTTAGGTCTTTTAGACCGAAGTAAAATGTTCTTAAGTTATTTGTTGTAAAAAAGTTGGTACATTTATTGTGTTAATCGTCTGTTTGATTTCGATGCAAATGAAAATGTAAACCTAACAGAATCTGTTAATCATAACAAGACTTGATTTTTGTTATTGTCATATGTGAAAACTATATAATTTGTAAAAACTTATCTCTCTGAATTTCCAAAACCATACGCCAACTCCTTAGCAATTTTGAATTTAGTTTTGATGTTTGATTTTCAAAAAAAGTTTAAGAAAGATGCTATGGCAAAAATCTCTGACTATTCATGTAAACAAAACCAGTCGAGAAAAACGACTTGTATACATTAAACTGGTCATGAATCCACAAAACTTTAGCAACGGCCATGAAAAATGAGTATATTCACTAAACATACTAGATTTTTTATAACGGTTACCCGATTAAGCTCAAATTCCGGAACAGTTCATGTTAAGGTCCCTCCTTTCAGATTATATCCCATTTTCAAGGATTTGTGACAACTCATTTTTCTGGATTTTAAAAAGCATAGACTATTTTGGCTATTTTGCGAAAAAACGTATACATAAAACTGGCCATAAATCAACAAAACTTGAGCAATAGCCATTTGTCCATGAAAAATTAGTATATTCTGCACTAAACATACTGGAATTTTTATACCGGTTACCCGATTAAGCTCAAACTAAAACACGGTACATGTTTAAGTCTCTCGCTTTCAGATTATATGCCATTTGCAAGGATTTGTGACAATTTACTTTCCTGAATTTCAAAAACCATAGGCTAACCCCATGGCTATTTTGAAATTTGTTTCGATATATGTTTCGATAATTTCTTATTTATTTTTAAGGGAAATAAATGCATCTCATATTGTGATACATACTGTAAAAATCGCTTCTCTGCGAATCCTCGATTCTTTTAAACTTTACCATAGCATTTAAACTTTAAAATTAGAAAACCTTTCAAAAATAATTACCTATACTATTACTATTGAAATTAATCAAAATATTAACTTTTCAATTAAAACAATTAACCTCAATAGCGATTTGTTCGAGAAGAAAACAGAAATTATGATTTTTTCTTATGAATTTTTTTTTTCATAACAGCGTAATATATTTTTTGTTTTGTTTCTCATAATTTTTTAATGTCATTTCTAATAAACATAAATTTTTGGCTTTCTTGCTATAAGTTGAATTTGTAGTTGTTTGCCTACAAATGTGGATGTAGACCATATAATAACAACTCTTAAAAAATACAAAATAGAAATTGATCTATTATTTTGGATTTTTTTTTGTTAATGACAACAAATAATATGGAAAATTTATGATCTCAATAACTAATTAATCCTTATTTACATCATAAATCTAGAAATGGTGAGTTTATGCTAATTTATTGGGTTGGTTGAAAATGTATTGAATATAGTAGGCCTTTTTTGATATTAAAATATATAGTCGGGGATCACCAATTACATTGTCTTGCAAAGACGTCTTCAGACATATCAGACAGTAAACAGATTAAATTGTTAGTTTTAATATATAAGACACAGTTTTGCACAATCCTCACGAACAGAGAATATCTAGGTCCATAACTCCCAAGGAAGTTGTGGGCACCTCAAACTGTATAATTAGAAATCATCAAAAACTTAAAACAAAAACCTTTAAAAAATTAACCATAAAAATTCAAAAGATAATGCCAAGACAATTTTAACGATTTATTGTTTTTTGTGTAACAAAAAAAACAACAAAAAAAATGCTTTATGAGTTTAAATTTTGACTTAAAATCTAATTTATATGAGAATTTTTTAAGTTATGTGTTTGATGTTGTTTTTGCTGTTGTTGTTATTGTTCCTGTTGTATTTAATAGTTCAAGTTTTATTTTAATTTTTTAAGTTTATTAATAATTTTTTATGGTTGAATATTAATAGAAGAATAGAAGAAGATTAATAGAAGAATAGGTTGAATATTAATAGATATTAATTGAATATTAATAGAGAATTTAAAATATATTAAATAGAAAACTGTTATGATGTGTTTTTTTTCTTCTGTTATTTGGCGGAAAGATAAGTTTTATTTTATGAATATAGTGTTAAGAATTTAAATAAAAATTAAATATATAAATAACAGTGTTATATTTTTGTAAGATTAGAAAGAAAATAAAGAAATATTTTTTATCGTAAGTATATCACAATTTAAGAGCTTTAGCTTTAGATTTCTGCCCTGCAGTTTCTCAACAGTCTTTTCCTATAGAATTATAACTCCAAAAAACCTACAAATTTTTGCAAACTTTTCTATATAAGGGCAATTAGTATTATACGGGTGAGCAGCACATAGAAAGCTTTTCCAATTTATCAATCTATTGGCTGACTTACAGGTAATTGGAGAGTTGGTATGTTAATGCTTGCTATTGTTTTGGTTAAAAACGCTTTGACCTAGAAAAGAGCTGAACTCGAGCTCACAATGTTCAATTCCAGTATACTAACCACTTGGCCGATCAACACAGAAGTACAAAGTCGATAGAAAGTATGCAAATTTTGCTTGACAACGTTGGTTGCATTCGGGTCCACATGCTATGGCACTTCACGCATTTTTAACACCTGTTATGGCACGTCTATTCACGATATGATCGCCATAAATAGTGTGTAAGCAAACGACCTAGGCGTGGACGTCTATCGCTATATGACCGGATCAATGGTATCATACGACCTCTGGAATCAGTCAGGCTGGGAGCCAATTCAAATAGCAAATAAAACAAAATAATACTAAAACCAATTAACCAAGCCAATTAACAATAAAAACAAATATTAGTAGACGAAGGAAAAAATGGAGGAATGTATATAAGAGAATGAAACTTGTTTGAAAATCGGACACAAGCCAACTTCTGACTTTATTAATAGACGACAGATCAAACAAAGACAATCTTATAGGTGTGCCAGAAAATATCCCTAACTATCGATTTGGCAAGGCACCATGCACATGAGACTGTTGACATCTTGAGAGAGGTATCTCAGATCCCCACCACCCAAAGAGTTGGCCACTACAATAGCCACAATGATATCCACTATGGTGGAGAAAATGGTTGTGAGGCTCCTCTCGCTTCCCCAGAGGATTGCAGTTGCATCGATGATGTGACCAGGGAGGACAAGAGGTTGTTGATAGATGAAAGAGGGGATACGTGCCTCTCGGCCGAAAATGTATTATGGAGGTGGTAGGAAACGTGCACGTGGCTCAAGTGAATATTCACCACACCATATCAGCGTCAGCTGTAATGGCCAGAACATTCACTTTAAAAAAGCTAGGGATCTCACGTTGATACAAGAACCCTGGATTCACTAAAACAGTATTATAGGTTTTGAAAACAGAGAGTCAAGCGTGCATTATGATTAGGTAAAACATTAATTACTTTGTTTTTACGATTTCATTCAGAGGAAATTGGGTGGTCACAACAAATACCATCAAAATTGGTTGCGTTTGCCGCGAGATAGTGGTAGCAGTGGCATATTTTGCAAAACAAGCTACATAAACTGCCCACAGAAGGATAGGTGGTTGTGGAATGGTGCAACAAGATGAAGCGGACAAGTACAAGCACCAGATAGGCGGAGTTGAACCTAACGATAAGAAGCATCGGTGTAGAACAGTTCATAAGGGGCTGAACTGTCTTAAATTTACCCTTCTAGTCGGATCATAGAGCTTTTTGGTTTGAAATAGAAAGTTCGAAGGAGGTACTATACCCTCGGCTGAAAACTGTTGGACCGGAAAGGTAATATCAATTTGAGGGGAACTTTAAGGGAGGTTTACTGTTGGTAACAGTTAGAAAAATAGTTAAATATTATATCCTGCTGGAACATGCTGTAGAAAAGCTAGACATAGCAATTACTAAAACGTTTAAAGCCACCTGCTCAATTACTAAAGATAAAGAACACAAAACACGTTTTAGTGAGCCAGAATATGTCTAAATTAAGAACAGAAGTAGAAAAGACTCTCCAACAGAAACAAAAAATCTGCAAACTGGCAATATATATATATACTAAGAGAAAGAACATCAGTACCCTCTATGATAATATCACTACAACACCATTAGTGGCTAGGCTGCATAAGGCTCTGATGAAAGACGGTGCAAAAATTAAAATTTTGCCAGATAATAAAGATTTGAAGCACGAGCAGCAGAGAACCACTCTTCTTTAAGAAACATACTTGCCGGGAGGCATTATTGCATGTGTCTACTGAACAAATAAAAATATAGTGGTTAAAATATAAATAAAAGGCTTGATCCCAGTGGACTAGAGGATGACTGAAAAACGTTAACAAGCACTTCTACCGACTAGATGTGTGATATTATGAGAACAAGGATAGTAGAAACTAAGGCTGTTGATTGTATAATCAGCACATTAAGAGGATTTTCTACAAAGGAGGGGTCTTATTACCTCTCATGTTCAGTCTAGTGGTTGATGAAGCGCTGGCTATCTCAAGTAACAAGGGCATCTAATGCTCTGGATACGCGGATGAAATACTCGCCAGAGGATAAGTTTGAGAAGAAACTCTGTAGACTGTAATATTGTTTAGAAAAAACTTATTCTGATAGACTAAAACTCAAACTGAGTAGGTCTCAGTTACCTACTTACTACGTAGGTCTTGTTCAGCAAGAAGAGGAAGATTCACATGAAATCCATTATCATTAAGAGTCCTTACTTGAATCTTGTAATGAACACTGATCCTGTTAGTG
This sequence comes from Diogma glabrata, assembly GCA_963693315.1. Classification (NCBI taxonomy): domain Eukaryota; kingdom Metazoa; phylum Arthropoda; class Insecta; order Diptera; family Cylindrotomidae; genus Diogma; species Diogma glabrata. The sequence continues at coordinate 208,953,248 of OY856188.1, forward strand.
ATGTCACTAACAGGAAGCAATAGAAGGACTCGAAGTTTTATTCCGGCGAACTTCAGTCATGTGTGTTCAAGAAGCGATTTCTCCCAGTTCAGTACAAATACAGAACTGCACGCGAAAGAAAATCAAAGGGTGGGTCTAATTGATTTCTGAACATGGATTCTGACGACCCCAAAGACCGAAGAAACTGAGATCTTCACAAACAAAAATACAACTGCAATTACTCTGGATCTAAATTTTCATGTTTTATTAATACTAGTCCTCCATAATAAATGAATAAATGAATAAAATGGGTTGATTGTTGGATAAAACGGTGGTTGTGTAACTTCCAGTTGTGACAATGCTGACAATGTTGATAAATGCAAAACCGTCAGTACCATCCAAAAATGAAAATGATTGTTGTAGTTGAATATAATATATAATGATGGTTGAATACAATGAAAGAGAGCGTTAACATCAGAAAACCTATTGCGAGTAGCTATATAATAGCTTGGACCTTTGTTACACAAATAAAATTGACACGGGATAACGTTTGTCCCCACACGAATCTTAAATTTGGGAATCTCTTATATCTTGAAACTTTATCCTAACATTCCCAGGAAAAAAAAATTAAACAAAAATTAATATATATTGAATCTAAAATACCTTAAATTAACTGTTGATTGATGAACTCCATTCACTTCCAGTATGATTTCCTATTTCCAAAGTTTAATTTCCAAAACTCAGCAGCCTCTGATTTTGTTATACGAAATTGATCACCAGCAGAAAATCCATTTGGAAATATAGCTTTTAATTCACTTCACATATGTGCAAAACAACCAGACTTAATTTTGTTAAATTCCTTTTCTCATTCAATTATTTGTAAATATATTAAAATGTTCATTTGTGTGTAATATATGCATTTCATCCTCACATTTAGAATAAATCAAACGTAATCTTTAATATGTATCAATTTATTATTTTATTTTTAATTCCAGACACTTATAATTAAAAACACACTATTCAAACTTTCATAAAACATTTTTGTGTTTAAATATAACATTACAAAAATTTGTTTTTGATATAATTATCAATGAACTTATTTTTTTCTAAACATGATTGCATGAACAAACTTTGACTAGATGTCATCTTTTGAACAATCAAAACCGGAATGCTTTTTATTTAAATCAAACTTTTAACATCGAAAAACTCATTCCATCCAAAAATGTGATTTTTTTTCTTTTATTTTAAATTGATACGGCACAACACAAGACATATAAATTTTTTTTACTAAATTTCACTAGCAGGACGGATACAATTAAAAAAATTGAACTACTTGGAACTAATTTAAAAAAACCGATTTAATTAAAAATTGCACTACTTATATTATAACTTAGATTTAAGATGAAAAGTGCATGAATGCAAAAATTTCAATCCTTTATTTTTGACATTCATGAGAAAAGTGATCTTATCATTTCATTTTCCAATCAATCAAATCAAATCGTGTAAATCCAAAGATTCAACAAAAATTAGCAACGACATCTGTTTGTTAGAATTGGAAACAAAATTGAGTACGTTCGTTTGTTTTCCATAGTATATTCGAAATTTAACTAAGTATTAGAAAATTTTAAAATTATTATTAATGTAAAAGTGAACTGAAACTAATGAAATAAATTTTATTAGAAAAAGGAGATGAATTGGTTTTATTGTTGTTTAGGCGAATATAGCGGACGTTACACCATGAATTCAAGGTAAAATACCACGATTTTTACCCTTGAAATCACAAAAACGTCGTCACCCCCTCTACGTCAGAAACCACCAAAGCACTATTAAACTTAAACTAATAATAGAAATTCTAATAACTAATAAAAACAATTATAATAACTATAGTAATATTAAATTTAACACCTATCTAAATTCTAAAAACCGAAAATTAAATTTATAACTATAATAGCTAATAACTAAGAATAGATGTTTAATTTATGAAAACTAATAATTCTAACAACTAATTTTAATTTTATAATAAAAAAAAATTATAGGCTTGGTATATAGAAAACAGACGCTAGAGATTTCGATGGCAAAACCCGCAAAATCATGACTCGCAATCACCAACAATAGTAAAACCAATTCTCAACAAAAAAAATGGAGTTAGTACACTGTAAAAGTGAAAACAATGAAAAACGCAAAACGAAAAAAAACCAACGAACGCCCAATTCGAAAACACAAAAATTTGTAAAAAACCAAATTCCGTAAAAGAACAAAAAGACCACCGTCGTACCTAATCTTTGCTTTACCTTTCACAAAAATTCCTAAAATATTGTATATAAAAATATAATTTATTTATTTTAATTTCAGATATGCTGAAATTTCAGAACTAATCATATACTTAGAATTAGTTATTGACGATAGCACCCCTAAAAATATTTATTTATTTTTAAAAAAAATTGAAAAATAAAAATATTTAAAAGAATGTTTATTTATTGGATACACCGTCCTAGCTCAAAATATTGATTTATTTTTAAGAAAAATAAAAAATATTTAGTTATATCTTGATGTAGTGTGTATTTAAAAAAATTTATTTATTTAGTTACCTAAAATTATTTAATTCTAAAGAAAATTATTTTATTTAATAAAAATTTTTATTTATTTAATTTTCAAAAAAATTTGTTTTATTTATTTTATTTTTATTTAATGTAGTAAGAGATTCCCAAAATCAAGATTCGTCTGGAGACAATTGTAAAAAGTAAGTATGGTTACAATATCCATTTTGTTTAAATTTGAAATATCGTGTTCGCGAGCCCACTCCAACAATGCATGTGAGAACTGACTAGAAAAGCCCCTAACGACCAGATTCTACAGAACAGATTCTCCCCACCTACTAAAACAATCACAACTGTCACGATTAGACACTAGGTCCATTTCTACTGACCCAGTTGTGCTTGTTTAACCTAAAAATAAATTACAACTAAACCTAATGCGAAAGTTGAAGAACGCTCCCGAGCACCAGACTTCAAAACCTAAACTCTATGAAAAATTGTTCTATTGTAAACTAAATGAAAAAAATGGAAAAGTTTTTGAATTTGTATGAGGTGAAGCCTCTGATCCTGAAAGCAAAGTACAATTGGTTCTTCTCTTCATTACACCGAAGAAGCCTCTGAGCAAAGAATGGTACTACTGGTTTGCACCTAAGTACAAACACAGCAACACCACTCCTCGTCCCTGAGAACTCCCTCGCTGAATGAAGAAAAAAAACCAATGTTCTTCGATCGCATAGCCCCGATGGCCATAGGCGATCTAAGAACGACATCAATGTTAAGGGGATAAGCCCCATGGATGGCTTGTTAGGCCTACCGCTGAGAGAAAGGAGAATTTATACATTAACATAAAGTAAATAATACATAACTTATCCATAATCTAAATAATTTCTTATTTAAAAATGCTAAATCGAAACATGAAATATATAATATGTGTTAATAAAGTTTTACATGAAATTAATTAAATTTAATCTTCAGACTAGATAATAAATTGGTAATTTATATTATAAAAAAAATTACGATTATTTTAAATTTAAAACTAAGCTTACTAATTTTTAAGTTATTAATTCTAATATATTTGTTCAGGTCAAATTTTCATCGCTTTATTTATTGTATTCAAAACAAAAATAAATGTTAGCTAAAAATAATTATTTCTATATTTATCTTATTTTTTAAATTAATCGCAATAAAAAATAATTTTAAAAATGGTGGTAACGAAAATGGACTCATACGAGATATGTATACGTACGTCAGCGGATCAATATGATGACAAATGTGGAGATATTGATTTGGATCCGGCTCACTCTATAAAGTTAATGGGAATTAATTATTTTCAATTATACTTCTATAAACACAGACCAATAATACTTTGAAAGTAGTGACGAAAGATTTAAACTTATACAAAATTGTTGAAAAACTGTTTGGTCAATGTTAACTTTTATTACGTTAATAACATCCTAAAACTCATAAAAACATGACTTAACCACAAAAAATTCTTTCGCCAAACGAATTGTGTTGCAATAGGAAACCTACCTAGATTTTCAGGTTTGACATAAATTATTTTGTATATATATATGAGATACACAAAATAATTCATGTACAAATCATAAAATCTAATAAGGCGTATTGCAATAGAAGTCGTTTTGGCCAAAAATGAACATTATATTAGCCAAATAAAAATGTTTCAACATTTCCGTATAAGTTCAAAAGTTTATAGAACTGTAATGAGAAATGTTCTATTGACATCCACTCCATAGTGTGAATAATACACAAATCAATACCTCGAAATTGTAACTCACATTAAACCAATGACGAATATGGGGATCGCGTATGAGTGCATTGAAAAAAAGCTAGCTAAACATTTACTAAATCTAACCATAATCAAAAAAAACATACAATTAATTTCATATATAAATTAATTGTATCATCTAAAAAATAAGTCAACAAAAAAACCAATACTGGTTTTACCCAAAAATTACAAAAATTTATAATAATATTATATGAATATCTTTGCCAAACCAAACCGGTTTGACAACCAACGCCTAAAACTGCGCCAAAAATATACAAAATCATTAATTATTTACTCATATAATTCAAATATAAAAAAAACCCTTACAAAGCCCCAGGTCTTTGTTTCGGCTGCCAGTTATTGCGAGTAGCTATATAATAGCTTGGACCTTTGTTACACAAATAAAATTGACACGGGATAACGTTTGTCCCCACACGAATCTTAAATTTGGGAATCTCTTATATCTGGAAACTTTATCCTAACATTCCCAGGAAAAAATAATTAAACAAAAATTAATATATATTGAATCTAAAATACCTTAAATTAACTGTTGATTGATGAACTCCATTCACTTCCAGTATGATTTCCTATTTCCAAAGTTTAATTTCCAAAACTCAGCAGCCTCTGATTTTGTTATACGAAATTGATCACCAGCAAAAAATCCATTTGGAAATATAGCTTTTAATTCACTTCACATATGTGCAAAACAACCAGACTTAATTTTGTTAAATTCCTTTTCTCATTCAATTATTTGTAAATATATTAAAATGTTCATTTGTGTGTAATATATGCATTTCATCCTCACATTTAGAATAAATCAAACGTAATCTTTAATATGTATCAATTTATTATTTTATTTTTAATTCCAGACACTTATAATTAAAAACACACTATTCAAACTTTCATAAAACATTTTTGTGTTTAAATATAACATTACAAAAATTTGTTTTTGATATAATTATCAATGAACTTATTTTTTTCTAAACATGATTGCATGAACAAACTTTGACTAGATGTCATCTTTTGAACAATCAAAACCGGAATGCTTTTTATTTAAATCAAACTTTTAACATCGAAAAACTCATTCCATCCAAAAATGTGATTTTTTTCTTTTATTTTAAATTGATACGGCACAACACAAGACATATAAATTTTTTTTACTAAATTTCACTAGCAGGACGGATACAATTAAAAAAATTGAACTAATTGGAACTAATTTAAAAAAACCGATTTAATTAAAAATTGCACTACTTATATTATAACTTAGATTTAAGATGAAAAGTGCATGAATGCAAAAATTTCAATCCTTTATTTTTGACATTCATGAGAAAAGTGATCTTATCATTTCATTTTCCAATCAATCAAATCAAATCGTGTAAATCCAAAGATTCAACAAAAATTAGCAACGACATCTGTTTGTTAGAATTGGAAACAAAATTGAGTACGTTCGTTTGTTTTCCATAGTATATTCGAAATTTAACTAAGTATTAGAAAATTTTAAAATTATTATTAATGTAAAAGTGAACTGAAACTAATGAAATAAATTTTATTAGAAAAAGGAGATGAATTGGTTTTATTGTTGTTTAGGCGAATATAGCGGACGTTACAAACCAATACCTTTTCTGCTTTATCCGATGGACATCTGCAGGGTGGTCATAATAAAAAACAAAGTCGCCACCAATGTAAGCGAAGTGAAACTGAATATTATAAATATTCAGAAAATTTTCTACATAGTTTTGAACAAAAACGAACAGTAAAGAAAATTTCATCATCCTCGTTTTCATTAAGAACAGCCTTGCATGTTGGTTCCCTGGGCTCACATCCTTCCGGAAAAGAAATTTGAACATCACTTAACTAGATTACAAAATGATATTAGGTAATGATTTAAAAATAATTAAATCAAAATTTGTCTGCTAATTTATAAATGTAACGTGAGGACATTTATGTAACCAGTGTCACAACTCACAAATTCACCATTGTTTTTCTTCTGCAGTCTAACCTTAATTGATTTTCAATAAATATTGTTTTTGTTTAATAATTTACACCGAAATGTCTTTTAAAGTCAGCTAATACCGTTATTTAGCACACATAAGTCAATATCATTAAACACGTATACAATTATTTAAAACACAACCACCACAAGTGAGTTTTAGGTTATTTTTATAGTTCTTTTACTATCATTAGTCAACCAAAAAAATATATCTTTATTGAACCACGGATAACCGTAATAAATGTTAGTTCTATTTTAATTCACTTTTCGAGCAATTCTATTCAGTAAAACAACAACACCCATTAGCATACGTTTCTCGAATTTAAAATAAAAAAGCTTTTTAATAAAAGAAACCTAGGTTAACATAGTGTTTTCTGCCATTTTTACCAACCGAATGAATGACGGGTACCCTGCACCAAGTATATATCAACCAAAACTATGATGAATACACATCATGTGAAAAATGAGACAGCAATAGAAGAAAACAAAACCACTGCGAACAGGGTTGGAAATGCAAGGATGGAAAAACGATAAGTTATATCGATAGCGTTGATTCATACAAAAAAAATTTTTCCGGGCAGATGAATTATTTCAGGGAGAACAACTTCGTGACAATCTGCACAGGGAAAAAAATATGTGTTCAAAGGCACCACCGGCTTGAAGCAGTCTAGTGTTTACAATGGGTCATTCAATTAGAAGAGAGAAGTAATGTACTCTAGATTAAATGACAGGTGTTCTTATAGGACACTGACAGGTGTTTTTACTGACATCAATACTGATAGATCTTCTTACAAGACACTTCGAATTAAGAAAACACCTCAGGAACATGGGGCGGAGGAGACAGACGAATGTGGATTCTGGTCTATTGAGCCGTAAAAATGAGGACCATTGATTTAAAATAGAAATAATCATCCAGAGCTCACATAATTTTTGAGAATGGCTGCATATGTTAAATCTTTTTGATATCACAAAAATCTTAATGACAACAGGGTTGGAAGAGTCTTTTTAACTGAGCAATCAATATTAATTAAAAACAGGTAGTGTATAAAAAATCTTTTAGATCAAAATACAACATAACGCCAGTGTAAAGGAAGATATTTTTCAGTTTTTTCCAATCGACTTTCAAGTCTTACTCAAATTTGTTCTTCTTATAAGTATGGTTTATTAGCATGATTTGGAGCATTATTTCGAACTTCACCAGATATACGAAACGCAGAACATATGCAAAGATAAAGATTTAAGCGATCGTTTACTTAATCGATTTTAACATTCGCTCTGCTTGATAGATAACTGATTAAAACTAGTTACATGAATAAATAGACCGACTGGTTGTAGATAGCATTCCTTTAAAATTAAAATTAAACCAATGACATTCGAATATTCGTATTTTTATGAAACCTAAAGATAACAAACTATTCCTCCACATAAACGAAAAGAAATTTTAAGAACGAAAAAACATATACGACGTATATATGTTCGTTGATTTTGTCATTCCATTTCTAAGAATTTCATAAGAAACGTCTGATTAATTATATTCATTAGCAATGAAACAAAAGACATACTAAATTTAAATAAATTAAAACCAAATAAGTTACACACCGTTTTATCTACTATTGGCTCCCGTTTAGACTCACAAAGAAATATAATAAAATTTCTTTCATTTTCAACACAGGTCTGTTGGTTGGTTATGCTACAATATTCTTTTGTTATTTGCACATTGAAAAATTAATTCTGAGACACTGATTTGTTCTTTTCGTATTAATTAAAAATAGTTTGTTTGTTTTTAGAACGTAAATTGCCATTTTATCGAAAAGAATTGATATGCTAATTTGTATTAAAATAAATAAAATCGAAAAAATGAAGGTGACTTTTTGTAGATAAAAATAAAACTGGACCTATTTAAGATGCTAATTTTTTTGTGTTGGATAAGGCGGATTATTTTATTTAAAATAAAAATAGATAGTGGAATGTCTATGATGTTTCCGTTTTATCTTGCGAGCATCTATACAAAGTTTAACTAATAATCCCAAACATAGAAATTCGAGAAATGAAAAATTAGCTGCCAAAGACAAGAATGGCCAAAAGATTAGGAATAATCATTTAATTTATTAAAATCGTTTTAGTTCTTATGGTTGATGATGGGAGATAATCATCCGAGGATGAATGCTTCAATAATCTTTACTTGTTTACCTGGAACTTAAAACAATATATTCAGAGTATACTCTAGTGGTCCACGCCCTAAACAACATTAAGATCAACGCAGCTGTTATTGTTATATATCAACGAATTTTTATTCCGCATAAAATTTTAGATATATGGTGAACACAAATAACCATAAAAACAAAAAGTAACGACCAGAAATCTCTCTATATACTATAAAAGAAAATATTTATTTCAAAATTTTAATCTTAAATTAAATAATAATTTAAACAGATTTAAGCGCTTTAAAGTGTTTTATAAATTTTTTTAATTCAAAATATATAAATCAAAAATTTCAACAAATCGTTAATATTTTATTGATTTTTAATTCACTTTCGAAATCGTTGTCAAAATTCAGCGTATACCGCACCGCAGTGACTTATAGATTTGTTTCGTATTGTTTATATAATTAAATGTGTTATTTAATGTTTGTGAGTTTATTTAGTTCAGTTTGTTATGCTATTTGAAGAAATACATTTAATTAAATATTTAAATTATCAAAAAGCTGTCCGACGATTGTAAGTAAAATAATTATGGGCAAACAAAACAACCAAACAAAAAATACTTTTATTTTCAACTGGAACACTACAACTTTTTCAACAACATCAAACAAAAATCGTTCAAAATTCGATTCACCTGAACTTCTTCACTATCAATAAATTTAATCAAACAGAACATGAAAATCCATTCATGAAACAGAAATTAAGAAAAAAATTGTATAATTTATTATCTATTTTAGATTCACCATTATAATTTATAATTTTAGTTTTATTTATAATTTATAACTTTATTTCATAATAAATGTTTTATTTATTTGAATATCACATAATTCTTTTTCTTTTAATTTAATTTAAGAGTTGTTTTGTGGTTGATTTTGTTGTTGTTCTTGAAGTTGATCTTGTAGTGTATTGTGATCTCAGATCTGTACTCATTAACTGGTCGGTAGCTTATTTTCATTTGTATTGTAATTTATATTAGTCGAAAATGTGAATTAAGGATATCATGAGAAATTATAAAAAAATATATTACTGAAATAACATATGATATGTTAGTTTTACAGTAGTGGTTTAAAGATGAATATTAAGCTACAATAGGAAATAAATTTGATTTGATAAACTCAAACATATTTGTCTGGACTATTTGTCCTGAGTTTACAGACAAATAAGTTATTTTGTACGACGACCATCGTGTTGAATTGCTTAATCTATAATTTAAACTTTTTATTTAGCTTCATTATGTGCCTATAGTCTATCTATACCATCATATTTTAATAGGATGTCTTACTAAATCGAACAGTACTTTCCCAAAAATTTTATGAATACTCGATGAAACTTTTTAGTTCCAGCTGTAATTTGAAATAACATTAATTTAATTTTAAGTGGTTTTGTATATTAAATTTTCATATATGAGAGACATGGACCAGTGTATCGTGTTTAATGCGATTGCAAAAAAATTATAACATTTCAAAAAGGCAAAGACGAGAGATTATTATCAAAAAAGAAACTGTTTTATATTTCGTTGTGTTTTAGTCGTACACCTAAATTTTGGATGTTATTCCCATAAATAGCATAGCATAAACCTTTAAAAAAAATATTTATTTTAATTAGATATTAAATTTCAAAATATTCAAAAACATTAGTCATATATACTTTAACTTTGAAGATTAATTTAATTTTTGAATTTTAAAGACAAACAATAATTTTCTGAAATTGACGTCTTTACAAAAATCAGTGAATCTTCCAATCGGAAGCAATAAAATTAATTGTGTGTAATGAGGTAATGTTTTTGAATTGAAATTAACGGTTTTTTGATTACATTAAATATTTCTTCAAAAAAATACAATTGCACACATTTTGTATTTAAAATACGGATAGCATCATAAATCTAATCGAGATATTTCCCAATTTTGTTTAAATGTTTTAATCTTTTAATTAATTATTGCTTGTTTTTTTGCAATTCACGCAGTTTAATGAATATATTTCCGTTGTATTGGCAATAAACTTTTAGACAATTATATGAAAGTTGAATTATGTAAATTTGTTTAATCAGAGTGAGGCCTTTTAGGTATACCTACTAATATTATCAACATTCATGATTTTAAGTTTCATAACTTCTGTCATGCTTGGTTTTTTTTAATATTAGTCGTTTCAATTTAAATAATTTCTCTTAGCAGTATGGTGAAGATATACAAGCAACACTAATCTCCATTTTATTTTACGTTTCATTCAAGCCCGTTTAACGTTTCATAAATTTTATTTGTGATAAAATGCTCTTTATCTTCGATTTTCATATATTTTAAACAAAAAATGATTAGTCATTCAAAATTGAAACATTTTAAATATTTTTGATGACAAAGCATTTTTGTGTTAACCAATAAGAAATTGAACGACTGTTTTACGATAAATATATTTTGGTCGTTCAACTGAATTCTTCCTGTTGTCAACTCTAGCCAATGAAAATTCAAAAAGATTATTTTTATGACGCACTGTGCAGGGCAATATTATAACAGGGCAATATTATAAAAAAATATTGATAATGACATATAGATTATCAATTTAACAATTTTCAAAGTATAATTGAGCGCCCCAAACTTGACAACAAGACTCCATACAGGGACGATATAGGACTTATAAATCTGGAGTTTTTGATATGGAGTGAACTATTTTTTAAAATCTATTAAAGAGGCCGAGTTTTATTGACGCGCTCTTTACCATCGCCATTATATGAACGTTCCAGAGTAAGTAATTGGAAATTGTGACTCCCAATAAACGAATGGTTTCATATTCGTCTATTTATCATTTAGTTTTTGTAATGTCCGTAGGATCTCTGACAAGCCATTTTTATAAGTTGATGTCTCACAAATATTTTAATATATATGCGCGGTTGTATTGTTTGAGTAGATTAAAATTTATTGTTACTGTTTTTGAAACAGATAATGGGATAATATGAAAACTGTTGTATAACGATGCCAAAATGACTCGAATGAAATGAATATGAAATGGTAATGAGCACTGGTCTTGCTAGTAAGTCATCAACATCGAACAATCGGCGGAATGTGTGCTTAGAGAGGTTTTTGTTCAAGCAAGCTTCAGCCACGTGAGTCCGAGAAATAATTTCTCCCAGTTCAGTACAAATAATCATATATGCACGCAGATAGACAGTGTAAACGGAATGAAATAAACAAAGATTTAGTAAAACCAATTACAGAGTTTTCCTACAACAACTCCCCAAACTATTATCGCAATATCTTTCAAAATCCTACCAATTAATAAAATACAATTGACCTAAAACTCAATTAATATTAAAAACAAACGCTGAACAAAACTCTAGTTTATGTATTTCATATATCACTTTTACTAAAATCTGGGTTATTTCCAAATATTTGCTAAATCGTTTTGTTAAAACAAAATCAAAATCAACTCGCGACACTGGCATTATATAAATTGTAATAAAAACAAAAAATAAAGTTTTGGTCAGTGGGTCAATTATTTCGATATTAACAAACAATAATTGCAACGTGTAATCAATTTTTAATTTTTAAAGTAATATTCAATCGGTGAAACAAATCAGTCGTTAAGTAAAAATCAATCAAAAAGCGAGTCGAACGGTAACTACTAAACAGCGGAGTAGTCAAATAAGCCAGTACAATCAATTTAACCAATTAACCAGTTCAATATTTGACAATCAATCAGTGAATCAATTTAATCAATTAACCAGTTCAATATCTGACAATTAATAAGTGAATCAATTTAATCAATTACCCAGTTCAATATTTTACAATCAATATGTTAATTCGAGTAAAGATAGTAAGTGATTAAGTAAATTCTAATAAGTCAAGAACTTAAGTCAATCAATCTCTGACAAAATTGATCATTAAGTGGGTGAATCTATAAGTGAAATCTAGAAACTGAGAATCGTACAAAATAAGAGCGAGTAAAATCGATCATTTAAAATAATGTTAATAAATATTAATTTAGTCATAGTATAAGATTAAACACATTTATAAAATACAAATATAAAAATAAACATTTATTCACATTTATAAAATGTAAATATAAAAATAAACATTTTATTCACTACACGGTTCACTTAACGTTATACAGAAATAGTGTTAAATTGAATTCAGCCACACTTTCAACAACTAGTAGTGTATCAAAGCTAATCACACTACATGATTCTCGCTACATCTCAATAATAAGTAGTGTGAATCTTTTCATTGAAATAACATTTTCAGCACAGTTACTCTACTTTACACCACAAATTACAATAAGTGCTGTTTCCAAACAACAAACTACACCACAGATCATCATATAGTAGTGTCAAAACAACTATTGGCCCTACAAAGACAAAGAACAGGGATTATAGTTCTGACGACCTGTAACGACTGACTATTTCGAATATTTCTCTAAAAGTAAGAATAATCATATATAAAGAAATTCGCTAATAATTTGCCAATTTTTTCAATTCCGGCCTATTAAAATGAAACAGATATAAAAGCATTTATATATATCAATAGTATTTTAACATTTTTTTAGTTAATTGCACTCAATACCAATTAATAATACTTGTTTTTGTCTACATGGATGATGAACATGTTTTGTTTGTAAAGAAGTTGTTTCGTGTGATGATTTATAGAAATTTAAATGTTTAATTTTTATACGATGAAAGAGAATATAGGAAAAGAAACAAAAACCTGAAAAATCTCACTATATATATTCTCGATCATATTGATCCAGAAGATTATGTAAATTTAAATCAAAAAGTGAACTTTGTTATCAGTAGTGTTATTGTGGCAAAAAAATGTATATTCTTTATCGAAATTGTTCATATTAAATTTGTTGAATTATTTTTTTTTGTAATTGGTGTTTTTTTTCTAACAGTGTTAAGTTTTCGTTGCCTTTTATTAAGTCTTTGTGTGTTAAGAAGTTTGACTAGCAACAGTTTTTTCAAACAAATAATCCAAACAATTTTCAACATTTTTAATTTATTTTGAATAGCATGTTTTTGTATCTTTAAATATAGTGTGTTTGGATTTGAAAACGGCTTCGAAGAAAGCGAAACCGTTGTTTTACCATTCAGGTTACTGGAAAAAGTTAAATCGAATGTGGCTGAAGGGAATGCTCCGGATGAATATGAATTGGATGACCGAAATTGTGTTCGAAAAGGTGAAAATAACTCTAAAGTTCTTCGCATAAAAGTAAATGAGAAGTTGCATAAAAATAATATATTTAGCTTAATTTGTAAGTTAGCGCACACAAATTTTGCTCGTCGTCCATATTTGAATGTGATAGATTTATTTCAACCCAAAACATATCTGTACAAAGTAGTATTTGAGGAATCTTTAGCCTTGCAAAAATGCAACATTTTTAATCAATTTATAATGATATCACAGTATTTTATTGGGATATCAAGTGATGATTTAGAAGAGCAGGTGCTAATGATTACAAATAATTACAAATGATTCTTATATGTATGATTGTCATGCTGGTTCATCTCTTGATTTTGTTCTTCTTTGTTCGGATTAACATAATGTACTGCATTCTACAAAGCGTCTATGGATGACGCTTTGGATGATTTTTAAAGAAATGTTTTTATAAATGCAATTTGTTACAGCCTACAATCAACATTTGTTCCACAGGACTGGTTTTGAAAGAAGACAACTAATTAATGTAAGCCTTTTGATATGATGTATATAATTTTTGTTCTTTTTTTTTAATTAAATTATTTAGTTTGTGTTGTATTTAGTAGTTAATTTATTTTCTATATAAATTTTCTGTGATAAAATAAGAGATTCACTAGGCAGGGTTCTGTATATGTTTTTATAAAAGTCCAATCGTTTCCGACCCCAAAGGCCGAAGAAACCGAGATCATCACACACGCAACAATATAACTACAATTATAACATTTAACAAGTATTAGATAAAGGTTTCACTCACCTCATGATTTGTTCCAGATCTAACTCTTCATGGCCACGTAATTAAATCTAGTAAATAATCCTGTGTAAATAAATTGTTGACACATAAATGTTCCAATAATGGTTGACAAGGTTGACATATAACATACTCTAATAAATTGTTGACAAGGTTGACCAATAAATGGTTCTAATAAAATATTGACGATGTTGAATAATAAATTGTTCTAATAAATTGTTGACAATGTTGACCAACAAATTGTTCTAATAAATTGTTGACAAGGTTGACCAATAAACTGTTCTAATAAATGGCTGCCAATGCTGACCAATAAATTGTTCCGATAAACTGTTGGCAATGCGAACAAATGAATCGTTCCGAAAAATTGTTTACGATATGGACCTCGTTGTGCAGATTTAAACTTTTTAAAACACTTACCTAATACTCCAAAATTAACAAAACATTAACATATCTACAAAAACAAAACATAATGCAGATGTTTCAGTTTAATGTTTTTATTGACTTATAACATTGAAAAAATACAGTTTTGAAAAAATTTAAATTTCAAGACACTTATAGTATATCAATTGCGGTTTCAGTAACCTGCTGAATTACTTAGTTATACTAGCAGATCAAAATTTAAACTTTAGAAACATAGTTTAAATTGAAATCTTCTCTTTTAAATTAGACCAATGTTAAACAACAAATTACTTATGATAAACATGGCGGCACTATCATATTACCAACAGAATAACTAAAAAACCAACAGAATAACTTGCACTTAAAATGGTGGTCTATGTGATATATAAGCAAATATGTAATATGTAATAGAATGTACGAATCTTACTCACAAAACTAAACTCGTTTTTTAATTAGAACACCGCACTTAATGTTACAAACAAAAATTCACTAAACAGTTAATTGTATGACTTTAATTAAATTTATCATTTTTCTAATGTACATTAATGAATGTACATTATGTACGTTCTAATGTACATTAATGAATTAATGAATCGATGAATTCGAATATATACTAATGAATTCGAACTAAATAAATGGTAACAAATATTTGATTCATTATCACTATAAGTTTGATTATAAATTTGACTTTTAACGTTAGAAAGAAATATAATCTTTTTTTTCTTCAATAAATTGTTATGCTCGCAATTTGGTTCTGTCCAGCATGTGGTGTTGGTAGGTTCTAACTTAATTCATCCTATACATCCCATCCTTGAACTACCAACCTATAGGTTGTGACATATCATAATTTCTATTCGACAAATCACAATGTGCATATATAAAATCGGACGAAGCACATTACTTTAGAAAAGTTTATTATCCAACGTAAATAAAGAAATAGTGAAGGGACGAGGTACATTGCAATAAGGGAATATCATGTTACACGTGATTACATGATTTTTCTTTGAAAATTTTTATATCTGTTACACATTTAAAATGAGAAAAAAATGAAACAGGAATATTAGATCTTTTCTCTTACAATTGTTTTACTATAGGAATGTTACAAAACCTCAACAAACAACCTAGTTTTACATTTCGTTAATAGAACGAAAGAAAGAAACAGCTCGCATTGAATCAACTTTGTTGTCTTGTTTACTCCTAAGACTAAAAATATTATTTATGTTAGCATATTGCTTAATTTGGTTAGTCAGTTTTTTGATTTCAAACCGAAAAATTATTAAATATTTAATTCGGCTCATGTTTAATAATTTATTAAAGTAGATTATTTGATATTTAAATCAAAAAGAAATTAATAAAAAAAATTAAAATGGAATACACATTTCTCTTAGATTCGTTAGTTAAGGATTGTATTATACAAATTGAATTTTTAAATTAAAATATTTGTGTTGATAAATATGTTTTGTTAATAATAAAAGTTTGTTTCAAATTAAAGAAAAAAAGAATTAATATCTTGAAAAATAATTTAATCCTAAATTTGAAGTTGAATTGTTTCTTTTGGTGTAAAATAAAGTGGAAAATTATGAATTTCAAGCATACCTAATACTTGATATTCAAGAAAGTGGAACATATATATCTTTGCTGAAAGAATTTTTGGACATGCAATTAAATATGCTTGCATGGCACATTGTACGCTTGAATACATTGGTGATGTAGTTATTTGTTCAGGACCATCAATTAAACCAACATTATATGCAGATAACATATTTGATTTTCCGTTCGATTTAATAGTATAGAACGTATAGTGTTATTATAATAATAAAATACCAACAACTCCGATAAAGCATATTTGCAGAAGAGTTGTCGGTTTACCGGGTGATAAAATTATAGTGCGAACATTATTTAATTTCAACCCATTTTTAAATAGTCATAAACATAATTCAAAAGTTGGATACAATTATGGAATGGATGAAGACAATTTCGACGAAACCTAAGATCTAGACAATTTTGGGGAAACATAAAAATAGAAGGAAAACAAGTGACATACAAGGACGAAAGTTGCTTTCACCATTGTTGTCAACAATCAGCTATAAGATTAAGGCTGGATTTAATTTTTCTATTTATTGTTATTAAATTCTTGAATTTTTATTGATTATATTATAAGACCATCATGGTCTTATAAGCTAATAAGTTTATTTGGAGATTTTTTCTTGGTGGAGTCTGCGTACGGTTCAGCGTGTATCATTTAACAATTTTTAAAAAACCCTTGGATAAATAGAAACCATAGGTATCTATTTATGAATTGAAAAGCCCAGGCTTTACAAAATTTTAAAAATAAATATTGAAAATAAAAAATTCAAAAAACTTTCTCATTTAAGTTTATCCATGGAACTGCCTAAAAATTACAAAGTACATATATAAAAAAAATCATGAATCAACAACATATCAGAATGAGACAGCAATCGAAACAGAAATATCATTGTAAACAGGGTGGAAAAAGATATGCATGAAAAAACGATAAGTTGTATTGAACGCGTTGATTCATGTATAAAAGAGTTGTTTAGACAAATGAGTGTGTGCAGGGTAAACAAGTTCGAAACGAAATTTACAGAATGGCGTGTAATATTTAAGGCGATTAATCTTCCTCCTTTAGGATGGACTTATTTAATAACGGTAATTAAATTATTTAATATTTATATTTACTTTATACTTTTTCTTTAAATTATTGCGTCCTTCTTTGTATTGTAAAACAGATTGGTCACCTTAGTAATAATACGAGCGTCAAATTATCATTTTGCCGAGTAATGACACAATACTTTTCTAGGGCGTTTAATAAAAATTTAAATATGTACGTGTTTTTATTTATTTAAATGCAACACCATTTTACAAAAATGTAAAATTTATTTGAATTATAATTTATTAGCCTGAAATTTGAATAAATTTTTGAACTAATTTTACTTGAATTTTTCAATTCAAAAGCATGAGTTGTTTCAATAAACTTTTCAGTTTATATTTGATATTAAATACGCTCCTTTGACACAAATAAGTTGCTCAAACCAGCTTTTGGGAAGATGGTAATCCATCACGGGGCACACCAAAAACTTGAAAATAATTAAGCGTAAACACAGTTTGTTCGAGAAAGAGTTGGTAAAAACACATTTGAACATGTCTGACCTTCAAAGAAACGCAAACAAACTGTAACAAATACATTCACAATTCGCATCAGTAGTACTGACGGGTGTCGCTTCGAATTCAACAAGAAACCGGAGGAGTAGAGCATTTCAGGCATTGAACTGAAAGTTCAACGAGAGGAACTTGAGCATCCTTTTCGAATTATCCTCGTAGTTAAATTATTTTCATTGTTTATTGTTATTAATATTTCGCTTCTCAGAATTTCAATCTTCAGCAAAATGTTTGAATCATCGAATTTTCGATGATTTATCATAAAAATCGATCATTTCGGTATGTCGGACAAAAATTTATTTGTAATAATTTTTTGATTCCATAGGTGAAGGTGGTGTGATGATTTAGCGATACCTATAACGTTTTGTTGCTTGATTCGATTAAAAATTTAATTTTAGTTTCTTCTTTTTATTAGTTTTAATTAAATTAATGAAACTCGTATGCACATTTCATTAGCGCGAATTAGATTCTACTCTAATAATATCAATAAAAAAAACAATTAAAATGTTTTTATTAATTATAAAATTTTTATTTTATTTAATTTTAAAAAGAGAAGTTAACACTTCAAAAACCACAATAAATCTAAAATCTTATTTCTAAAATTTATCTTTCAATAAAGTGAAGAAGTGAGAAGAAGAAGTGAGTTATATATTTTTGGTACCCGTAGATGAATGTATAACATTCGAAACGCGTCGAATAAATAAAATACTATATACTTATTAAAGATTGTTTTGTGGAATTATTTTACAATAATTTATCAACATGAATTATTGTTTTAATTTAAATTATTTGAGTGATGCAAAAATATGCAACACGATAAAATATAATTTTATTCTCTTCCATTTAATTATATCAGCTTTATTTGTATGTTTTTCGATAATAATAGTATGTATTATTGTATTGTTTTCTAACCTATAGCCTAATGAACTTAACCTATTGTCTAATGAAAATTTTCCTATAAAAAAATTATCATTATTCAATTGGTATGATTCCAATTGGTCAAATTGTTTTGATTTTATTAAAATTATTTTCAAATTATAATCACAATTGCTTTGATAAGTTTTGTTCAAAAATCAAATTTTAAATTAAATTCTCTTATTTTGTTTAGTTGAACTTGGTTGATTGCATCGGATGGGGTTTTTTTTATCATCAGGGTTTTTTTTAATCACAAATTTGATTTATCAATTAATTATTGGTTTATTTGAAGTTTATTGCTTTAATTGAAGAAAATTTTTTATAATACACAATTCTTTGTCAGAGAATAAAGTATTGCAATCGATTCGTGTTTAATGAATTTTATTCTCTCACAAATTAAAATTCTTGCTCGTGCCTCGCTCAAATTTTAAACTTTTACTTGAGAATAAACTATTTCATTATACACTTATTGATTAAACTACTATTGTTTGTTTTATTCTCAAAACAATTTATCTTTAGTAACTTAACTATCGTTTTTTTTTTAAGATTCGGGCAGTCGCGGAAATTTTCAAAACTTTTTTTTACAAATTTGGTATCAATCGATCGGGCTTGGCCGTCTCCTAAAAACTTTATGAGATTGGGGTGGTATGACCCACCCCCATCCCTTTACACCCTCTTTAAGTTTTAGCATATAAAAATCTATATGAAATAAATGGGAGGAGATAAAAAAAATTTAATGGCACCATTATCTTTTATTCAAACCGGCGCAACTTTTGAGTCCCGAAATTGGTTTGCACTCCCACCCCTAACCAACCCCATGGGTGGGGTTGACACATTAAATGAGTAAAATATGTCATGTGGGGTATCGTTATAATCAGATTTTCTTAACTAATATAATCCCTTATATTACCCCCTGATCGGTGACATAACCATTTTTTACTCCCAAGGGGTACACTTATCGTAGAAAAAAATATTACTTTTGCATGTCATGTTTGGTGTCGATTTCAATATAATCAGGGATGCTGAGTGCAATGATTATGATAAAAATGGGGTCCGGACTTAGGGTAGTCCAAAAAGGGGTGGTCGGTTATAAAAAATATCGAAATTATCGTCATAATGAAAATTGGGGTTGGACTCAGGGTAGTCCAATAATAGGTGGGTGAGGGGGGGGGGGGGGATCTGGAGGTCGGTTATACAAAGTATCGGTCATACAAAGTAATTGTTGTCATTATTATCGATTTTTACATAATCGAGGATGCTGAGTTCAATGGTGATGGTAAAAATGTTGATCGGACTCAGGGTAGCTCAATAAGGGGTAGGGTTGGGGGTCTGGTCATGAATAGAATCAAAATTATCGTCATTATTATTGATTTCAACATACTTGAGGATGCTGAATCCAACAGTGATGTTTAAATTGGGATCAAAAATATAAGAGTGTCACTAAAGAGTGGGAGTTTGGGCTGAAAGCCAAAAATATATTATGGGTACTGATTTTGGGTAAATTGAGGGTACTGAATGCAATGGTGATGCTGGAATTAGTATTTGGGGTCCAGGCAAGAAACAAGAGGATAAGAGTTTGGGTCTAAAATTAGGGAAATGTTTGTTGTCCCTGGTCAGGCGATTCATCCATTGTTGCTTTACCTTTACTATTTGCCTTAATATCGTTCATCGTCAGTTTTGCTGTCGGTCTGGTATATGTACCATCCGCCGTTCTTATCACAACACTCCGTACTTGGCCATCTTTTCCAGCCACAACATCTTGTACTTTTCTTCTTTCCCAGCTTCCACGCTTATCTTGTTCATCGATGATAAACGTACTGCAGGTCGACTTTCTTAGTGGCTCCACTGATGTATATCACTTAGTTCTCTTTACGTAGGAAACGGAATCTGTCTGCGAACATATGCAATATTTTTCAACTCTTAATTGTTGGAAAGCTTAATTCTACAGCAGCACACAGAGGCTTCTATAGGGATATCGATTTCAGTCACACAGGTCATCAACATTCAACGTCGTTTGGTTTTCTCTCCGTTACAGCAGCATACAGATTTGATTTTACAATCCGGATTAGACGCTCGCATACGTCAAAAAAGTGTGGAGAGTTGGGTGGTTTAAACCTCCATTCGATTTTCGACCTCCATTTCGATATATTAGGATTAACTTATTTTTGTTCCTTATGCAAAGCATTGTTGGTGTTGGTGTGCATCAGCGTGCAATAAACGTAATTAGACTTTTGGTGCAGGAGTCTTTAGAGTGGATAGTGCGAATGGTCATGTACATAGGATACCCCATCTTTTCTCAATTCGCCTTCTTAACAGTCATTCTCACTTCTCAACAGTCACACAATAGTTCACCGCTACCCGATCGGAGGGTAGATCAGTTTCATGATTTTGATGCTGGTATAGATGTGATGGTAATGCCGCACCAGTTTGGTGGCTATTTCGTGATCCTTGGTTAATATAAGTGATCCCTTGGTTTCCAACTTCATACTCTTAGCTTTGTGGACTCGACCCCTCATGCTTTTCTTCGTCATATGGAGAGTGTGTATATAGCGGACTGTTTGGCCAAATGGAAGAGCCTGGATTCAATGTCCGTCCAGCAAATTCATCCTTAAATGCGTCCCATTGAACTTGTTTGAATATTGATGTCTTAGCATGTTTAAGCTGTTTAAACGACAAAGGGCCGCGGCCTTTGAAATGTTTGATGGCTCTTTCCAAATATGCTTGCCATCTCACTAATTTGTTTAATGAGTTGGTGTGAGCCAGATCAACTGTTACGATACAGGGCATTCATTTTGTGCCTTCGTGTGAATAAGTAGATGAGGTCTCAATGTTGTGGATTTATTGTGTGATGATATGAAGTCGAGGGGCTACATCAATCTACTTTGCTATTAAATTCCGATCCATCAAACCATATGTTCGTTGGAATAGCATCTGTTGTATTGTACTAATTGGGAGCTTCATCCGCGATATTGAGTTTAGAAGGCCGCCGCTCGTGAACTTCAGTACTCTTAATGTATTCGCTTATTCTCAATGCAACAAGTGCTTAATTATAACGGCGAGAATTGCATATAGTTGATTTAATACTGTGATGGAATGTGACCGTATGACTCGACTCTCAAATTTCATCATGTGAGCTTTAATTATGATATTCATTTATCGTACACCAATTACGGCTGCAAGTAGTGTGAGTCGCGGGATTGACACAGGTTTTTGAGGTGCTACTTTTGTCTTAGAAAATAATAACGAGCTTTCAACGTTCTCGGGCTGATTACGATTATATCCACGAACATAAGCCATTGCTGACTATACTCTTCGCTGGCATCGATGCGAAAATATGCTAATTAAAAAGTATGATCTTGCTATTCTAAGCCACTTAATGGCCAATAATCTCTGAATCCATCTTTGGAATTTTAAATATCTCCTATCCCATTCGATACATCTTCGCCTGATTTCTGTAAAATAATTTTTCCACGAATTATAAATGAAGCCACCAGTGGATTGAAAGTGCTCATCACGATATTTAGAGTTTGGTAGTCACTTCCTTCGTTCAGTGCTTCAAGAACTTTCTGATTATTGCATAACCATAACCAATTTCGAATATCAAATCCTGCCGTTGAATGTAGCATTCGAATTTTCTTTGCGGTTCTAATTGCTTATTTGGCGTGTCAAAACTGTCAAGCCAATCGTCGGCATAGTAATTACACTGGATAGGTTTTACTGCTCTTGGATACTGATTATAGTATTTCTGTGCGTGTGTGATCTTGACATGTTGTGCTAGATTCGGGGCATATGTGCCTCCAAATGTTAGGACACGCAAGATTTACTCTTCTGGAACTTTCTCTTTGTTACAATCTCTTCAGGGAAACCTTTGCACCTGACGATCTTTTACGTCGACGACGACAATTTGATGAAACATCTCTTTTATACATCGTCTGTAATGACTATTCGTTTTGTCTAAATCGCAATAAAATTTTTTGCATTTTTGACAGTTTATCAGATTCTTTCAGCAAGTAAGGCAGCTCTTCTCCACACTCACACCCTCAAAAAGAAGAATCCTGATGCCTGTGTGATTTAAAAAAATTTTTTTTTTAACTTAATTAAAATTGCACTTTTTCGACAACAGTTCAAAAAATTGTGAAATTTTAAATTAGTTTTCTCATTGATCTTCACAATAAACCGATGCAATAAATATTAGAATGACCTTATTTATCATTCATAAATGATCTTAATTTTTCTAGTCAAATCAGGCTCATATTTCTAACATATTTTATTTAAAATAACTATACTAAATCTTCAAATGTTTACTTACTTGTTCATTTTATTTGTAATACTACCGAATCAATACATTAATACTATAATTATTTCGAAAGTAAATATTTTTATAAAATTTCTCCTAATCTCTTAACTAAAATGGTAATCAATTTCTAAATAAACAAAAACATGTTTTGTCAATATATCTAGTATCTCACAGTTCAAGCTAATTTAATGCAATAAACCTAAATTTTACACGAAATTAACGGATAATCCTCATAAAATTTGTCAACAAAAACTGCAAGGGTTATCTTATTTTCAACAGTAAAAGGATTGAAATCGGTAAAATTTTATATATTTAATTTTACAATCATCCTTCAACATCAGTAAGTTGAAAAGAGTTAATCCTAATATTTTGTAATTTATGGAGGGTAGTAATTTAATACTTCTCGGTAGTATTACAATAATTACTGTATTGTTTTGAATGTTTTATGGTTAAGAGGATTGGTAATTGTTTCGTTATATTATATGATATTCAGCCAGAGTCCGAAATTTCAATATATAAATAAACAAAATATATATTGTCTAGCCAATCCAACGATCATTAATCAATTGAAAGTCAGATAAAAAATATCAATTCGAAAAAGGACCGCATTTTATTAATTAACACCAAAAATAATATTTTCAATGATAATGACAATGAAAATAAGCCATTTTAACTGTCAATCAAATTACAACAACAAAAGGCTATTTAATCCACGATCAGCTACAACTTTGATAGAAACCTAAAAACCCACAATCCAAAAAACTAACAAACAATTTATAATAAAATTTGTTGTTGTTATTTTTTCACACACGAAGCCCGACAAATATACTATTTTGTAGCAAAAGTCAAAAAATTTACTGTTTCCCTTATTTTGAAGTAACATATACGTCCGTCTATCGCTGAATCTATGACTTTTAAACAATAGAAATTGCAGATGTTTTGTCGCAGTAGTTTAGTTTTTGTTCTCTTTTTTCGTTTATGTTTCGATCACAATGTACGGTGTTAGATTAAAATATAAACTTTGTGTACACTAGGGTTGAAAGAACAGATAAATTTGGAATTTTCGTTGTTCTTTTTTTTGTGTTTTTTTTTGTATTAAATAAAAGAGGAATAGGAGATTTTTGGTTAAAGAAACAAAAAATATTTGCTTTGGATTATGATCGAGTTGATTTTAGAATTTTTGACATGAGTTTTGATGGGATTATGGATTATTTAGGATGGCGTTCGTCAATGTCAAATTGCATGAATTGCAATTTTGTGGATTACTTTATAAAATGGAGATGAACCAATAAGTGAATTTGAGTGTAAACTAAAATGTTGGTTATTTGATTGAATATAATGGTCAGTTGAAATATATTTTCATTCCTTGATGTTGCTTCGAATCTAATGGAGCAACAGCACTAGTGAAATTTTTGTTCACCCGACGACAACTCACACAAAGTTGGCTCTTCTCCACTGAGCGTGAAGGGCACTTTTTTTTAATTAGTTGAACAAATTTATCGAATGGAAATTTAACTCAAATAATCGAGAGAAACATGAAAAAGGCACCAGTTATAATAAAGCATCTATAATAAATTGACAATTTGATCACTTTTTATTATTATTTTCATTTGAAGTGAATTAAACATGATCAGGTAGTTGGCCATTATATATCATCCATATAACCATTATCTGCAAAGAATGTGAACATTTTTTTGCTGAGTGACGAGCACCTTCCTAAACATATATCCGTATATGGGCGAACAAAAGACTTCCATATCAACAAATTTGCTCAGAATTTAAAAACTTCTTAAATCATAGATATATAACTCAAGAATCCTAAGTTTCATGTTATATTCATTGACAGCTCAAAGAACTTTAAATATTCAACCTAATGCACTTCCCAATGGATATGGATCTAATAGAAGATTTAATGCCATCTTTGTTTAAAGCCTTGGCAAAGCCTCTACACATATAAGAAAAAAAAATAAAAACCAAAAGAGAAAGAAAAAAGCAAAATCAAACTCAGAGCTGGAAAAATTACGAAAAATTATTATCTAAATTACATCATTTATTTAAAAAAAAAAATATACATAAATTATTTATAGCTATATTTACATTAAATTCAAATATAGAAAACTACTTTTTAACTTAATTTAGGAACTTTTATTTTACTAAGCCTAATTTTGATTTATTGATTGATAGATACTACTCAAACTACATTTTTAAAGTACAAAAATATTTCTAGAAAAAAAAATATTGTCTTTGGTGCAAATCACAATCTTAATAATTAAAACGATTTCGATCATCCAAACTATCGTGGATCATAAATCGATGGATTCACTGTATGTTCTATTCCAATATTATCCGACTGATATCGTGGATGATTCGATGGTTGCGGATTATTAAAATTCAAACCGGGATATGCAGGATACGATATATGATTTTCTTCAATGAACGGTATTTCGGGACTCTCAGTTTGAGATCGATGATCTTTTTTTGCTTTCATTCGACGATTTTGAAACCATATTTTTATTTGACGTTCGGTTAAGCTTAGTGTATGTGATATTTCAATACGTCGCCGACGTGTTAAATAACGATTAAAATGGAATTCTTTTTCTAATTCTAAAGTTTGATAACGTGTATAAGTTTGACGTGTTCTTTTCGATGCGGATGATGATGATTCTTTAGAGTTATCTGCAAGCAAAAAGCACAAATTATTAATGAGATTTAATATTATTATATTAAAACTTTAATATTATATATTACCTAAATTATTATGACCATTGTTCATCCAACTATATGTAATTGGTTCGGAAATTTTATCTTTATTTGTTGGTGATAAGGGCGGTGTTGCTATTCCATCAATTACATCTTTATTTGGAGTTGATGAAAGGTTGAGCATTTTGTCGGTATGTCTTAACAACTCTTGACTGAAACTCTGTAAATTATTATAGTTATTTGTTTCGTCGAACCAATCATCAAAGGCATTCGTTGCTGCTGTTGTTGCATTAAGATTTGTTGATGATTGAGGAGAAACGGGTGTATTTGGATTAATATATGGAATATTTTCGGGTGAAGTACGCTTAATTGATGGAATTGGTTCTGATTTTATTTTCGTTGTTGTTGATGTTTTCCAATTTAGTTTCTGATATAAATGAGACGGTGTCAGTTTTTGTTTTTGACGTGGGTTGGTAAGAAGAGCTCGTAGTGCTGGTGAATCCGTTTCCTCAGTTTCATCCACTACTTTTCGTTTTCTCGATTCGCTCGAATTGACAGGATTCGTTGCGAATTTTTCATTTGTACACTGATATCCATTTTGTTGATTATAATATTGATAGTTTTGATAAGATTCACTGAACTGATTAACACTTTGAACACCACTAGAATTGCTATTACCGTTGTATCCTTCTTGTTGTTGATAATAATCTATATTACTACTGCCATTATAACTATAGTTGCCAGGATATTGAGGATAAAAATTGTTATAATAATTTTGAAAATAATCAGGATACTGATGAGCTTGTGTTGCCATTTTTTAATTTAAAAACAAATCACTAAAAATCACTAAAAATATGATGAACTAATAAATTTCATGTCCTTACTCGACAAAATATCAACGAAAAGTAAACAAAATCAAAATATGTTAAAATATAAAATCTAAATTTTCTGGCACACGACCAACATGATTTTCATCCCTTCATTTATTTTATAGATCCTTTTAATATTTGTTTTTGCATCTCACTCTCATTTATTGTTACAATCAACAAAATAAGACAGACAATCGTATCTCAAAAAGGAAAAAAAAAATCGAAAGCAATAAAATAAGAAAAAAAAAGATTTTTTTGACAAACTAAAAAGGACATAATTCAGGCAAAAAAAATTACGCGCGATCTGATCTTTTCCACTGTAACTGAGATTTTGTTTTTTAATATTTAAAACAAGTTTTATATTCTTTCTTCTTTTGTTTTATTCGAAAGGTAATAAAAGTTACAAAAAAAATGGAATGAACAAGTAAAAATAAATAACGGTAATGTTATACGATCAACAATTACAATGTTGCCAAAGTAAACAAAACATATATATTATTAAATTAAGTTCTCAAAAAGTTACAGGACTAATAGTTCGAAAATATATGGCATCTGTTAATTTTTTTGTTTGCCATTTACGAGGGGTTTTTCTGATGTTTAATTCCACCCCCTCGGTGTTGTTTTTTATCGATAAACTGAATAAATATGGAATCAATTTGAATTGATTTGAACTGAGAAGGGTGAGAAGATAAAATATTAGGTTATTGTTTAAAATTGAAATCCATAGATTTGGAAAAATTTTTTTGCTAAATTTGTTATTTGAATGAATATATAGGGTGATAACGAAATTAGAAAAATATTTTGGTGTTTCATACCAAATTAAAATAGTCAGCAATAAATCTTACTATATAGATTATTTAATACCGTCGAATATTCTGTTTCATCTGATTTAAAATTGGGATAAACATGTGCTTTGAAATTTGTGAAATTCTATTTTTTATACTTTAGAAACGCCAATAGGATTGGAGTATCAAAACCATAAGTAAAATAAATATATGCTCGAAGTACAATACATCATCACCCTGTTCATTGTGCACCAATTTCTGTAAAATGTTTACAAAGTAACTCAATCTGATAATACGTAAGACCTATGCCCTTAAAATACATAAATTTTCACCATTGAACACAATATTTAGTTGGTTGACATATAGCTCTATATTTTTTGCTTTTCGTATTTTAAAAATAATTTTTCTAATAACTCACCCACCCCAATGTTGCTGCAATTTCAATATGTCAGTCAGTTTTTTTTTCTTTTGACAATTTTATTATTAAATGTATAAACTTTCAATAGAACATTTTATATAATTAAGTTATACTATACCCGGATTGATTTCAATGGTTAATACCACCTGAGTGGTTTAACTATTGATGAAAATAAAACCAGTTGACCAATTCAATAGCTATAATTGTATTAATATTTTAATCTAAATGTTTGCTTTAGTTTCACTTAAATTTATTCACAACATTAATTATTTGAAATGTAAAACATATAAAAATGTTGAATAATCTGTTAAAGTTATTTATTTAATTAACTTATATTAGCTTGGTATAATGGTTAATCTTTTGGAAATAATTTTGTTATATATTTATATGATTTGTAGTGCATGTTTATGAATCTTTTGTGGCGAGTTTTACTTCAACATTCTACTAAAACTGAGTTAGCTGAGTTACTGTCATTCAAAATAAGTCAATATTTTTATGTCACATTATACTAATTTCACAGTTCATCAATACAGTTTTACATAAATATAATCAACAAAGGACTATTTATGAGCTTAAATTTTACTTTAACAATTAATAGGAAACTGTCATCCTGAAAATAATAAAAATTCCAAATTATGTCATAAATGATCCCATGTTTATGAAGGAAAACTTGAATATAAGTAGCGGCATTTTTCCACTGAATTTGTATAGTTTTGGCTATACACACGAACAACCCACTATATATTTTACATAGGCTTCCTTTCTAGTCCTTATCATTAAAGATTTTATGTTTATATTATCGTTAACCCTCATTAAACTATAAAATATTTTATTTTCTTTTACTTTTCTTTCTGTTTATTTTTTAATGCTTTAAAAACAAAAACATGAAAAATTCTTGCAACAGAGCTAACTTTAAAATCATAGAAATGGTCACAAGTCAGTCACGTTTATTTTCATTATTGATAAAAATGCATAAAACAAGACTATCAACGATTTTAAAACGAATATCATTAATTATGAACAAATTAGAAACAATTTTTGAATTAAATTAATTATGTTTAAATGTATATTTTTTTTAAGATAAATTCATATTCGGAAGTTTATCATAAAACTCTGTTCAACCCTCAAATCTAATTGTAACAAATAAATTGAAAAGAAATTCCAGTATCAGACAGAAGAACAAAAAAAAATTAATGTGATCTGAAAAGCTATTAATCACTTTTGTCCCTTTTATCTGTGTTATTGAGTTTAAATTGTTACTTATTGTTGATCGTGTTGATCTGAATAGAGAAATTTTGGTTTCTGGATTTTGATAAAAAAATTCTTTGTTGTTAAATAGCATAGAAGCGAACGTATGCAGGAGAAGTTTTGGTCTAAGTTACAACATAACATAACATAGAGTCGACTCTGACAAAGTAATTTCGCGTACAACTTAAAAATTCCAGAATTCCAAAAAACCATAAAACATAAAAATGTTAGTTTTTCAAAGTTTTTACTGTTGAAAGGAATAATTATTAAAAAAAGTCCTGTAAGTTGTAACAGAAAACAACAGCAAAAGAAAACTTTAAAGAAATTGTTTTCAAACAAAACAAAAACAATAATCATAAAACAATTAAACTAAATTACAGTGTCATAATCAAATATAATTTTATTACAAAACAAATTTTTCTTCTTGACTTTTTGAATCCGTTTTTAAATTTTATGTTTAAAGGAATCATAAAAATTCAAAAGTAGCCGAAAAAGTTAAAAAGGAACAAAAATTAAGTAAATTAAGTTTTATTATTCTGTCAGTTTTTAGGTAATTGGATAGAAAATTTTTTTTTATTTTTGCATCAAGATTATTTATTAAGTTGAGAAAAAGTTTTTCTTAAAGGACAGCAATAAATCAGAATTCAGAAATTGTACAGATGACCTTTAACACATCTTACTTAATATATCTAACATCGCAACGAATCGAGCACTATTGACATACATTCACTTTACAATTCACTTTCCTCATATTCGATTCGTATAAACAAATCGTAAAAATAAATTTGTCACACTATTAACATTAATTTTATTTGTGTTTTCATAAAATTTTTGTTTCTTTTCATAAAAAGAACTAAAAGTAAAAACAAATAATTACAAAGTGTGTGTATGTTTTGTTTAACCAAAAACAGACTCCAAATAAACAAACAAACATATGACCGCCCGATGTGAAAATAATTTTTATTCTTAAATCTTTTTTCCACTGAAATCAGACGTTTGTTAAAAATTGTTCAGTGAGAAATTTTAAAATATGCAAAATAACCATGGTGACCTTACGTGCTCATCTTCCAAAACACTTTCCATCCGTTAACATAAAAAAGCCCAATAAAGAATTTTCAACCAAAAAACCGTAAAAATAAAAATAATAAAAAATAATATTAATATTTTTGAGACAAATAATAAAAAAAAACAAACAACTGTACAAAAGCAAAATTTTTTATTATTAGAGGACCAACCCTTCGATAGGGATGTTATAAAAAAAGGATAAAAAAGATCAAAAATGTGTAAAAAAAATAGTGAAAATTTGTCAATTTTTAGTTTGGGTTTTTTATTTGATTTTTGGTTTATAGGGTAACTTCATTTTTTAAAAACACGTGGTAGGAGCTGAGACATAGGAATAAATATAATAAATAAACAAACATACCCATGCCTAGCATCGATATGAATAGAATAAAAAAAGGTATGTTTTGGAAAGCACGACACTTAATCTGCAACAAGCTTACAGTATCCAGTTGCTCCTGTGATCAGTGATCGAAGGAATGAATTCACTAAAAAAAAACTAACAATACTTTTCCGTTTGCCGTAAATACGATTTTTTTGATACACCTATAAACAATACTTAAGCTCCAGTCCAGGTCTCATTTGCAGATGCTGAAGATCAAGATTTTTCCAGATTTAAAGTTACTACTCCTCCACACTGAAAATAAACGTAATAAATTTTTATTAAAAAATTTGAAAATTTTCTTTTGATTTTTTTGACACACTTCCGGTACTATTAATTATCGAATACATCGTCCTCTCAGCTCTTACAATTAATGAAACCTATTCTTAGAAACAAAAAAGTTTAGCTACAGTAATTTTCTAGTTTTCGTCGGTTGTAACGGCCAACAGACATACATTTTGTTTGTGTTTTTATTTTAAAATCGTTATTTTAGGTCAGAATGTCGAGAAATGGTAAAAAAAGTGGTGGTCTAATTTGTTTCGTTATTTTTTGATTCACCTGATGATTTTGGTGCAACGATTTTCGCCCTTGCACAATTTTTCTTCAACAATCAGTAGTTACAATAAATTTTCAACCATGACCTGTTTATTTTGTGCATTGATTTGAGCATTTACACAATTGTTTTCAAGAGTCGCTTATTTATTTTGCTACAATTTTTCTTCAACAATTAGAATTACCCGTTTATTTTGTAGCAACAATTTACATAGTTAAAATAAATCTCAACAATAACATGTTTATTTTATTGCAACTATTTTGGCATTTGCACGATTGTTTTTAACAAACACCCGTTTATTTTGGTGCAGCAATTTGTGTAGTTACAGTAAATTCTCAACTATGCCCTGTTTGTTCTGGTGTGAAACCATTGGACTTTATTGCCAATTTCTATTCCCCCAATTTACAAATTAAGCTTACCAAATAATTTTTATACCACTTCTCGCATAGTTTAATGTGATAAACCTTTGAAGAACCATCATTCTTTTGAACACAATTTTTTCCATTCATTTCGTAAACACCCTACCTTTACATTATTATTATCAACCTCCATCGATTTAAAGCTTTTTTTCAACACTGGTATGGAAAAACACGGTTTCGCTTTCTTCGAACTCGTTTTATAAAACAAACACGTTCATATAAAGAAAATTATAATGAAATTCTAATCTTTTTATTATAAATAAATTATGTTGAAATCCATTTTCTTTTTTTGCTTTTTCTTTTAGTTATAATTCAAAAAAGATTAATACACAAAGCATTAATGGACGGCACAAAAAAACCTTAACTAATTTTCAAAAAATATTAATATTCAAAACATATATAATCAATTTAAAATAAAATATATAAGAAAACAAGCTTGTGGTACTACCGATAAAAATCTTAACTTTTTGATTTTAAATTACATAATCTCCTCGATTGAACAAATAATCGAGTATAATAGTTAAATTCTACATCTCCTGTTTCTTTCTTTGTTGTACTCTTCATCGCACACCAATTAAAAATTTCCCCATATCATCTCAATATGATGCAAGCCAACCATTTCCATATATCATCTTAATAAACGATTACATCTACATGTAGTACTATGAACTATGCTTTACAAAAAAAATGTTCATCATCTGTAGAAATAAATTTATATTATTAATTGATATTATGTGGTGACGCAACAAGGCAATTAACAGATAAAATGTAAAACATTGGTTTATTGAGCTGTAGTACACATTAATGCTTTTATGTTAGTTTTAATTTAAAGGGCGGAACCGAAATAAATTAGCAAATCATTAGAGAATTTCTTTAAATACTTGTTTTTAGAGTAAAATTCGTCCATCGTTACAGGTGCAACAATCCACCCGTTTATTTTGGCCAAATGATTTTTTTGTTTACCACTTCTTGGCTTCCGCATGGAGGGATCAGTTTTTATTGTTTTGAAATTTTTATTTTTATTTTTGATCTACGGGTGTGACAACCCCGCGTACTCCAGTCCCTGCTATTGACATACGAGTTAACGTGAGATATCACATACGGCAATAGAAGTGAGATATCACAAGCCAAGAAGACATCTTAGGGGTGGTGGCGGATGAACTATATTCAGTCAACGGTAGCATCCTCAATCTTAGCTGTGAAATAATCCTTGATGATGAGACGCTATTGCTTCCTTGAGGAAATGAGCCTTCATATAACTATATGTGGGCTTTAATCTTCAAGAAAGACAGTGCGTCACAGGATCAAGGAATAGGCAACCGGCTGGATTATTGGCAACTACATTGTTGTTTTGTTTCAGCAAATTTTTGTAAAAATTTGTTATTTACTTTTTAATTTACTTTTATTTTCTCTATTCTATCATAAAATATTGGCCTTTGTCATATTTTGTTAATGATAGGATTTTTTGTTTAGTTATCGATTCTTTAACAAAAAATATAAAAAAAAAACAAAAAAAGAAAGATTTACGTCCGTCAACACCTTTGAACGTATGTTGTTGTGGGACCTTGGTCTTAAAAGGATTTTATGTGTTATTGTGACATGTATTGTAATTCCTACTACACAACACATTTTATTAAAAAAAAAAAACTTCTTTTCAACTATCACCCGATTATTTTGCTGCAACAATTAGTGGTGGTAATATTGAATTCTCAACAATCACCTTATTCTTTATTTATATAATTTATTTGAAGATTTTTTGCTTTATTTTTATTTGAATTTAACCCATTGAAATTCTTTAAAATGTAATGACATCATTCATTTGACCAATCACATTTTAATTATATATACTAATAATAGTGAGATTATCAAATAATCAACCTATATATCACAGTTTATTATCACGAATATTTTGTTTTTTCTTACAGAAATGGGCTATTATTTTGAAAACGTACATTTAACATTATTTTACAATAGCATTATTTTACACTGGTAAAAATGCGATAGATAATTGTTTTTTTTTTACACAGTCAAATTTAGATATGTCATTTTGTAAGTTTTTAGTAGATGAATTTGACAATATGAATAATGAAAATAGTTCATATCTTTTTTCTAAAAACTTTTACAGATATTACAGATATTTTTTTTACCGACTGGAAGTCATCGTTTAAAGTATAAATTTAAAAAATTGTAGGTAAAGTTTCAATTAAAAACAAACAAAAATAAATTTTTTAATAAAATTTATTTATTTATTTAATAAATTTTTTTTTTATTTTTGTTTGGCGGAAAGAACTCAGAGAATATATTTAATATCTGACAGTTAAATCGGAGGAAAAAATTATACGATACATCTGATACAAATTTTATTTTATCGCTCCGATTTCTCCGATATAGAAAACACACCCATTATTAGATTAATTAATTAATTACACACAATTGATATAATGTTTCGATTCGATTCGATCAAAATATTCAAAATATTTAATGACTTCAAAATACTGCGATATTGACAGAAATAAACACAGCAACAGAAACAGTAAATCAAATTCAATCTCAAATATTCAATTATTTATTCAATCCTTTATATAACCACCACCACCACTTATTTACTGTCAGTCCTAGTGACTGAAAACATTTTCAGTCACTATACTTAGAAAAAGCTTCCCTTTCACATAGGTTCTACTATATATTAAAATGACATTTTCGTAGCTTGAAGTAGAAAAAAGTAATTTCTGCTTTTATTTTTTGAGTACTCTGAATTGGAGTTATGCGCGGTTGAATTTTTGAGGCTTTTTCACGTAGTTTTGGTAATGGTGTCAATGCTTTGTGAATAGGTGACACAAATTTCATCCGACTTAAGTATATTTTTGCAAGTAAAAAGAAAAATAATTGAAATAAGTAAGTTTAAAATTAATAACTTTTCTTTTTTCCACTAGGCGGTGGGTGCGTAAGCCTTGGTTTACTTCAAAGCTCATATCTCAAAAAACCCCCATTTTTTTGTTTGCACAAATTTTAAAGTAAGCATATGCTTATGCAGCTATGAAATTGAGAAATAAAAAGTCCGCAAATCAATATGGATTTTTTCTTACGATTTTTTAAAGTTTGGTATATGAAAAACTCACATGTGTTTTTTTATTAAGTTAATAATCCTGTACTAAATGTGGATCTAATAAATTAAACATTTCATATTTTAACACCTGCAATAAATTTGAACCATAATTTAGGGTCGCAGCTTTTTGAATAACAGCTGGTGTGACCATTTTTTTCACATATTTTGATGTCCGCTTATGATTTTTGAGACTGTACAAGTTACAGCACAATTTGAAAGGCATTTCTATTATTACCTTTTCTTAACGTTATGTCTTCTAAATATTTTTGAATATACTTGCTATAAGGCAATCACATCAATATATATACCCTTTACATAGTTTTGACATAGGTAGAATCATGTAAAATAAGGTAGGTACAATTTAATATATTTTGATTGGATGCAAGCATAATTTGTTACAAAAAACGTTTGACATTAGAAATTTTAAATGTTAAAATTATGAGTCTCTAATGAGATTTTAATTAGTAAAAAGGGGCTGAATAGACATTTTTTAAAATGAATAAACATCTTACAGACCCTTTTAATAATTTAAATTCCTTTATTTTACCACTTAACTTAAATTTTTTCAATAAGTTTTTAACCATTAATGCACAGAAAATGGTTCAAATTTATTGCAGATGTTAAAATATGAAATGTTTAATTTATTAGATCCACATTTAGTACAGGATTATTAACTTAATAAAAATTCACATGTGAATTTTTCATATACCAAACTTTAAAAAATCGTAAGAAAAAATCCATATTGAATTGCGAACTTTTTATTTCTCAATTTCATAGCTGCATATGTTTACTTTAAAACTTGTGAAAAACAAAAGACAAAGGCTTTTTTTGAGATATGAGATTTGAAGTAAACCAAGGTTTTACGCGCCGCTTAGCGGAAAAGAGAAAAGTTATTAATTTTATTACTTATTTCAATTATTCAATTATTTTCCTTTTTACTTGCAAAAATATATTTAAGTCGGATGAAATTTGTGGCACCTATTCACAAAACATTGACACTATTACGAAAACTACGTGAAAAAGCCTCAAAAATTCAATCGCGCATAACTCCGATTCAGAGTACACAAAAAATAAAAGCAGAAAGAACTTGTTTCCTATCGTCAATACCAAAAATATATCAAAATTACAGATTTTTAAAAAATAGTTGCTTTTTTCGATGTACGTTTTCAAAATAATAGCCCAAATATGAATTAATAGAATTATGAATTAATAAAAGTTTTCAAATAATCTTTTTTGAGTAATCCAATTTTTTTCCTGCAAAATAATTTTTATAGTGAAGATATTGTACCTATCATACCATTTATAATATTTTCCTGGTAGTTTGTTGATTTTCAATTTTCAGTTGTAATTTCCCAAAGGCGGTGATAATTCGAAATAATTTTTTGAGAAAAATTTCGAGAGCAAGTATATTGATAAAAGCACGAGGCCGTAGGCTGAGGACTTTTATCAATACCACTTGCTTCAGGAATTTTCCCAAAGATTATGAGAATTCATCAACGAACGAGAGGAATTCGATCCAAAAATTGTTTGACATTTTTCATTTATTTATATATTTTTTATGAGTTATACGTTGGCCTACTGTGATATCAATGAATTAATTGAAAAATTATTTGATAATTTTTAATATCGCGGTAGGCCAGACGTATAACTATTTGTTATTAGTATAATTCAAATGTTATTGATAAAATGGAATGATGTCATTACAGTGTAGAGAATTTCATTGGGTTAAATTAAAATAAAATAAAAATAAGACACAAAATTTTCTCGATGATTACCTGTTTTGGTGCATTCTGTATTTCTTATTTCTCATTTTCTGTAAGTAATATTGAGGGCAGGATCCTGAATAAATCATGGGGTGAGTTAATTATAATTTGATAGTCGCAGATGGCGGAGGAGTGGTAATGGCTTTTGTTCTTCTCGTCTTTTGGGTCGTCAGAACCTACTTTTCTTTCAGTCTTTGTTTCATTCATCTATATAAATTATCGTGTGCATCCAGCATTTGTAAAGGGCCGAGATTAAAGTTTATCGAATTCCCATCCTGAAGCTAGGCGGAATAAACTCCATGCACACGTATTCTCAAGTCGTCAGGATTGCTTATGGTAATCCTGACCTCTAATCAGCCACTCGTTTCAAATTACACAGATAGAATATGTATCCCATGGTTGTATAGTTTTCAGAAAAATAACTTTGGAATTGCGAGCCTTTACTGTGCAATAGCATAAACTTGAAAAGGTAAAAAACAAAACCTTACATTTGATTTTGCTCAGATATTGGCAAGTTTTCTCTGCACTTAAAATAAAATATTGGATCAAACAATCTCTTAAACATTTGTAAATCTTAACGTTGTCAATTAGATCTGACACATAATTGGAAGGAACATTGTGTAGTGGAAAGATATAGGCATTATTTTGGTTTTCAATGTATTTTCCACTATCAAAAGCAATGGAGGGAGACACAAATTTGAGGTATTGAGTACAATTTCTTAGAGGTGAAACATGACTTGAATCGATTACGATCTTGAACTAATTTATTTGAATTTTGGATATTTACGGATATATATATATATATATATATATATATATATATATATATATATATATATATATATATATATATATATATATATATATATATATATATAGGTAGTAATACACACGAAGGAAGAAAATGGAGCTAATTACGGCACGACATGTTTTTTACGTATAAGTTCTGGCAACTAGTTTTAGTTAAAGTTGCTGTTGACGTTCTTGCAACGGTTCTGAATGTGGCCAGTCAAAAAAAAAAAAAGAAACAAAAAACACAAAAATACAAGAGTCAAAATTAAAAAATATCCGTCTTAATCCTAAATTAACTCAAAATTATCTCAATATTATCTCAAAATACGAAATAAACATTTATCTAAGTCTGCCCGCATTCAAATTTTCCAGGGGACTGAGAACAGGGGACTGATAATTTATCAGTATTTCGCTTAAAAATGACAAAATTACGTCTAAAAAAAAATAAACGGATTCTATACCAAGGCAATACATATTCACGACGTATAAAATGACGAAATTACCTGTAATTAAAATGCTTTTTACGAAAATGCTTGCCAGGGGAGGGGACTGATAATTTGACTGGACAACACACGATCTTGCTACTAATGATGACTGTTTTGAATGACAAATCCTTGGACTAAGTAAAACACTTGTAATATTATATTTATTGAACTTTAATTAATTCCTGTGACGAGCGATAACTTGATAGAAATATGAATTTCCAATATTTTCAATGTGTTTTGATTGTGCAGGAGAATAATAACAAATTGGTGGGACAAACTCTAATAGGATATATCTAATATGAAATATAGAGTTATGTTGATTATTTACACATTATTAAAGCATCATTATTCAAAATTATTACTACAGAGTAAATTTGTCTCTACACACTTAGAATCATTGATTTTTTAGTTTACCAGCTTTGAATTTCAAGGTGGGACACGCAGGGGACTGATAATTTGACGTTTTGAATAATTTTTTTTCTAAGACGTATATTTCGAAACGGGTTTATTTTGGGTGACCAGTTAGACATAGTTAAAGTTTACAAATTGCATGTGAAAACAAATTTTTTTTTTCCATATTATTATACGAAATAAGCAGAGCCGTCCAAAATTCCTATGTTTTTAGAACTACCCATATATATGTATATAGATATATACGAAGTCTATTGAAGACAAGACTATTTGAGCACATTGTCATATATAGAACACGAGTAAGATTGACTAGAACTAAAGACTAGCACACAAAACTCAGCTTTTAATGGATGTAAAACTATTAAGAATTTTGATTAATTTTATGCAATTGTTCAAATGTAAAACACAATTCAAATAAACAAATATTTTAAACTTCAAAAGAGAAACTTGAATAATAATGCCGTTATAGCACGGCATATAGAGTCAAAACGGTCAACTCTTAAAACACGAAAAAAATGAGTAGAAACCAAAACATGCACCGTCCTAAAGTTTGAGCTGAATCGAACATCGGGTCTAGGAATGGCAGCATATTTTCGTTTTGTATGAGTAAAATTTGTGATTATCGATTTATGGCCAGTTCAACGTACCAAGAGTCGTATATTTTGATCAAATTCGATTATACATGGACATCTAGTGCTTCCTGCCAGCCAGTGGTTTGTACATGCATTTTAGGTGGATGTAGAAGCATTAGGTCAACAATAAAATTTATTGTATGCTGATCTTGCTTGGCTTTTTTAGAGTTTTGCGTACTAGTTTTTGATAAGAAATCTCTCCAAATCGAAAAGCAATCTTTGATGGTTGAGAATAGTATGGAGTTCCAGATACTTTTGGTTCTTGTTTTTATTTGGGTGGCTCATGCAATCTTTATCTGGTTTTGGATTTTTTGTCCATTACAAAAAACAATGTTAGTGATCATGTGGGCATAAGTAAGTTTTTTAGAAATTTGTAAAATATATGAAACGTGAGTCAGATATACCATTGTTAAATAAAGTGAATATACAGAGTTTGCATGTATTCACTTTTACAATGAGATTTAGATGAAACCTACCCCAAAAAGCAAACTTTAGTTGATTGGGAAGCATCGAAGATTTGATAAAATTTATTGGAGTCTGTTGGTACATGGATGGTTTGGTTCTGGCTACATTTCAAAAACCAAATTTGTATATGCATAATGAAGTAACTTATTGCATTCTTTCTTTCTTCGCGAATAGGCTATATATCACTCACACAAAATGCAAACAGTTTTAAGAAAAGTCAACATAAATTTGAACATATATTCTCAGTTCTCTCAATCGACACGTTTAAATTTCAAGTGAGTTTGACAAACAAAAAAATACAGTGTACACAAATTGAAATAGGTAGCACTAAATTTATGTTTAAGCTAAACATTTGATGAACCTTAAAATTATTTTTTTTGTGAAAAAAACGTCAACTATTTATTTTGAGACTATCATTAATTATATGCGTTTTTGCATTGAAATCAATTTTTGGTCATTTTTCATTAAGAAAAACTGAAATATAAAATAAAGAGAATTAGGGTGAATTATGAACCTCCATTAATGTTAAAATTCAATTTTGTCTAAGGGACTCCTTGGTAGTCATTTAGGATTACCTAATATTATGTATAATTGTATACATTCAACATCTGTATTTTGTGAATTGAATAGAAACGTTTCTTAGTATGATAGCTCTTTATGTGGTTTTTATTTTATTGCTGTTCGGACAGTGGGTTTTGAACAAATTCGTATCAGTTGATACCGATAGCACCCCTACTTTTTATAATCAGCCAAACTATAGATGATTGTTCATTTTTACCTTAATTCATAATCTGAGCTTTGATAACTTCATAACAATTCATTCCAAAAAAAAACAACAACTAAATTTAATTCTATTATTTTTTTCATTTTTTATTTGTATAACACGCGATCACATTTTTAAACAAATCATAAATTTTAATTAAAAACAATTAATCATTCCGTTAATCATTATGTAATTTATGTCAAAATGTAACTTA
The DNA here is from genome assembly GCA_963693315.1 of Diogma glabrata. NCBI lineage: Eukaryota > Metazoa > Arthropoda > Insecta > Diptera > Cylindrotomidae > Diogma > Diogma glabrata. Next base: position 208,993,521 of record OY856188.1, read on the forward strand.
CATTAAATTAATTTTACTGTTCAAAAATGAAATACGTTGAATAAAATTTTCTCCATTATAATTCAAGCTCTTTGTGCTTTTGTTTGTTGGTCTGATCAATATGTTAGATTTTGTAGTAACAGTTCCAAAGCGTGTTCTGAAATAGTTTCCCGATACATCACGCTGAAGTCGTGTTATTTTTTGTATCATGAAAAAGTATCGACAAATACTTGTAAAATATGCAATAGGTTAGTTAACCTATGCTTTTTGAAATCCAAAGAAATTTGTTTGAACGACATACAAACTAAACGAAAAGACGAAAACATGAACCGTATCGAAGCTTGAGGTTAGTCGAATAACCGGTCTAAGGATTGCAGTATGTTTAGTGTATATTTTTGTTTTATATGAAAAATGGCGATTGCTTCAGTTTTGTCGATTTATAGCCAATTTTATGTAGTAGTCGTTTTATTTAAATTAATTTTGACTACATGAATATCCAAAGTTTTCTTCTAGTATCTTTTTCCACACTTTTTTGGACAGAAATATCGAAAAAAACTTCAAAAATAGGCAATGGAATAACCTTTGTTTTTTGAAAGCCGGGAAAATGAGTTGTCATTGCAAAATGATCACATATACTGGTACTTAATAATATAACTAGCCAAATAACTAGTATATTAGATTTATTTTAATTGATTACATATTTCGCAAACATTCCATGTTATCATCATTTATTTCAAACACATCATTATCTACCACCTAAATAGATCATTCCACAACAAACTTCCTAACTATCGATCATTTAATTTAAACGAAAATGAAAACGACATGGCATCATCCACATCACTTTAGTACAATTATTTTTTGAATGGAATTTCGTAGTCGTTTCAATGTTTTGTTTTTTTTAAATATATTCAGATTATTTATCATTTAATTTTTGTTTATAAGTCTAACATGGAGGTCTAATGGATCACTGCTTAAAAAAACAAAATTTTAGTTATTAAATGAAAAAAACTCGACAACAGATAAGGAAAACAAAACATTAAATGTTCAACGTAAAACGTAAAAAATTTTACTTTGTGCATGACAAAAAAAATTGAAGAAAATATTTATTAATTGTGGAGTGCAGTATGTTATGTCGTTTTGGTCCCACACACTGTTTACTACAAAAATGATGGCACGTTAAGGCATGTTAAGATTCCATTGATTTAAAAAAGCCTTCACAATGATCGTTGTTGAAGTTCTGCTCTAAAGTTTGCAAATTTCTATAGTAAACTTATACAATTATGTAGTTTAACTGTATCAGACGTGATTTATTATTCTGTGCAGTAGCACGTCTATATTAAAAATGGAAGAAGTGCATTTAAACTAATACTAGGAAATAATGTGTTTTAAGTACTTCTAAAATGACTTCCATGCAGATAGCTCATACATATAGTACATAGTTCAAAATTGTTGATGTATAATTTCTTTCTGAGTTCTTGATTAGTGGATCTGCTTTGATGATTGCCGCCTAAAGCTGTCTTTGCAGCCCGAGAAATACATTGTTTAGCTAAAGAAATCGCTTGATATATTTGTTGTTTTTTTAAATAAAATGTAATTTGTAGTAGGAAATAGAATGCGCCAGTCTCACAACAACCCCATGAAATCCTTTTAAAACCAAGGTCCCACGACAACAAGCGTTCTGAAGCATTGATGGATTCAATGGTTGGTTTTTTATGCTGTATTTTTATAAATGGTAGATTGCCAATTTTAAAAAAAAAATTGCAGGAAAAACAATAAAATTGGGTTGCGGTATATTATTATTATAGTTGTATATTTTTCCATGTAAGTTGTAACGCACTGTCTTGTCTTGCTCATTAAAGGCGATATATAGTGTTATGTGATGATTCGTTTCTTCGAGAAAACGATTAAGATTGCTACCTTCAAATGTTTTATTAACTGCTAATTTTTAAAGCACAGGACTATGTAATCAAAAATATTGATAGTGGCATATTGATTGTTAACATTTCATAATTCATCACACAATCGTTATGTTTTTACAAAACCTATTTGTTTAATATTTTATTGTAAAATTTTAAACGATGTTGTTTTACTGTTTTAAAATTCAACGCAGACTAAAATTTATTAATGCTAAACAGAATTTATATGATGTTGAGAATCGGACTTTTATAAAACAACACTGAGCACGCTGACTGAGGAATCTCTTATATAACACAAATAATTTCAGAAAAAACGCTCTATTGACACAACGATATTAAAATTTAACTAAAGAAAATAAATTAATACCAAAAACATTCACTTAATTCAGTAAATTATTTGTGATATAACATCACTCCGATGGAAAATCTCCCATCAAGAATAATATAAGAACTGAATCTAAAAAATAAAAAAAAATTATGGTGCAAATTATGAAAGTTTTTGCAATCCATACAATTTTTGACCGATCTAGTTTCGAACCAATGAGAAAATTTTAAACTTTAAAAAAGTTTATCATTCACACCAGGGCTAGCCGACTAGATAAACTACCAAAAAATGTCAACGCTAAATATAAACCAAAAATTAGGTTACAACTCTAGCGAAGTATAAAAAAACAAAAAATTTACATAAACATATATTTAAAAGATTCAGGTTTAGTCAATTAGTTTCTCTAGTGATCACTGTTTTGTTATACTCTAGACATACTAGTATTGAATAACAAACTCGTATCGGCGAGAAGAAGATGACTAGTCTGACATAATCAACAATTAATTCAGTAAATTATTTGTGATATAACATTCACAACCAAAAAATTATATAACTTAAATCAAAAAAATTGTATATAAAACAAATTAAACAAAGCTTACATTAATCTATGTTGATTGATGATCCATTTCTTAATATCTCTTTTGTCCAATAAATTAAACAGCTTGTTCGTAAAATGCAGAGCCAGGACGAGGCTAAATTACGCCCTAGGCAAGAATAACATTTGACGCTCCTACCCACCTCTCCCCTCTACATAGTTGGGTTGTTTTAAATACTTTTGTTTTAAACACTATTTAAAACAATGATTAAAAGAAATTGTTTTTTTTTAAACAATATTTTAAACAAAAGTTTTTTTTTTAAATATAGCCCTGTTATAATTAACACAGTTTGCCATTGGAAATTGGCGTAAGTTTTCAAATAACAACATAATATCAATCTCTTTATATTTATTATTTGCGTTAAGTAACAAGAGATTGATATTATGTTATAGCAATGTTACTTATTTGCTTTCTAACATAACTGTTGTATAATGCCGTATTTTATCGTTTTTAATACATTTACACCTTACAGGCCATTAAAATTTTGAAATTTTTTAAAAGTAATCACATGTCAAAATATTGGTACAAAAGTGGTGGCAGTTCTGGAATTCGTACTTGCAATTCGTTTAATTTCTAAATAAAAAAGTGGCATATATGTGGCATTACTATGAATCAAAAGGAACATCTTAATTCTGAAAAGAAAATTATAGATTCGGTGCGAGATTTGTAAAATTAGGTTACAAATCTCATCTCATTGACTTGACATAATATTTTCCATTACATTAAGTTTTTAATAAAAAGTGTTGTGTCAAAAAATGTACAATATGTGTCGCAACCAAACATAGATTTAAGACTTTTTAAGACGTAGGTTCCACAACTACATGCGTTCTTAGATGTTGATGAACGCTTTCTTTAAACTTTTGGGGATTGGACGCTCCCGAGACTATTAAGACAGGCAAAGCATTCCGTTTGTACGATGTACGGACAAAGAAATCCATCCCTCTGCATTATGTCACTATGACAGTGAGTGATCTCAACAGTTTGACTGTTTGCACAAACCGATTGACGTGTTAAACAGGAAACAGAATATGATTGATCTGATTTCAAATATTAACTTTTTTTACCAGATGCTTAACATGGACTTGATAAAAAAAGGCTGAGAACCTTTATCAAATTTTAAAAGCAGTTGCAAATGCTTGGGAAGCAAATGAATGCAGTCTTAGCCAATAAGTAATTTGGAAACAGTCACGACATGATTTGGGCACTATTGTGTGAATTCATTGGATGTGTAATAGTTCTATTATAGTCAACATTCTTAGTCACGAGTGCATAGTCATTATTGATTGCTTCCAATCAATGTGAAATCAATGAGCTATTGGCTTGCATATTAGACAACATTTTGGGGAAATTTAATTATTCGAGCTTTTTGTGAGCAATTAAACTCAAGCAACTAAGAAAGTAATTTGAATTTTTCAAATCAAAGGTATGGTTGGAAATATCTCAGAACAAAACTTTTGTTTTTCTTTTTTACGTGTTTCGGTTGGGATTCAAACTCGTAACCTCATCAGTGTCAGAGTGAGTTCAAATCAAAAATTTACAAAATGCTCATTATTTTGTCACAAATATCAAACAATTTTCAAAAATCTTTATTTAAAGCGTGCACATAAATTGGAAAAGAGCAGATAAGTCGGATTTTATACAACCGATATTTGCAAAATCATCCAAAAAACGAAATAAAATATTTTTTTTTTTTTCTAAATAAAATGTGTTGTGTAATAGGGTTTAGAATATGTGTCACAACAACACATAAATACCTTTTAAGACCTAGGTCTAGACATGGGTCCCACAACAACTGGCGTTCTAAGATGTTGATTAACGCTTTTTTAAACCTTTACGGGTTGAAGCCGCCAGAGACTAAGGGTTCCGGCAAACTATTCCATTTGTATGCAGTTCGGACAAAGAAGTCTTTCTGCGGTCTGCCAGTATGACAGCGCGGGATCTTTACCGTTTCACTGGTTGCAGTAGTCGATTGCCGAGATGAACGTGGGTAAGAATAAGTTTGAGGCATGATTTCATCTGAGCACTGTTGGTGACGATATTTGTAAAAAACAACGAGGTCAGCAACAGTTCAACGATGTTGTAGGGAATCAAGTTTTGATGTCAAAGCTCGATCACCCACAATTCGTATAGCCCGCTTTTGAAGAGTCTAAGAGGGCCAAGATGGAAACAGAAGCAGCACCCCAGACTTGACAACATTACTCCATGCAGGGACGAATATAGGATTTATAAACATGGAGAAATTGGTATGGAGTGAAAATTTTTTTGCATTTATTTAGGAGGCCAAGTTTTTTAAACGCGCTTTTTGCCATCGCCATTACATGATACAATATTGACGTTATCGTTATGTTTTACGTTATTGTCAAGCAAATGAATTTTTAAAACGTTACGAAGCATTTAGTAAGCATTTATGACATCGTTACATAACGTCGCTGTGTTACTATATCCGTAACACACTCGTCGCTGTATTACACTTGTTCATTAAAATTTCATTGTTTTAGAAAACAATGAAAATGAATCGGCATCACTTTCATCGAAGAAATTTACCACTAAAATTTTCCACATTTTATAAATTATGTACCAAATTAACTCTGTTTTGTGCTACATTTTTCATGAAGGATTTTTGTGATAAATTATCTGACGCTAAATGGTTGACCACTGCCCCTTCTCTAAATTCAAACTTATTTGGACTAAAAAGTAAAATAAAGTAATTTGTATTTTAAAATCAATCTCAACGTCACTAGGAATTGAGCGCGTCTTTTCTAAATTTGGCTTGGTACATAAGAAACTCCTAAGTTGAATTTATACGGAAAAGTTGAGCAACTAGTTTTTATTAATCAACCAATGAATGGTATAGTTTGAAATGGTTTTGAGTTTTTTTAAATGCAAATATATATTTTAAATTGAAATAAAATTGCTTTCAAATTCAAAATCTTTTGTTAAAGATATACTGTTTCACCCAACCAATATTCTTATGAGGATGATATGAATATATTGTAATCCGTAATTTATAACTTATCCCGATCATCAAGATTTGCACATCGTCCTTTCGGCTGTTCCCATAGAGTATACTTATTTCTAGAAACAAAGATTTTGGAAATCCCTCCAGCAGTTTTCTTTGGTTGTGAGTTGTGACGGACATTAATTTTTTTTGACTTTTTTGGAATCAGTATATCCTAAAACTTCGAGAAATGCCAAACAAAATGGGGTTAAGAATTTCACTTTTGGCCCGAGAATGCAATCCCAAGTAACAATTTGAGCTGAAATTAGAACTGAAAGAAGCAATCTGCTCTATTACAGTTCTTCAAGTTAAAACAATCAACAGTCTGATAGCTCTTAAACGTAATTAAAATTGATTCTGAGCTTTAAACAGAATTGACACTGCTCTAATTCATTGTTGTTTAACAGTTCTAGCTCTTTTTGCTTGTTGAGCATTTAGCTTTATTAATGAGTTCTATAACCACTTTTAGAACTAAAATGTATAATCTTATAAAGCACGCTATATATCGCATTAAAAAACTTCCATGAGCACAAAATTATCTCGTTTAAAAGCCGCATTAAAGTATACTAAGAGTGCATTGGTGCAAACAATAAAAACATCTAATATAGAGCTTACTGCTCTACTATGTTTGTTTATTATTTTGTAATTCAGCTTGTTGCCCTTATGAAAATAAAAGGGTAATGATATACGGCTTCTTGCTTGTCCTGTAACGATTGACTATTTCAAATATTTCTCTAAAAGTAGAAATATTCATATATAAAGATTTTCGCTAATAATTCACCAATTTGTTTCGACTCGGGCTTTTTTTAGAAGGAAAGGATATAAAAGTTTTTATATATGCCTACAAGTTGGTCAATGATATTTTAACGTTTAATTTTAGTCCATTGCCCTCAATAGTAATTAATAATACTGTTTGGATGTATTAAATGTAGATGTAATGCAGCTGTTCAAATTTATTGAGTTTTAGAAAATTTGTTTGATCAGATGATATATAGAAGTTTAAATGAATAATTTTTAAACGAGAAAGAAACAGGAGAAGAGAAAAAAACACTGAAGGGTCAATTACTATTTATACTGGACCATATTTGTTTGGCCGGACATTATGTAAATTAAAATCAATCAGTGCAGTGTTATTGTGGCACAAAAAATTGTATATATTGATAATTTGTAATAAATTTTTAAATTGATTTATTTTTAAAATTGCTGTTTTTTTATTCTAACAGTGTTAAGTTTTCGTTGCCATATATAAAGTTTTGTGTGTGTTAAGAAGTTTACGAGCTCTGCAATTTTTAAAAATCAAACAAATATCAACATTTTGGAGTTATTTTTAATACATATTTTTGTTGTTTGGATTAGAAAACGGTTTCAAGATAACGAAACCATTGTTTTACCACTCCAGTTATTGGAACAAATTAAATCGTTGGTGGCTGAGAAAAATACAACGGATGAACATGATGTGGATATCCGAAATTATGTTTAAAAAGGTGAAAATAACTCGTTTAAAGTTCTTCGTATAAAAGTAAATGAGAATGTGCATAACTTAATATGTAAGTAAGCGCATACAAATTGAGCTCGTCGTCAATATTTAAACACGATAGATTTATTTCAACGCGCAACATATATGTACAAAGTAGTATTTGCGGAATTTTTAGCATTGTAGGATGCAACAGTTAACCATTTTAAATGATATCACAGTATTTTATGATATCACAGTATCTTTTGATTTTGTTCATCTTTGTTGTGATTAATATAGTATGTATATTGCATTCTACAAAGCGTCTATGGATGACGCTTCAGATTTTTGGATAAGTGATTTATGGACAGTCTACAATGAACATTTGTTCCACAGGACTGGATTTGGAAGAAAACAATTAAATTAATGTAAGCCTTTTGTATTTTGATTTATATAATTTTTGTAAATTTATTTTTGATCTGTAAAATTATTTTCGAAAAGGTATTCTTAAATAGTTTTTAAATTTTTCTGTGATAAATAAAAGATTTCAGGGTCAGGGTTTTCAAATTAATTTTTATAAAAGTCCATTTCTCTACAATCCGTCCATATTTAATCTAAAATAATATAAAAAAAGTTGGCCATACTTAAATTTAATATAAAATTTAATTTGATTTATAGAAAATTTGTCACCAATTTGTAGGTGGTTATCCTTTTTAGATTATTGGGGTAACCTATTGTAGCAACTCTGTTATCAACCGTAGGTAGTCTATCTACCAGCTTCGATATATTGCGGTTACTACTTTGGTAACTAGTGCGCTACCATTTTTGGGGTGTGGCTGCGTGTATGATACAATAAGTTTAATAATGACTCCGAATGCATCTATACCTATATATTAATAGATTATTTTTCTTTGTTTATTTACAGGCTATGTAGTTATTGGATCGGTGCCGTATTGCTGAATTATTTTTTCACCTGGGCGTGGCACCACACTAGATTGTGAGGTTAGTATTTCCTTAGTATTTTATTTTACTTTTTGGTCACCATAAATATTACTATTTCAATAAAATACTTAAATCACTAACATAGTTCTTTTATTTATTATTAAAAACTCACGGTTAAACTTTTACATTAATTTACAAAATATTTTTTAACAAAAACATTTGGGTGAATACATTCTTATGAACTTTTTACTACGAAATTATTTTAAGAACTGAGAAATGTTTTTTGTATTTTTAAACCACGTTAACCAATTTGCTGTCGGCATGGACACAGTTTAATTTTTTGTGTGTGCGGACCGACGTCGCAAGCAGACCGATGTCGAGTGTCGCCACATATTTTATTTTATTTTATGTAAATATTTAATTTAGGCTTCTCAAATAGGCTTCGCAATTTAGCATGATTTCTCAAAACTATGCTAAAATTTCCCAACATTGTGTTGAGATAAAATTAATTTGATAGGTTGAACTGTATTATTTAAAAGAATAATTTTGTTAAGGTAACACTCTAATGTTATATGTCAAATTGTTTAATGTAAAACTTTATACACAAAATGGAGATTCAATAAAACACAACGTGTATTGTTTCAAAATAGTTTTATTATTATTAATAATTCTCAACATGGTAGCAGACAGTGGTTGTCCAAAGTAAAATAAAATTGTAGTAACGTATCACTACATTAAAAATTAAAACCATTAAAAATTAAAACTATTAAAAATTAAAACTATTAAAATTAAAAAGAAATATTTGCTGTGTGTGAAAAATAAAAATGGCGAGTTCAACGATAGATGCTTCTGGAATAGAAAAATTAACAGATGGATCAAATTTTCCAATTTGGAAATTGCAAGCAAGAGTTTTATTTAAATCTAATGGTTCCATTGATATTGTTGATGGAAAAGAAGAGAAACCTGCAGATAAAACAGAAAAACTCAATGACTGGATAATGAAGGACGGTAAGGCGCAAAAAATAATTGTTACCACAATTCATAAAAAATATTTAAACTTAATATTAAATTGTAATTCCTCAAATGAAATGTATGAAAAAATTTGTTCTATGTTTGAAGGAGAAAAAGAACAAAAATTAGAAGATCTATATAATGAATTTTTTTCCTATGAATACAAAGAAACTCAGGATATGACAAGTTTTGTTGGAGACCTTGAAAACATTGTTTACAAATTAAAAGCCCTAAAACAAACAATTAGTGATGAGATGGTAATATCAAGAATTCTAGTTGCCATACCAGATTATTTAAAAAAACAAAGTTTTCCTTCTGCCTGGGATTCAACTACTAAATCGGAAAAAACATTATCTAACCTAACAAACAGACTGATTAAAGAGGAAGCCAGACATAAAGAACTGAGTAAAAATATCAATGAAGATATGTCTGTAGCATTTAAAAGTACAAAAGCTAACTTCGGAGCAATAAAAAAAGAAAGTCATTATGAAATAAAATGTTTTGTGTGTAATGGAAATCATTTAGCAAGGTTCTGTACAAACAAAAACAGAACTAGTAACAAACAAAATTTTAACAGACAACAACAAAATTCAAAGTACGAAAATAATAATAATAATATGTATTGTGGAATCTGCAAAAGAAGAAATAGTCACCTTGAATCAAATTGCTACTTTAGAAACAAAAATAAAATTAATAAATATGAGAAAGTATCTTTTATGACATTTCAAAACAACACAGAAGATAAAAATGACATTTATAATTTTGTAGTCGATTCGGGCTGTAACAAACATCTCGTAAACACGGACAATTTGTTTAGTAATTTTGAAGCAAATCAATCATATGTAAATACGGCAAAATCTGAAGAAACTATGAAATCTTTAGGTACAGGTGAGGTTGATACTGAAAAATTTAGGTTAAAAGCACTATACATTCCTGAATTAACAACTAACCTACTTTCGGTAAGTCAAATAACAAATAAAAATATTGAAGTTTTATTTACAAAAAATAATGTGCAATTAAGAAAAGACGGAGAAAATATCTTAGAAGGTAAAAAACAACCAAACGGTTTATACACTATTGAAACTAATGAAAATCAAGTAACTTTTTTAAGCAATCAGTCGGATATTTCACCATTAGAGTGGCATAAACGAATGGGTCATTCTAGTAAAACTTCTATGAAAAAATTAGTAAAATTGGTTGATGGCATATCAGTAGAAGAAAAAGATTTTGATAAACTATCAGATGTATGTGAAATTTGTGTGAAGGCAAAACAAACGCGAAATCCATTTAATACCACAAGGGAAAGATCTAATAGACTTTTAGGGTTGCTTCATTCAGATATAATAGGCCCTTTTGAAACAGAAACTTGGGATTGTAAGAGATATTTATTAACAGTAATAGATGATTATTCACATTTTGCAGCAGTATTTATTTTAAAACATAAAAGTGAAACATTCGATTATATATCATCATATATAACTAAAACTGAAAATGAAAAATCGTTAAAAGTATCAAAAATTAGATGCGATGGTGGTGGTGAGTATTCAAGTTTAGAAATGAAAAATTGGTGTAGACAAAAAGGAATTGAAATAGATTATACAATTCCGCACACTCCTCAACTTAATGGTAAAAGTGAAAGATTTGGCAGAACTATTGTAAATAAAATGAGAGCGCTACTACTAGAATCTAAAATGAATGACAACATGTGGGGTGAGAGCGCATATTTTGCAGCATATATATTAAATCGTAGTTATACTGACGCAGTTAAAGTAACACCAGCAGAGTTATGGTACGGAAAGCGACCAAATATTTCAAATATAAGAAATTTCGGGAGTACTGCATATATTAAAAAACTGGGTCATTTAAAAAAATTAGAAAGTAGAAGTATTAAAACTAAATTAATAGGATTTTTAAATAACGGTTATAGACTTTGGGATCCAGAAAAACGAAAAGTAGTTGTATCAAGAGATGTAGTATTTGATGAAAAAAATATTGATATAGATAAAATTGAAATCGAACAATCAGAAAAGGTAATAAAAATTTGGTCTGACGATGAAGAAGAACAAAATGAAAATGTCGAACTAGAAGAGCATACAGATGAAAATAATAAACCGATACAATTAGAAAATACACGATCTACTAGAGAGAGAAAAATTCCACAAAAATATAACGATTTTGTGTTGATGTTAACCTACTCTGAAGCGATTGGAGGAGAAAACAAGGAGAAGTGGAAAAAAGCTATAGAAGAAGAAAAAATATCTTTAAATAAAAATAATGTGTTTGAATTTATAAAAGAAGAAGAAGCTGAAAATAAAAGACTTCTTTCAAGTAAATGGGTGTTTAAAGTGAAAAGCGATGGGAACTACAAGGCCCGTCTAGTTGTTCGTGGATGTGAACAAAGAGAAGATGAATATGACGAAACATATAGTCCAGTTGTATCAGTGAGTACGCTAAGACTCTTATTAGCATATAGCAAAGTGAATAAAATGAAATTATCAGCATTTGATGTAAAATCAGCATTCCTTTTTGGTGATTTAGACGAAGAATTACACATGAAATTACCAGAGGGATATGATGAAAATGTTGGCTATGTGTGTAAGTTGAATAAATCACTTTATGGACTTAAACAAGCTCCAATTCAATGGAATAAAAGGTTGGTTGATATATTTAATAAAAATAAATTGAAACAGTTGTTGACAGACAAATCTGTATTTATAAATGAAGATGGTAGTCTGATCGTAGCAATATGGGTTGACGATGGACTAATCATTTCAAAAACTGAAAGTATAGCAAATAAGTTACTAGATGAACTTGAAATAGATATTGATACTAAAAGAATACATAATCCAAAATCATTTGTTGGATTTGATATAATTAATGAAGAAAACAGCATTACTTTACATCAAACAGATTATTAAATTACTAATTATTTTCAATAATTAGTAATTTAATAATAATTATTAAATGTTTTAAGAGCGCATAGAAAATTTAAGAAGTATCGTATTAATATTCACAATAAAAAATAAATAGCACAGAGTGTTCTCTTTAATCCATATCTCAAATCACATTTTATAGTTTAAACAATAATTTTAATTTATTCCATTTTAATTCAAAATTCATAAAATATTTTCTTTAAAAAAATCTAATAAAAATAATAATATTAGATATTCGGATAAATTCGTTTCTAAAATTACGTCGGATTAATATTTTAGGAAATAATTCGAGATCGTTTTAGAGCAAAATATTTATAATATTTATTTTAAATATTTATAAATTGCCATACGCATGGCGTATGATGTATGGTATGATGATGCGCATCATAATGGAACTCAGAATTATTCTTATAGAGCCAAAATAATTACTAAGGTCTATAAGAGTTCTAAGAGCGCTTCTACAGCAAACATTAAAACACGTTGCTCTATAAATTGGCTCTAAGAGCGCGCTTAAAGCATATTTGGAGCAAAATTGTTGCTTGAGATACTCAGGTCTGTCAGACCGAAGTAATACAAATTTACAGATGGACATCGCCTGTTTATTAAGAAATATTAATTAATTAAATTGGCAAAACATTTTCTAAACGAATTTTTCTCGACCGGTGATAAATTTTCATAATTTCTTGGAAAATTTCCAATTACCAATCAACTTGCTTTCGAAATTTTCGCAAAAAAGTATTTCGAATTATCTCTGTCCTATGGAAAATTATTAATGATAATATAATATTTTTGTTTCACTTAAAAAATTTTCAACGACATCACTTATCTATTCCATTGATTTTTTTAAATCAAGTTTCTATTTCGTTCAACTTTCTTATACAGATTTTAGTAAATTTTGATTAATTGTTTTTCGAAATTATTTTGATATCCATAATAAGAGAAAAAAAACATTAATGTTATTTAAATAATTTTTTCTGTTTCTATTTAGTTAAGGAATTAGCACATGTTATGTGATCACACTGCATGGATCAATAATATTTTTATTTTTTTATTTTTTGTTATTGTATTAAACATTTAAAGTGAGCAATAAAGTCAAGTTTGATTATTCATTTAGAACTTAGATATGATCTTGAGCTTGGGTGATATAAATTTGACGGACTATTGTGACTCATTTTTTCATTTTAAGTTTAAACATCGAGATAAAATTGTTTTGATTTAATCGGAGTTAAATGTGGGATTTATGTAGACTTTGAGTTATTTTGAATTGAATATTACAAAACTAAATTGTTTGAATTAATTATACTATAAAAATAACTATAATCTAAAAAGTCTATAGACTACTAATGCTATTTTTTACTTCAAAAATTCACACAATAATTATGTCATAAATCACTCAATATAATAATAAAACGTATAATTATCTTACAAATAATTTAACTAATAAACACATTAAATGTTAAACAACCTTCGCATATTATTTAATTACTTTGTTAAATCAACTCAAAGAAATTATCACCATCCTACTCGTACTCTGAACATGTTCTGATATTTCTTCTCATCTATTCGTGTGTCTTCAATCATCTCCATATATATTCCAAAAAAAATTCTTATTTTATTTCCATTTTACAACAATCATAAATGTTTCTTAATGACTTTTCTATCGAAAATATTAGAAGAAAATAAAAAATATTATTATGAATACGTGTGTCCTTTTCCTTTAGCGATTTAACATCTTAAAAATAACTTTTCTTCCTTTGCTATAATTAAGGAGATTATATATGAATTTGTTTTACAGAACAAACAGATAATTGAAGGACAGAACGAAAAGTGTGACAAATTAACAAAAGTAAAATATCGGTCAGAATTCAAGTTGAGTTTGTTTGGCCTTGTGCATAGCTGGACCTCTTTGTTGATACGAAATTTAACTTTTCAGTTTTTTTTCTTTATGAAATGTTTCACAGAAAATTGTCGGTATATATATTTGTACAAGATTAGACAGAACAGAGAAAAAAATTTTGTATTTGGTAGTGTCAATCGCATCTATACAGTTTCTGAAAATGTGTTTGTTTTTGCATTAATTTATTTCGACATTACCGCTCATCTGTTGAAAAAAACGGAACCAAAACACCAGACAACAATTCTTCGAATTTTTAAACGAACATATATTTAATTAAAATAATTTACAAAATAGGGAAACTTTAAATCTAAATTAAATTAAAAAATATTATTTTCAAATTTATGAAGACAAATTTCTTTGCGATTTGGCGACAGATTTGGTACATTTATTTTTTATTATCCGTGCAATTTTCAAAAACATAAGAGAATTTCTCCCACAAAAAAAAAATAATTAATTTTCGCTGTTGATTTAAAATAGAATTTTGAATAAAGACATTTCAAATTTAAAAGAAAAGGCGAAAAGGGTTACTATGAGTTAATAATAGTAGTTGTTTGAAAAATTGTTGTCGGTGCAGTAAAAAATATTTATTGATGTCTTAAAGATTTATCAATCTACTCTCAGACAGCGAAAACTGCCACCGATAGAACAATATAGGTATCTATCCGGAACATTTAGTCATATAGGAATGCACGGTCTACTAGGGATAGGTCAAAACCAAAGAGCTGATTACTAAACTAAATATTAGTAAACGCACAAGGAAAGTAAGCCCTCAAAATAAGGGAACTCCTCATATATTTCTCGGTTTTAATTTTAATATACAGTAAACTTAGTCTGATGTACATTATTTAAGGCTGATCAACCATAAAGAAACACTCAGTTTTTCAAAAATCAAAAATAGTAATCACATAAAATTTAATTCTTCAAGCAAATAATAATAATTAACGAATAAAGGAACTCCTTAATGTAAATAATAGAAATAGGGTTAAATGTTAGATACCAGTTTTGATCGAAAGTGCAAATTAAATACGAACCATTTTCTCTAAGTTTATCTGTTTTAGCATATTATATCGTATTTTGAAAAAAACAACAAAAAACATTTCTTATTTTCTCCTTCATTCAGGATTTTTATTTTTTCAAAATAAAATCTATACCTGTTGTTTGTCAAGTTCAAACTGATGTATACAGAGCTATCTATGTTCCACTAGAAATAAAATTAAATTGCATTTTTTCTGCAATAAGAACTGTTGCTCTCGATTCTTCCTTCCACTCGTTCTTCTATTAAATAAGATAAAATTCTTATATTTTTCTTAATGGATACTCTTTTTCTCTATATATGACTACAAGTTATTGGTAGTTAATTTTATTTAAAAAAAAAAATAAGAATTTCAATTCTGTTTCAGACAATTGAAAATGAAGTTTTAGACAATTGATATGATAAGTGGTGCGTTCGACTTGTGATTTTAATTTATATTTGATTAATTAATTTTTGTTTAAATTGATGATTTTTAGTTTTTAGCGATTTATTGTTGTCGTGTACATACTTATTTCGTTTTATACAGAAAAAAATTAAATAATTTAATGTAATTAGTGGTTGGTCGTTGAATCAATATTGCTCACGATTTTCGTATTACACAAAACCATAATCATTCACTTTATCAGTCTGGTAACTTATTTAATTGAATAATTCATATAATTACTTAAAAGCTACTTATAAATGTAATTTGTTTTAATTAAGATTTAAATATTTATTGTGAACTTTATACAAATAATTATAAGATTAAAAAGTTTTATGTTTAACAGTTATAGTAAATAACACGATTACACATTTAATTAATAATTATATAATAACAAGGTGGGTCTGTGAGTTAATAAATTAAAGCATTTTCCGGTACGGTTTTTTAAAGCACACTTCGAAAGTTTTCTCCAGAATTTTTAGATTTATTGATACTCGCTTTGGGTAAAAATATTGAAGAAAGCTTGATAAATTGTTTACCATCCAGAAACTTCTACTCCACCTCAATCCAAAATTTTCACCCTTTTTTGTAAATATTCATTTTTTTTAATGGCTGAAAAATGTTATTTTAAAAAGTAAGATTTTAACAGTAAAACATTCACATATCTGATATGTCGTACGTTATGCGTCCATGATTAATGTAAATCCCAGTATAAAATTTCAGGCTGTCTACAACGAAATACTATTAAAGCTCTCATATAGATATAATCCGCCAAATCAGTGTTTTCAAGGTATAAACAAATTCTAGTAATTTTTCAACATTTTATTAATTAATATAAGCTAGGAGGGCCCGGTGTGCTGCGCTACGCTTATAAATAAAGTTTTTGCATAGGCATTTGTTGACGTAAGAGCAATGATTTCAAAAAGTGGTAATGAGAAATGCTGGCATATAATTTTTAATTTTTCTTTTTAAATATATGAATGAAAAATAATCAGAACTCTAGCTGATCAGTTTGGATATATGAAAAATTAGCGATCAAATAAGTTTTCAAGTAAGCTTATTTGATCTCTAACTTATTTGATCGCTAATTTTTCATATATCCGAACTGATCAGCTAGAGTTCTGATTATTTTTCATTCATATATTTAAAAAGAAAACTTAAAAATTATATGCTAGCATTTCTCATTACCACTTTTTGACATCATTGCTTCTACGTCAACAAAATGTCTACGCAAAAACTTTATTTATAAGCGTAGCGAAGCACGCCGGGCCCTCCTAGTATTACATAAATCAGCTAATAATTGCGAAATTTCAAACCTTTAAACTAAACATTTCTTTGGAATTAATGATTTGTAAAATAAATTTTAAATTTTTGATCAAACTGATTAGCCCCATAAACAGAAAAGTGAAATTGATAGTTTTTTGTTGTCAAAAAAAAATTATGATGTAAAATGTCATGTCAAAAAGTTCATGTCATGTCAAAAAGTTCATTTACGTATACAAAAACAAAAATAATATTTCGATCATATGAAACCTATAAAACAAAGGAAAATAATACGTTTATCCACTACCAAAGCAATGCATAAGCTAAATGAGAAAAAATAAATATAAAAAAAGTAAATAAAGTTTTAAGTTTCGTTTGTTGTTTCGTGTTTTTTTTTACATACGAATATAAGGTGTTCTTAAAGTAATTCAATATGATTAAAATTGGTGTATTTGTGTATTAATTTGTATTAATTTGTGTATATTTATATTAGGCTTTTAAATTTATATGTAACATTTATTATTTCTTTTATTTGTTTTGAGAAATGAGAATATAAATATGCAAATTGTAAATAGTACCACCCAGTAGAATATTTTTACTTGTATGTAGACTTATAATGTATGTATATATTTATATATAAATATAAAAAGTTTTTCGTTTTTGTGAAAAAAAAAATATATACTTGGGCAATTCCATTTGATATTGTATAGCGGGGCCGTTAAATTCAAAAATACATTTTAATTCGTCTATAACTTTTTTATTTATGATCCGAAAAATCCCAAAAATCTTTAAAATCTAAGTTACACAAATATCAGTTAACAGTGAAAATTTGAAATGAATTAAAATTCGAAGCCTTAGACTGTACAAAGTTTTTTTTTGGCGTATTAATATATAAGATAATACGAAAGCCGCAAAGTGTGTGAACAAATGAACTAAGAAATGATTTTATTATCTATATATAAATACGTCAGCAATATTGTTGTGGTACAATTTTAAAATATTTGCTCCATCAAAAGTGTGGCAATATGTACATCGTTGGAAAGGTCTTGAGTAGTAGATGTGCCGAAAAATACTTTTTTTTGAATTTTGACGAATTAAAAAAAAAAATGGCAAAAATATCATAGGCGTATTTGTTTCAGTTTTTGTTCGGTTATTTTGTTTTTTTTTCAAGTTATTTGTTTCACAGTTCAAAATCTATCTATCTATCTATATATAAATACGTAAGCAATATTTTTGCGGTACAATTTTAAAATATTTGCTCCATCAAAAGTGTGGCAATATGTATATTGTAGGATAGGTCTTGGGGAGTAGATGTGCCAAAAAATACTTTTTTTTTTGAATTTTGACGATTTTTTCAGAAAAAATGGCAAAAATGTCATGGGCGTATTTGTTTGAGTTTTTGTTCGGTTATTTTGTTTTTTTTTTTCAAGTTATTTGTTTCACAGTTCAAAATCTATCTATCTATCTTCTATCTATATATAAATACGTAAGCAATACTTTTGCGGTAAAATTTTAAAATATTTTCTCCATCGAAAGTGTGGCAATATGTATATCGTAAGATATGTCTTGAGGCGTAGATCTGCCGAAAAATACTTTTTTCGGCAAACGGCTGTAAAGTTTAACTTTACTGCCACTAAGGAGCTAGCTAAAGTCTTACTTTTTAGCCTGACAGCAAAAGTAACGTCTAGCGACAGCAAAAATAACACAATTTTTATTTTATACTACGGAGGCTGTGAAGTAGCATTTGTAATTTGTTAGGTTTTTATTTTTTCAAACATATTGTATAACAATGACAACAAAAAATAAGTTGATTCTCATTGGACTATGATATTTTGAATTATTATATGTTACTATGACAATAAAACATAACAAACAGTTCCATTGGGTAATGAAATTTGGAATTATTGTATAACTATGACAACAAAATAACAACTATTTCAATTGGATTATAAAATTTTAAAAAAGCTGCTTTGATAAAAAAATTTTATTCCTACAAACTTAAATGTTTTTTTCTCTTTTTTGGAAGTAATTATGACGATAAAAATTCATATTCATAAAAAGTTTGATGTATAAATTTCATATTTATATAAAATTTAAACGTTTGCCGAAAAAAATGATGTAAGTATTTAATTCGGAGCTAAAGTGACTTTTTGTGTATCGTCTATAATTGTCGGCCTCCCTGCGGTCGGCCGTCAAACTATAGACTCAACACAAAAAGTATCACTTTAGCTCCTAATTAAATAATGTACTATTTTTTGAATTTTGACGATTTTTTTTGAAAAAATGGCTAAAACGTCACAAGCGTATAAGTTTGAGTTTTTTGTTCGGTTATTTTGTTTTTTTTTTCAAGTTATTTGTTTCACAGCTCAAAATCTATCTATCTATCTATCTATCTATATATAAATACGTAAGCAATATTTTTGCGATACAATTTTAAAATATTGGCTCAATCAAAAGTGTGGCAATATGTATATCGTAGGACAGGTCTTGAGGAGTAGATGTGCCGAGAAATACTTCTTTTTGAATTTTGACGATTTTTTCAGAAAAAAATGGCAAAAAAGTGATAGTTTTGTTTTTTGAGTTTTTTGTTCGGTTATTTTGTTTTTTTTTTTTCAAGTTATTAGTTTCACAATTCAAAATCAATCTACGTTAATTAATTAAACTCTGAAATAATGTGTTGTTGCTATTTGGTTGGGAGGTCTATTTACAATTTCTATTTACAATGGCTGAATTTCGGCCACTGGGTGATTCCTAGTTTATATATAAATATGTAAGCAATATTTTTGTGGTACAATTTTAAAATATTTGCCCCATCAAAAATGTGGCAATATGTACTTCGTTGGAAAGGTCTTGAGTAGTAGATGTGCCGCAATTATATCAATTAATCAAACTTTGAAATAATGTGTTGTAGCTATTTTGTTGGGAGGCCTTTTTACTATTTCTATTTACAATGGCCGAATTTCGGTCACTGGGCGATTCCTAGTTTCTTTAGATCCCAATACATAATTGCAGCATGCAATCAATATTCTCATCTGGTGATCAAACCAACTAACAAAAATTTGTTTGCTAGAACAAAGTAAAGAAAAAGCAAACCAGAAGAAGAGCAGTGCTATGAGGCTGAAGTGTAAAATGCTCTTTACCCTTTACCACCTATATTTCATAAGCCTGTATAGATTTTAATCACAACTTGTTGGAGATAAAATTTCTTTTCCGCATTCTAAAAAACTTAAACTATAAATAAATCAGGAATTGTCTCTGCTTTTGAATAATCAATCGATCACCTTGCGTACAGCATGGCTTCGTTAATGGTGTCCGGATCGAGTTTTCGATGGTGTTGATGCTTTCGTTGTCAATGTGTAATTTTTTTAGCGCTTGTGTAAAGATTCAACCTTTTATGGTATTCCATTCGTCTAAGAATGACGCCATGTTTAGTGAATATTTTAATTTGTTTATTTAATGTGAGTTTTATACTGAACCGGCTACTGAACCATTTTATTTTGACTTTATTTAAGTAAACGAAAATTCAGAGTTTCCTTCCAGCATAGTTTTTCAAATATTAGTTTGGACAAAAATTTCGATACAACTTGTGAAATAGGCAAGAGATTAACCTATGGGTTTTGAGATTTAGAAAAATATGTTGTTACAATTGGGTTTCAATTTCGGTTTTTATTACTGCAATCGGTTTGACGGTTTACCGTTAAATTGGCCGAAAACTCATTGCCTGAAAACTCGTAAATTAATTATGGTTATTTAATGTTATATTATTTATTTATGTTACACAAAACTTTTATTGCCCATTTCTTAGGTTCCTTGGGCTCATTTTCAATTTTTATATTAAAGGGATCTCCAACATAATTTAGAGTTTATGACCCGATACTAGGGGTACATAAGCTGATAACTATGGGTTTCTCATTTTGGTAAGATATTCTGTTAACTCTAATAATATAATCTATACTAAAGGTCCAAATACATGTGCAGAATTCTGCATGCAGCGAAATTAGAACATGTGTTGTTATATGACAGCAATTACATGTAAATTCTGCATGCAGAAAAATTCTGCAAGATATCTCTAATTCTAATTTCGCTGCACAGAGACAATGCTACCACAATAAAAAAAACAAAAACTACTTGAAAACTCAGATAAAAATGGATTATTTTGACATTTTGTTTGAAAATGAATTATGTTTTTTTATAACTCAAATAAAAATGAATGATATTTTTTTGAAAATGAAATTATTTTTGTAACGATTATTTGTTTATAAAGATATTCAAATATATTGTAAATAATCCAAATTATAAAATAATTAAAACTAATATTGTTGATAAATAAATTTTTGGGAAAGGATTATCGGAAACAGTGGTATATGTAATTTGAACTTAAATTTTAATTTAGACATAAACGTTTTTACAGGCAACGATTCAATTATTTTCTTCTATCTTTTAATTAAAAAGACAGAGTTCTTTAAATTGCGACAACTTTCACTTATAACTATTTCATAATACGTAAGATCACGAACTGTCATTGTTACGAAAATTCTGCATGTCAAATATGTAAAAATTCTGCACATCTATTTTAGATGCAGATATGCATGCAGCACTGCGTGCAAACTTTCTGCACATGTATTTTGGGCATAAAGTCTTCATGTACTCTTCTAAAAATAAAACTAGCTTAACAAAGCAATCATGCAATAATGTTGGTCTACGTTCTTGCACCATGTCTTTTGTCGTTCTTTGTTTAATGGATTCATACTCTCAAACATTTAACTCAGTAAATCGTGAAGAATTTGATAGTTTATTTACAAAGATTTGTTTTAATTAACAACAAAGCATAATGTTTAATTATGTGGCACTGTTATTCAAACCATTTCTGCATCATTTTCAAAATTAACAATCTGGATAACATAAGACTATATAGATTGTTTTTTAAACAGAATTTTTCTTATTTTTTCTGACTCTATGACTAATACTACATTAGTTTGACTACCATTACTCAAAAGTGCTTGAATTCCATTACCGATCTTAAGTTATTTCATAAAAATTTATACTTGGCTTATTCAACTTTTTATTGCATTTATCAATTGAAATAATTCTACGAGATTTCAACTCTAGAAAAAAAAAATAGAGTAAAACCTTGCTTAACGAGCAATTCTCGTCATGAGCAAAACATGTTGTAAAAATATGACTCGCTTAACGAGCGACGTTTTGCACGGCGAGGGGAAAGGCCCGGCTTTTATGTAAAACGTTGTTTCGCTTTGTAAAGGTATTGGACTTTAATGGAAATAACTTATTGCAATACTGTAAAATACTGAGTCCCTGCAAGGTAAGTCTAACACGGATATAGACTTAATAAATTTAGTGCAATAGTAAATGCTTTTTTAAAAGCGATCGAAAATTTGAGAAATTTACAAAGCAAACTATTATATTTTTTGCAAAGCATATCAAAACGATTTCTTGTGCAACTAATAAATTGACTGAGTCTAATATTGTTCAAGAACAATTTAGTTATTCTCTATTAACTTCTTAATCTTTAGGTTATAAAATTATTTTAAGACATAAAACTGATGTCTCTATATGCCAAAAGAAGAGATTGTTCCTCCAAAAAGAGTGAGGAAACACAAATAATAAGGGAACGGTCGTAGCACCTAACAAAAACATAAACGAAACTGGTAACATAATTTTTATTGAAAATCAGGTCACATGCCCTGTTGTAGATGAAGTTCAATCAGGTCTAAAAGACCTTTTTACAAAACCATCTAAGTTATCCACAGTGACAAAAGGCGCTCAAAAAGAGCCCCTCATGAAATTAAACAAAGTGGTAAGAAATACTCAGGAAGCATACACTAAGGTTTTAATCCATGTCGCAGCCCTTGAAGCAAGCCAGGACTACAACCAAACAATAACAACCGAAATTTTAAAAGGAGTCGAGGTGATTTTTAACCGAGGATACAAGATACCAAAAACAAACGAGATACCAAAAATTATTAATAAAAATAAGAATAATAACCAAAACGATGTCACGAACGTGATCGGGAACAGAACTCAGAGGAACAAGGAATAGGGCAGCCAAATCTCATACAATTAAAATAGCGGCAGACGCCAGTAATTACTGATGTTCTGCTTGAACAAGCAAACGACCAGTTGAGCAAGAGGAAGGTTGGACCCGAGTTGGTACTAAGAAACGTAGATGGCGGAAAAAGTCCAAAACCGTAAAGCAAATGACAAAATCATTGGTAATCCACCTACCTGGCAAGGGGTGCGATGAAATTAAGGTTGGCCTCTCAACCCACGTCAATCCATGTGACAGAGGTTTGAGAGTAAAAGCTCCAAGAAACTCGAGAGACAACGGCATTCTGCTGAGTAAGGACAAAGCTCTGATCTCGATGCTATCAAAAAAACCGATCACTATTACGATAATAAATGAGCCCAAGAAACCATTGCCGCAACTTATAAAAAAGGGGATCAGAGCTGGCTTAACAGATGTAGAAGAAGCATTTGCTTTCTGTTAGCAAATGGTCTTAATTGGGAAACGAGGTTAACCCTGAAACGAAAGCAAAATTAGTGAGCAAAACCCGAGTGGGTTTTGTGCAGAGTTCAGGAGTACGTCATGAAACTTCGATGTTAGAAGTGTCAATGTTTTGGTCATATGGCAAACAAATGTGCTCAAGGTGTCTCAACGTGTTTTGACTGTTCTCAAACAGGACAGAGACTTGCTGATTGTCCAAACAAAGCTCTTTCTGCTCTATATGGAAAGCAAAGAGAAAACCACACGCTCACACTGTAGGAGGTAGCACCTGCAGCAGCTACAAAAAGAGCAGTCGAGACATTTTGCGACAACATTGCATTGTCGAGACAACATTTTGCGTTCTGAATATCTGCTGCCAGATTCGTGAACCTATCGAAGATCATCTGATTACACTTGACGCAATTTTAAACAAGTTAAAAGGTCCAGTAATCATTTTAGGTAACTTCAACGCTTGTTCAGTTATGTGGTTCGATCGTCTCACCGATAGCAGAGGTCACAAGTTAGAAGAATTCATCTCGCGATGGGGTCTTTTCGTGGCTAACACACCTGGGAGCCTAAGCACGTTTGCACACAATAGTGAATCCTCTGTGGACGTTACCATTGTGTTCAAAATACGGTAAAGCGTATAATAAACTGGAAAGTCCACGAGAGCTGGACCTCTAGTGACCAGCGTGTGATCTCTTTCGAGATATTGGGCGAACAGAATTGATATGCTGGCGTCTCTCGTGATGATCAAAACACAAACAATTTTAATATAAATGCTACCAGCTGGGAACTACTTACTCTTAATCTGCAACTTAATATTAAGCGCATGGAAACACGAGCCGAAGAGATTGACTGTCCTGCGGACTGTGAATCGGTTGTGTCCTCACGGATGTCAAACAAAAATTTGTGAAGACGACATGACATATAAACTAAAAAGTGATATCATAACATGCACTGTGCTGATGTTTTAGCTTAATTGAACAAGAGGTTTAGGAATGATAGCATATTAAGAGAATATTGTTGTTTTGTTTGAAAAATTTGCGATTTACGGTCAGTTTAATCGTCAGATTATGACTAATTTTGATTACATGGATATCCAGAGCTTTCATCTCGTATTTTTTTTTTTGTTGAAAAATTATCGAAAAAAACTTGTATAATAGGTTAATCTAGGGTTAACCTTTGATTTTTGAAATCTAGATTAATTAGTTCTCTCAAATTTTGCGAGTGGTATATAAACTGAAACAGGAGAACAAAACATGCAACGTGCTGAAGTTGGCGCTTAATCGAACAACGGGGAAAGGAATGACGGCACATTTACTTGATATTTTTAGTTTGTATGGAATATATGCGATTGCTTGAGTATTGTTGAGTTACGATTATCTATAGTTTTAAGTAGTAATCGTCTGATTTTGACTAATGTTGGTTACATGAATATTCAGAGATTCAGCATATTTTTGAATTCATAGCGAATCATATTTATGCCATTCAATAACAATCCAAACGGGGTTTGTAATCCCGTAAATACGTATGCTTTTATTCAATTGGCATCATTTAATATAGGACTCACATGTAATAAATCGCATTTACATCAAGTTAAAATTAGCCTTGACTAATCAACCTTGACTCTATCTCAGTGGTTGACGTGCTATAGTTTTGCAACACTATGATTCCATATTTGATTTGCCGACGGTGACCACTTTTCTTTTATTTAAATCAGAATGTGCATGACCGGGTTGATAATTATTCATTCTAATTGTACAGCATATACAGAGAATTCAAACTATTATGTCCCCTGAGACTTTGAGTGTAAGCTATACCAGGTGGGTCGCAGGTAGTAGATAGCATAACCTCTATTCCAATTCTATTGTTGACTAACAACACGATTGATAGCAGGGTGAATTCTGAATATCAAATAAGGATTTCGAACCATAAACTCTCACGTAATCTAGTGGTGTGGCAATCGTACCGAGGAATCGGTTGGCTGATGGTGATCTTCATCAGTCACTAACGATGTAGTATTGTGATTTGGTCAAGTAAGGTTACTTTACTTGAAATTACTGTCTTGCCGACCATTATCGTAGAACCAACATGGAAAAATTAGAACAACAAAAAATAGTACAACCAAATTATTTACCAAAACACGAAAACATCAACACAAAACTAGACGAAGACTAGTAGAATCTGGCAGTAATCCTGCTCCGGTTATTAGTGAAAAATCATTGGATTGTGTCACACATGACTTTTGTAATCAGAAGTAAGCAAATCTTCGGAGACGCAAGCTTATGAAACTACTGTAACAGTTGAAAAAAAGAGCAAGAGTAAAAATGTTTGTGTTTCTTTGAGGAGGAAAAGGAAGAAAGATAAGGCTGACTCCCTATGACTCTTCGTCTACCGATTAGGGATGGAAAAGTCGATTCCGATTCTACTCGAGAATCGACTTTTCTGTTAAAATAATCGATTATAAAGAATCGATTTTTAATTTTCAAAGTCGATCAAGAATCGATTCTTAGTATTCGATTTTTTTGACATTAGAAGTTATATTTAAAGTTATTTGCTATTACTACGCTGCTCGACTCCCGATGTAAAATACTAAGATTTCAAAATATTTGCTACTCTGCGCGCGCCGTGACTATTCTCGGTATGTGTTCATCACAAGGAATCTTTGAGTTTCAAAAAACATTTCTTCGTCATGGTTTTTCAATTATGTAATTTGTTCAAACTTTATCTACATATGTGATTGCTTGAAAAAAGAAATTCAACTGACAAAAAGTGTTGCGGTTGATCATGAAAGTGAATACGCTGCATATCATCAACGCTCTTCAAATGTATAATGGAATTTGGGATTTTGTAGACGACACTATGCAAAAAAACCATCAAAATACTGACAATGATGAAGTAGACGGGTTGCTGATTGAATTAAGACAATTCATTAATCGGCCAACAGTCGACAGAAAAAGTAATCCGGATCCAAATATCACATGGAAAACAATCGAAAATGAATACCCAAATTTAGCGTTTATTTTCATACTATGGTCTGATTGAAAATCAGATTCGAAGTCGATTAACGCCTGATCATTTGAATATGCTACTTTTCTTAAAATCAGTTGCAGAAAATATGTGGTTTTCATAAGTTGATTGTCTAAAATTTATTTTGAATAAATGTATGTCAATGAAATATAAATTTAAATTTTTTTCAGTTAAAGCTAGTTTTCTTAACATAAGAATCGATTGAAATCGAAAGAATCGACTCTTGCAGCCGGGGAATCGATTCTGAGAATCGAAATGTATAAAATCGAAGTAGGAATCCAAAATCGATTTTTCTATAAATCTTTCCATCCCAACTACCGATCACCATTGTACCGCGTCACAAATCGCTCCTTCGTTTAGGTCATAATAGGGCTACCAGTCGGGGCAATCTAAATTCTATACAAAAAGATAATAAGACAACTCACCGTGAGATTTTGATGAACAAAAACGGAAAGACTTTCGAGTTTCGACAACAGTGCCTCAAAGGTCAAGGCCATCAAAGTCAACATCAACGATGTACAGTTAAGAGAGAGTTAGTCGGAATTGTCGAATCAATCGATCGAACAATTAGCCAAAACCAAAGTACACTAACAATTAAAAAAACAGTGATTATATTGATCTTCTTTCGTTGGTTTAATAAACAATATCTTTGGCTCAATTTGTAGGAAAATCTCTAATAAAACACTGGCTTCAACCAATTATATTATATTAATATACAAATATACCAAAAAGTTATGTTATTCAATACTAGAATGTCTAGAGTATAACAAAACAGTGATCACCAGAGAAATTAATTGACTAAACCTGAATCTATTAAATTTATGATTACGTAAATTTTTTGTTTTTACACTTCGCTAGAGTTGTAACCCAATTTTTGGTTTATATTCATTAGCGTTGACATTTTTTGGTAGAGTTTATCTAGTCGGCTAGCCCTGATGAGAATGATAAACTTTTTTAAAGTTTAAAATTTTCTCATTGGTTCGAAACTACACTCTAAGAAAAAATCACTACTATAATAGTAGGAAATGGGTTGCCTACTATAATAATAGTAAAATACTTTGCTGTGTAAATTACAAACTTTACATTAAATAATGTGTACAATACGTTCAAACATTTTGTGTAAAGCTGTGTATTTTGATATGTGAAAAAACATATTATCTGTGGGAATTCACAGAATTTGTGTAACAATACGAATTTTTAATATGTAATAATAATAAATTTTTTGTCAGTTTTTACACAAAATGTGTAATATTACAAATTGTAATATGTGGAAAAAAGAATTATATGGTATTATATATGGAAATTGTGAGGTTTTACAAAACATTTTTGTTTATATCATATTTATTTTATTTATAAAATATACAATAACTTAAATTTATTACATATAATTTATAAAATTTACAATGTAAAACATCACTGTAAGACTGCCAAATCACTGTAACACTTTTACATCACTGCAAAACTGCCAAATGGTTGAAACTACCAAATCCAAGAATTTTCTGTAAAATAAAGTTTTAGAGATGAGCTTTTGAAACATTTAATGTTTAAACATATATTATAAATCTGTTAAAAGTAATACATTATAATACTTCCTACTTATAATTGCGATCCATAGAGTATTATTTGTTGGGTTTTTTAGACGTATTTTATGAAGTGAATCGCCAAACTAAAAAACTAAAAATTCTATCAATTTCTTCATAATTATTTTGAATTAAGAAAAACTTTACCTTTAATGTTTTTGATTTCGGTAACACAAACGTAGCGTCTTCAAGCCGATTTCGATACTTATGCGAAATCAATAGAAAACAGGTCGACAGTATGTACTTTTTCAATTTTATGCGCAAATTCACACACATAATGTGCTTTAAATAAATGTAAAATCGCACAGAAATAGTGTGAAATAGCGAATTCCGTGTAAAAACGCACTTTGTGTGTAAAATAACTGAAATTTCTACCCAAAACATTTGCCATTCGTTTTTTTACACTTGAAATGTTTAAATTCATTAAAAATTTGATAAATTATCTATTTTTATAGCAGTGATATCACAATTTTCAAATTTAAGTTTTTAGAGTGTAGATCGCTCTAAAATTGTATGGATTGCAAAAAGTTTCATAATTTGCACCATAATTTTTTAGATTCAGTTCTTATATTGATTTTCTAGTAAAGAAGATCCCATTAAATGGTTACGTTTACCGGTATTCACAACAGACGAATTGGGTGACCTTAAGAGTAGAGCTTTGTAGACTAGAAACCGGCATGGGAAATCAATTCAAAGGTCCGGACTATAGATCAGGTCGTTGATCAGCTCAACAATCTATTAATCTGGGCTTTTGAGAGTTCGTACCTCGGAACGAGCCAATGTGGTGCCCACAAGAAACACGCACAAAAATATTGACAAGCCAAGACAAAGCTCCAAGAATCTTCTAAACAGAGCCTTAAATAGTCGTGATGAAGTTGATTGGGCTCTGAACATTGAAGCAAGGAAAATTTTTAAAGGCTTATTCGCTAGAAATCTTTTAAAAAGACAAGGGCTAGATCATTAGGAAAAGAGTTTAGTATCACCTGAGGTTCTCTTACCAAATCCCCAGGTTCTTACGAGATTTGGTTTATTATAATACAACAGTGTTTGGGCATAATAGTATATAGGTTTTTAAGCATCATCGTGGCCTACATAGCTTTGGCTATATATACCACAGGCCTGGAGAGCCGTTACAATTGTTTTCAGACCAAAACCAAAAAAAATAAAATACTACGAGGAGAAAAGCTCAGACTGATCATTCTTTTCTCATACTTTCTAAAGTTTTTGGAGAGGTTGATCGACTGGCATACTAGAAATATCTGCCTAAATAAAACCCGCTAAGCAAAAAGCAACACGGGAAAGTCTACGGACGGGAAAGTCTACGGACAAAGCGGGAAAGTCTACGAACACAATCCTTTCAGAAGTAGTCTCTGATATTAAAGAGACGATCTCCAAAAAGGTAATCACTCTTGGTGCTTTTCTTTACATATAATGAGCTTTCGGAAAACTCACTTCTTAAGGTATACGCCTAAGGTGGATACAAAGAGCTCTGGAGGACCGATGTCCGTTTACTCACACGAAGGACAATACCACAATCGAGGTAGGTAAGAAACGAGGATGTCTCAATGGGGGCGTTCTATCACCTCTACTGTTGAACATGATGTTAGACCAACTGCTACTCTTAAGGCTAAAAAATTCTCAGTTTCCCGGAAACTACCAAGAGCTGCAGGAAAAGTCAGCAAGCGCTAAAGAGGGATCTGGAAGAACACCGAACCGATTTTTTCTATACCGACTGATGACACAGCACTTCTAACTGCCTTTCGAATGAACAAGGATCTGTATCTATAGCTGATTGGCTATTGTGCAGTGCGGAAAAGACGAAGGACATCTTCCCCAATGGATCACTAACTGGAAATGCTCCAATATCTGCAGTTTTTTTTTTTTTTTTTTTTTTTTAATAAGAAGTGTTGTGTAGTAGGAATTATAAAATGTGTCACAACAACACATAGATACCTTTTAAGACGTAGGTCCCACAACAACATGCGTCTTGAGGTATAGGTGGACGCTTTTTTTTAAATCTTTGTGGATTGAAAGCACTCGAGACTATTGATTCGGGCAAAGCATTCCATGTGTACGATGTACGCACAAAGAAATCTCTTTGCATTCTATTACTATGACAGTGAGTAATCTCGACAGTTCGACCGCCCGCACACACCGATTGACGAGTAAAACGGGGAAAAACATATGTCTGAGGCATAATGGACCTGATTTCATCCGAGCACTGCTGGTGACGATATTTATAAAAAACAACGAGATCAGCAACAGTGCGACGATGTTGCAGGGAATCAAGACCTAATGTTAAATCTCGATCACCAACAATTCGTATAGCTCGCTTTTGAACAGAGTCCAAAAGAGCCAGGATAGTAACAGATGCAGCGCCCCAAACTTGACAACAATACTCCATACAGGGACGAATATAGGACTTATAAATGTGGAGTAATTGATGCGGAGTAAAATATTTTTTACATCTATTGAGGAGACCGAGTTTTCTTGACGCGCTCTTTGCCATGGCCATTATATGATCGTTCCAGAGTAAGTCATTGGATATTGTGACTCCCAATAAACGAATGCTTTCACATTCGCGTATTTGGTCGTCACACATATTAATTGAAATATCGTTGGGAAACTCGGTCTTTGATCTGAAAACAATCAATAGCTGTGTTTTGGTGGAATTAAAATTGACCAAATTTTTGTCACCCCAATCGGCGACTTTTTTTAGGTCCTCGTTTACATTTATGGCAGCGTCTCTCCGGACGGGATTTATTCGTTCATGCATTTTACCCTTTGAAGATAGGGGGACGAATGACTTGTGCAGTGTACTATCATCTGCCAAACTATTTATTGGGTTACTGGTGATTTGCAACAGTTCGTTGATATAAATTAAAAATAAAGTGGGAGATAAAACTGAGCCTTGGGGTACACCAGCGTTAATTAATTTGGACTCAGAAGAAAAGCCATCTATAGATACCGAGATGTATCGGTTAGACAGAAAATTTTGAATCAACTTCACGACTGCGGGATGAAAACCGTACGCAACGAGCTTGTTGATCAAGTTGGCATGCCAAATTCGATCAAATGCTTTTGAGATGTCTAATGCGATTACGTACGTTTCACCACCTTTCTCAAGTCTGCTATTCCAAATATGTGCCACATAGTTCAATAGATCGGTTGTTGATCTTTTGTTTCTAAAACCGTATTGGCTGTCAGATATCAAATGGTTGTCTTCCAAAAATTTGGATATGTGTGATTTAATATAGTGCTCGTATATTTTAGACATGACTGGGAGTAAGGCTATTGGTCTATAATTTGAAATATCACATTTCGTTCCTTTTTTTGGGACAGGCTGGACATTGGCCAACTTCCAGCAGGATGGATAAATACCAGATTTATAGGATTTATAAAATATTTTGGTGAGGGTTGGTGCAAGTTCTTTTGAAAATGTTTTTAGAATAACAGGAGGAATGTTGTCCAGACCAGAAGCTTTGTTGTTGTTTAACCCCCTTAAAAGTTTTTCGACAATTTTGGGTTTGAAATGTAATTGTTTCATATTAACTCCTGAAGACTGGGTTTGGGGTTTAGTTTAGTTCACAAATGAAGATCTCGGACTGTAATTTCCAATTGGCGAATAATGCACCGCCTTTCAGGTGAAAGTATGTAAATGTAGTCAGACTACTCTAAAAGCACTGGCAAAACTAAACCATTAAGTCAAAAATAGTGCAAAAATACCCTAGATGAATAAATTAACTCGAGGTTAAGAACACCATATCACTGATATTGACATTGGACACCCGTACACAGTCAGAATATTTCGGAAGTGAAAAAGCTAATGAGCTAGTAAAGAGCTCCGGCAGGGAGGTTTATTGGCTCTGATCTAGCAACTCCTTTATCGAAAGGATAGTGTTCCTACAAGTCGAACCGGTTTTTCTTCGATCTAGTAACTCCCAATGAGGAATACGTAAGGGGGTTAAACATCTAAGATGTTTAACCCCAGAGGTGAGTCAGCAAACCACCAATTTTTGATTAAATCTGACCCCGTCAGACTGGAGACTAATGGTTGGACTTGTCATCACCATGTGAATAAACGCATGGTAGGTCTTGGGAGTAGTAAGTTATCCAACAATTTCTCGCAGATTCAACACGTTTATTTGGTACATAAAAACGTAGAAGGAAAATAAATGTACATATCGATATGTCAAAAACTGAAACCTAAAGTTTTATGGTGCTATGACGAGATTGTACATCAATAAAAAAGTTCTATAGTTAGAAAACAATCATTCAATGTATTACACGTTCATGAGTTAAAATATTGATGCTTAGAAAACAGACAATGTGTAATTTATTAGAAGCAAAAAAAAAAAATATATGGTTCACACAGGTTATCTCAGTGATTATTTTTCGCCTCGAATATATTATATTATAGAAAAGCTTTCTCTTTTCATTTCACATTTTTTTGATAAAAGCAAAAATATTTTTTGTATTAAACTTTAACCGTTAACAACTTATGAAAACAACTAAAACTTGAGCATTGAATGGAGCAATTTTAACAAAACAACAAAACTCACTTCTATGAATCAAACATAATTTAAATCAAATTATGTTTCTGAGGTCTTTAAGATAATAAAACCGGTTCATATTGTATCCGTTAGCTTTTAACATTTTCTCTTAGACACATTTAATCATATTATATTGAAAATTAGCTAAATATTATTCACTTGACTAAAAAACACACGAAAACCAGATAGTTTCTTTATTTTAATTAAACACACGTCTTAATTCATATCGACTATTGTGATCAAAACACAAATGTAAAAATTAAAACTCAAAAATCAAGAAAAAAAACTTCTTACAAAATTAAAAACATTTTTCTATAACGACAATCAACCAAAACGAAAAAATATTTGACTTATATAAATAGGAAATTAACAAGACAGAAACCTACCCTCTTCATTCTAGGTAGAAATTCAAAATTATGGTTTTAGACCCGCCTTTGTTTCTTTTACAGAATCGAATGGTTTCTTTGGGTTATAAAATTTATATAAATAAAAGCAAGATTTTGGCTAAGAGATAGAAAATGACATTCTTTCGATCCACATCATCGTCGATACTCGATGGATTATTAATGGTTTTGGCTGGTTTTTAATTGATTTCGTTTTAATATGTTTGTGAATACAATAATTAGTTGAGATAAAGGATGTGTGATGAAGGTGGAGTTGTTTTTATTAAATTGAGTAATTTAAAATAACTTTACTAAATCCATTTCGGTTTGTGATTAATTTTCGTTCACTATTTATGTAGTTCTAACCGCTTGTACATTGCTGTTTTGTCGACGGCAATTATCACGGTAAAAAAGTTCATACGTTGTTATAGTTTAAATAGTAATTTAATTTTTATCTCTTTTTGTTTTACTACAATGAGTGAAATCCAAGTACATAGTACTAAAACATAACAAATATCAATGCCATCTAATATCAGCAAAATCAGTTTGACTAACAACAAGCAAACATTTCGCAAGTAACCCTATTTTTATCAATTTTTCAATTCCCTTTAAAAAATTTTCATTTTCCATCCAAATAAAAAGATTTCTGATACATATAAGATTTTAGTACTAAAATATTAACCTCAGAAACAAACCGGCTAGCTCATTTCTTTTATTCATGGCAAATTCATTGTTGGAATATTATGTCGATAAAACAGTTTCTATATTATATTCTCTAATTTCTCCAACCAGTTTAAAAAAAGTGAATTTAATCTAGAGCGTTTCTTTCAGACAACACATGAAATAAAAAATATTATAAAAGAAAATATATAAATTTTGTTTTAAAACCGCGATTATACAAAAAAAAAATGAAAACAACAATTAAAAATTTAATTTAAATTAATTGTATTATATAATTTTTATAATTTATTTAATGATTTTTATTACACTTTTTTTTGTTTGTTTTAAACTAGAATAAAATAAAAAATATGTTTCAAAAAGATTTGAAAAATATTAAATTACAAAAAAAAATGAAATATAGAAAATATGGTGGTTTGTGATGTAATTTTTTGTGGATTTATTTTTTGTTGGTATATGTATGTAATTATGAATGATTAATATATATATTTTTGTTGATGCGTGTTTGAATTTGTTTGCATATAGTAAAAATAATGAGAAAATTTGGTTAGATTATGTATAACACTGTGAGAACGGCCGATTCAAATCGATCGACCAAAGTGTTTTGAAAGCTGTTTGATGATATTGATAATCTTGTCATAGAACCAAGAATGATATTGGTCTACTAATGGAAACAGATTGTCATCAATACAGCTAAAATTAAGGCTAGCTTGGTTCTTATAGACTAGATATCCAAACTTTTAAAGTTATACCAAAACAATTCATATATTTATTTTCATTTCTATCCAACTCTCGTTCTGAATTCTGATGTAATATTGTATTGAGTTTTTTGCTTCATTAAATTTTAAAAAGTTGTAAGTTACGTTCTATTTTTATTAATCAAATACTAATCCCAAATTATGAATATCTCGACCGTTTCTTTAACAATACATTCAGAATAAATAGTTATGCCGATCAGCCGAGCCAGTAACTCAAGGCTTTAATAACTGAGCTAGAATGGCAACCATCTACGTCAAACTCTATTTTTTTATGTATTGACCTGCCGTGAATTTAAATCTGTCACGAAAAAGTCATGGAGTGATTTCAACCAAAGTTGTAGTATGGATGGTCAACTAAGTTGAAGTAAGAAAACGTCGTAATTCGGATTAAATGTTTGTATTTTCTTTTGTTTTCAACTTTGATCAATAAAAGTCATTAGCTCGCTTGTTACTGTTACAACTTTGTATCTTTGTTACCCTTTTGTTACCATCTAGATGAATTCAAATTCTTCTTTTATATTCCGCTTTATGAAACTGTGCTTTTAGGTAGATTTCATATAAAAATCTACCTATTGCAATGTGCTTCATCTCGGAATTTCGGGAAAATTTTGGTGCCAATAGACTATATATGATAAGTGGAGACGGAAAAACAAACAAAAAAATGTATACATGTATAGACGATATGAGATATAACGAAAATGACCGTCGCTCTCACGGTCGCATTTGTTGAGGTAGATCTAAAAAATTTTTGTACATGTGTGTTCTATTAATATCTTGAACAAATCCGTGAATCAGCAAAATCCGATACGTGGTTAAGAAACTAGAGGCTTTTTTCTAAAAAAAATTGATTTTTTAAAACCGTTATAACGGCCGTTTGGATACTAATATTTTTAAAAATTAACAAAGTTTGAATTTTTGGAATCCTTTTTATTAATTTATTCTAAAAATAGACCTCTGCAGTTAGAGGCTCCTGAGTGAGCGGCTCTCCAACAAAAATGATTGCTAAAAAAAATGTTTTTTGAAACAACTGGCACTCTCATGGTCGCATTTGTAGAGCCAGATCAAAAAACCTTGTTTAAAAATGTGTGTATTATTAATATCTTAGACAAGTTCATAAATCAGCAAAATCCGACATATGGTTAAGAAGCTAAAGGCTTTATACTAGAAAAAAAGTCTGTATTTTAGATTCGTTATAACGGCCGTTTGGATATTAATATTATTAAAAACTTCATAAATTAAGAATTATTGAAACCGTTTTTATCAATTTCTTTCAAAAATATATCTCTGCAGTTGGAGGTTTCTGAGTGAGCAGCTCCAACAAAAAGCTTGTAAAACCCAAAATGCGTTTGAATCAACCGGCACTCTCACGGTCGCATTTGTGGGTTCAGATCAAAAAACGTTTTTAAATGTGTGTTTTATAAATATCTTGGACAAGTTCGTAAATCAGCAAGATCCAACACATGGTTAAGAAACTAGAAGCTTTATACTAGACAAATAAATGGTTTTTTAAATCCGTTATAACGGCTATTTGGGTGCTAATATTTTTAAAAGCTTTATAAATTTAGAATTTGTGGAAACATTTCAATCCGTTTCGTATAAATATAAACCTCTGCAGTTAGACGTTTTTGACTTGTGAGCTTCAACAAAAGAGTTTGCAACAATCCCCAACAACAACAATTTGCAAAAACCTTATAACAGTCAATGAAAAAAAAAATAAAAAGATTTGATTAGAAGAAATTAATTTATTTTTCTTAGAAATAAACTATTATGATATTTCGCAGTAATTGCACGACGTATGATATAGATTAGGTATGCCGTGTGTTTTTCATATAGTGTCATACATTGTCACACATATGTTCTGTCGTAGATTTCATATTTGTTTGTTGCAAAATTGCATAGATGTAGTTTTGTTTATATTGAGCTAATTGTCTTTTAAAAATTTGTCCGATATCTGTTTGTAATTAGTTTGATTTGTTTAAACTAATCTGATACATCAGATTCTACTTGTAGACAAAACTGTCTGATCTCGAAATCAACGTATTTCTAGCGGACATCTTGCCGCTCGGAATTTATTTTATATTCACTTTGTTCTGTATGTTTTGAAAGCTCCAAAACCGTTGTTCTGTTTTTGAACATTTTTTCCACAAATACTACTTTTGTTCTCTTCTTTTAGTTACTCCTATGCAGAATTTCGAACCCGAACCGAACCTGAACCCTGAACCCGCTCCGGAGCAAGATTTTTTTTAAACTATGTGAACCCGAACCCGAACCCTAAACAAATCAAAAACGCGGTTCATGTTTAATTTTTAATATAGGAAATTTAGGAAGTTTGCGTAAGAAATTTCATATTTCGCAGAATTTTTTTTGTTTCAAACAAGATTATTTTGGTTATTATTTGTTTCAGTAGAGAATAGTGAATAGTGAGAACTAAGTGAAAATTTTTTTTCAAAATAAATATGTGTGTAACATAA
This sequence comes from Diogma glabrata, assembly GCA_963693315.1. Classification (NCBI taxonomy): domain Eukaryota; kingdom Metazoa; phylum Arthropoda; class Insecta; order Diptera; family Cylindrotomidae; genus Diogma; species Diogma glabrata. The sequence goes on from OY856188.1 coordinate 209,030,249, forward strand.
ATACGGTATGTGATGTAACATAAAAAAATAAAAATAAAAAAAACCCATATAATGTAAAAACATTTCCATAATATGGAGTCTAATGACAGTGGAAAAATTCAACTTAAGCAAAAATAAATAAGAGATGAAGAAGTTTCAACGTTGAAATTGTCATCGCCTCAACGGCGTAATCGATGGCGTTTCTGCCCAAGGATTCGAGCCGGGCACTGACGAGGAAGGTTCGAATTCATCCGAAACACGAAAAATGTGAATAAGAGTTTTTTTCTGAGAAAATTCAAACCATACCTTTGAATTAAAAAAATTCCAATTACTTCTTTAATTACTTGAATCTCAAAAATTCTCAATATAAAAATACTGAATTCATAAAAAAAATTACGAAAAATTTGTTTTTTTTGTAACAAATTTAAACCCGAGCCCAAACACGAATCGAACCCGCACCCACTAAATTTTAATGTTTTGAACACGAACCTGAACCTGCACCCAATTTTTCTGGGTTCGAAACACTACTCCTATGCGTATCCTTAATATGTATATGAAAATACACACTTTCTAACGTTCAATAATTTTCTGCTCTAATATACTCAGCATTTGGTGTCATTCCTATCCCTGAGTACCAGGTTTCAACTTTGACGTTGTATATATCCATTCATTTAGCATAATAAAACATGATGCCCGCTTGTCCAACTTTCCGACTAATATGTTTTATAATTGAGTCAAATATTATTATTAATAATATCACTGATTATCATAATTATAACTACAAGACACACTTGAATAAAACAGTGAATTATGACTACTTACTCCAGTAACTTTGTCGCCTAGGAGTATGGGGTAGTATGCGTCAAATCCGGTAGTTCTGATTTTTTGCTGACTTGTTTATGATGTTGGCCTAATGAATAATCCAAGTTTGTGACCTCGAGCGTCGAACGCAACTTCGTCAAAAATCGAAAAAACCGCGAAAAAATTGTTATTTTTTCAAATTTTGGGGATTATAACCCTAAAGTACTAGTTTTTTCTTTAACTTTTCGTAGAACTTTTTTAAAGTAGACTAAATTTGCTACAATATGATACCAGAACTGTCTCTGTAGACCCAACAGTTTCCGAGATTAAGCCTTTCAAAGTTTATCACTTTTTTCGAGCTTCGCAATTGTTTGCAATATACCTTTGTAGAGTTTTCTACATCTCTGTCCTAATAATTGTATTAATAAATATATGTGTGTGGTGGCCGATGAGAAAAGAAGATTATGTAACTGTACCTGATCATCATTTTTGTGGTTGCAGTAGCAGATATCCCAGAAGGTGACGATCTCTCCGATGTCGAAATGGAGGATGACTTGTGGGCACAAGACGTCGACGATTCATCACCATCCCCTGATGGGGATATGCCATCCAAATACGTCGATCCAGATACGGACGAACCTCAAGCGGGACCTTCCAAGCGGGCTAAATTAATTTAATTTATTGAGGTTGAATGTTACTCAATTTCCTAACAAATAAACTTTCTAACTTTTGTTGTACTTATCTTTTTTACTTCATTATTCATAGTTTAGCTTAAACATCATCGTTCACACTTCTCATTTTCTTTTTTAACATCCCATCATAAAAGTACAGGGTTTCGATAGTATATTCAGGGTCAAAATTAATTTGGAACGAAAAAATTGCAAAAAGTTGCGAAGTTCGAAAAAATGATAATCTTTGAAAGGCTTAATCTCGGAAACTATTGGGTCTACAGAGACAGTTCTCCTATCATATTGTAGCAAATTTAGTCTACTTTAACGTTTCATGAAAGGTTAAAGAAAAGGGTTATAATCGCCAAAATTTGAAAAAACAAAAAACAAAAAACGATTTTTTCGTGGTTTTTTCGATTTTTAACGAAGTTGCGTTTGGCACTCGAGGTCACAAACTTGGATTATTCATTAGGCCAACATCATAAACAAGTCTGCAAAAAACCAGAACTATCGGATTTGACTTATACTGTGATGTATAAAGTTACTGGACTAAAGCTTTGAAAGGCTTAATCTCGGAAACTATTGGGTCTACAGAGACAGTTCTAGTACCATATTGTAGCAAATTTAGTCTACTTTAAAAACGTCCTGTCCTAAGAAAGTATAAAGAAAAAACTAGTCCTTTAGAGTTATAATCGCCAAAATTTGAAAAAATAACGATTTTTTCGCGGTTTTTTCGATTTTTGACGAAGTTGCGTTCGGTGCTCGAGGTCACAAACTTGGATTATTTATTAGGCAAACATCATAAACAAGCCTGCAAAAAATCAGAACTACCGGATTTGACGCATACTGCTATGTATAAAGTTACTGGACTAACTCGACAGTATGTTTATTTATTGACTGATTATATTTAATTAGTACATATATCATACCGTCAAGGCTAACTGTTCTCAGGGGCGTCAATTGGGTAGGGCTGGGGGGGGCATTGGCCCCCCCCAAGGATCTGATACTATCAATAATTCAATACATCGATTCAATAAAACCATCCAATCGTGGTAGAATTATACACTATAAAAATTTCAATGCACGGTTATTTTGTAAATTCGTCTAATTTTTAGAAGATTTACTTAACTAATATACCAATTTTATCGCATACTATTAATTGAAATTTATCTGATAATATAATTATTACGTTACATATTATTTTGGCCTGACTAACGTACAGTTCACCGCAATTTTCAAACCGTTATCGTTCTTTGTATCAAGGACTAGAGCACCGCCGATACGAAAGGCGGTCGTATTGCTTCTAATCTTCTAATGAAATCAGTTTTATAAACAAAACACGATCGTTGTTCCAAAAACGCCTTGGGTGCGTATTTTGACAAAATTCTATCGTACTATAAGGTGCGCGGCATTACCGCTTTTAGAAGAACGATTGTGTTTTGTTTATAAGATATTCGTGTCTGAGCCAGAGGAAACAAAATATTTCATTAGTATAGGGCTCCTCGAGAGTTTATAGTGCAGTATTTAACATTCAAATTTCAATTGTTATTGGCCATTGGTAATTTATATAAACTTAAAAGTAAGTACATGCAGGAGAACACAACCTAATTATTTTTTTTTTAATAAAATGTGTTGTGTAGTAGGAATTACAATATGTGTCACAATAACACTTAAAAACCTTTTAAGACCAAGGTCCTACAACAACATACGTTTGAAGGTGTTGATGGACGTAAATCTTCCTTTGTTTTATTTTTTTATATTTTTTGTTAAAGAATGGATAACTAAACAAAAAATCCTATCACTGACAAAATATGACGTAGGCCAATATTTTATGATAGAATACAGAAAATAAAAGTAGATTAAAAAGTAAATAGCAAATTTTGGCAAAAATTTGCTGAATCAAAACAAAAATGTAGTTGCCAATAATCCAGCCGGTTGCCTATTCCTTGATCCTTTGACGCACCGTCTTTCTTAATGATTAAAGCCCACATATAGTTATATGAAGGCTCGTTTCTTCAAGGAAGCAATGGCGTCTCATCATCAAGGATTATTTCACAGCCAAGATTGAGGGTTGCTAACGTTGACTGAATACAGTTCATCCGCCACCACCCCTTAGATGTCACCTTGGCTAGTGATATCTCACTGCTATTGCCAGTGGTATGTGATATCTCACGTTAGCTCGTATGTCAATAGCAGGGACTGGATTACGCGGGTTTGTCACACCCGTAGATCAAAACTAAAAAAACAATCAAAACTGATCCCTCCATGCCCCACATATTTTGAGAACCCTGACTGTTTGGCCCTGTTTTTTATCTATATCATATTGTACAAACTTTACAGCTTTTTTAAAAACAATAAATTAAAAACAATTCTAAATGTATAGGATTTTACGTGTAAAAATCCTATAACATATCAAAAGTTTTCTTGATAGCTGTGCTAATTTTCATAAAATGAATGAAAATAATTACGGGAGTAATTTAAATTTATTGCGGATTATTTCCAGTGATTTTATAATAGTGAATGTTTTATAATGGACAAGCAATATTTTCTAACGACACGAACAAATTAAGTTATGTAAATATTTTCAAAATATGTTATGAAAACTTGCTGACAAATTCTTTTCGCTATATGGACTATAATTTTTAATTCATAAAATAGCAAAAATTGTATGTTTGGTTGGTTATAATAAAATCTAAAACGTATCCTAAACGTCAATCTTTGTTCATTTTTTTTATACAGGGAGGGAGAAACTATTTTTTTTTGTGGTAGGTTTTTCTACAATTTGGTTGTACAATTTTGAATCAAATGAAAAATTCACGCACGTTTATGGGTAGTAAACTGCCCAGACGTCCCACGCTGCGTGGAAATGTCCCACATTTCGTTGCGTTGTCCCACGGAGAAACTTGTCCCACGAAGCGTCCCACGAAACAAATATTACTACCACATTTGCCCGCATTATCGAAATAATCAAAAAACCTTATATCTACCTACGTACAGTTTGCGCAATATCTTAGTCAAAGCAATGACTTCACAGTTTTTTCTTGCAGTTTGTATGATGTTATGTATATGTTGATTTAACTATATTGAGAGAACCAGTGCAATATTTTTATTACTAAATAGTGTTTTAACTATAATTTTCATAGAAATACTAAACTCAGTTTTTTTCACTTCAATAATTTACATTTTATTTTGCAAATATCTATTGATGTTTAACACATCTATCTCAGCGAAAAGGTTTCTTTGTTTATAGAAACATCTCCCCGGTGTATATACGAGAGATCGAAAGTATATTATGAAAAATAAAATACAAAATATTTTACTTAAAAAGACGCAGTTTTCCGTATAAATTCATAAACATTTAAATTTTCAAACCAGAGTTTACAATTTTACTTTATTCGAGCACTCATTTCAATCCTTTGAAATAATATTCAAAAATTAAAATGTTCATAATTTGAATATGGTTCTTACTCGTAAGAGTAAAATTTTGGTTTTTTCGATTTTACTCCTTTGGAGCAGATTACATTTTCCTGTTCTTTTATTCGATTTGCAAAAGAACAAAATTAGTCATCCTTTATATTCATTTTTCTAACAATACATGAATAATTGAACGAATCATTCGAAGCATTTTACGTTGGAAAGCATCAAATTTGAAGCAAAAATAAAAGTTTTGAGTATTTGAAAGAAAATATTTATTTCAATTTAGTAGCAAGAATGATATTTTACTATTTTCACTCCTTTGTGTGGGAGTGTTATATTTTTTTTAAGCTACACACTCTGAAAGAACAAAGTAAAAGAGTGATATAAGTAGCGTTTCAAACTCTGTTTAAACACACTTTAACTAGGTAGCTCAAAAGTAAAATTATTACTTTCTAATTTCTAATTTTTTTTCTCAATAAAGAACAAACAAAGTAAACAGCATAAAAACTTGATAAATGGTATAGATTTGCAAAAGATCGAACGAGAGGTATACTATATACCTCTTATACTTACAGAATACAGAAAAGATATTAATTATTTAGTAAAATTAAAATAAATTGTTTCAATTGTTTTGCAGTCTTTACTTGTGTAACAAAAGTTTTAAGCTACAATAAAAAGTAAATTTATACTAATTTTTAAAATTATATTTAAAAAGTTCTCCTGCAAATCAAGACGGATAGAAAACGTTTACGTAAATTCTCATACGATATTGAATTGGACTATCCTTTTATAAAAAAATCAAAATATACGACGCAAAAGTTTATTGTATTACCAGTCGGAGTGAATTTGCATATTAGCAGTGGACATTATGATATTAAAAGACATATAGATACAGATAAACATAAAAAAGCGTTGCTATAAGCCGCCAGCTCCAGTAGCTTAAACAAGTTTTGTTGTTATTTTGTTTTCTTGTTGTTATTTAACATTGACAAAAAGCTAGTTGCAATTCGCGCTGATAACACGAACACCAATTTTAGTGGTGTCACGTCAAGGGGTGAAAATTTAAAAGCAAGCTAAACGCGAATTTGAACCAGAATGTATTGGGTATTGGATTCGCAGCTCGTATTCTAAATAACGCAATAAGAAGTGCTGCTGATTTAAATGGCAGGGTTAAAAAAATTTGGATATTTTACTGTCTTTACTGGTTTAAGTTGAAGGAGTTCTGCGGCAAAAGCAATGTCAAACATAACCAACTTATTGGATACAGTGAAACTCGCTGGCTGGCGGTAATGCCAGCACTAGAAAGAATTTTGAAAATGTACGAACCACTGTAAGCACGTTTCCTAACGGTTGAAAAATGTCCAATTAAAATAAAATAATTTTTTGTAGAATTAAATAGTAAACAAATAGTAAAGGAAAGCATTAAATAGTAAATTTATGCACAATCTAGTTAGCACGTTTTCACCGTCCCACTTTCTCGCAATAGAAATTCTAATTAGCTAGTATTTGGAAGAATGTTTGCATTTTGTCCCACATTTTAACGATTTGGCTCTGGTCAGTTTAGGGTAGACATAACTCTTTCTCTCTGAGACAAATAAAGGAAAACAAACAAACAAAAAAACGATTCGACATAAGAGGAGTCACGTAGAGATTGCAATCCCGTGGTGTTTTATGGATCCTGGGACTACGTGACTCATAAATTTTAAATCTCGGGATGCCTGAGATCGTATAGAAAAACCATCCTTTTTTTTATGCTGCACGATCTGCTGTCGTTTACAAATTCACTCTCTGAACAGTTACAAAGCAAAGATATAATAATTTCTAAAACAAGCGCTTTAATTAAAACTACTTTCTTGATGCTTAAACAATGCAGAGATGATACTAAATTTAAAATTATTTTTAACAAATGAAGGGATTTTGCAGAACTTTGCGACATTCGCTTCAATGAAACAACAACAGAAGACAAAGATCTAGCAGAGTAACCGAGGTAGCTCAAAATCATTTTATTTTTATTTCTTAGTCCATGCATTTAAATGCTTTTAAATATATGTGTGTATAAAAATGTGTATGTTATGTTTTACGAAAAAAATTTTTTATGTCATTTAAATTCTCGCCCCCCCCAAGATTTTGGTGAAATGACGCCACTGACTGTTCTAAAGGATTACTAGATGTTTATGGACTCCCTCTCACCAGATTTGTGATTTCATCTTGCCTTGAATGGTCTACGTTTATCCCAAAAAATTTCCTCCCGAAAATCTAACCTTAAACAAAAGCAAAGAAAATTATAAAAAACAATGAAACTAAAATAAATTAGCAATCTAATGGATGACAATTTATTTAAATGATCCGCAATCATAATTTTATATTTATTTTATTTTGTTGTTGCTGCTATTTGCTGCCTTTACTGTTTTTAATATTTATTTGTTATAATAATAGCAACAACACCAAATTAAAAAAAACGTGGAAAATTGTTGAATGTTTTTAAACGATTGACACAAAATAAGCGTAACAAGCCAGTGAAATATTTATAAAAAATTATTAAAAATTAAATTTAATTGTTGTATATTATTTTTAATTTTTGTTGTTTTCTATTTATATTCATTCTTCTTACCTTTGATTCTTTATACAAAAATCAACACAAAATAAAATAAAACAAAAAAAAAATAGCGGAATATAAATTTATGTCATCAAATTTGATGATCATTTTTGGTTAACGCAAAATTATTTAATTGTTTTGATCTTCATTTGTTATGATTTTAAAAATTTGATTTGCTGGTTAACCCGCTTGATTTAATTAAAAAAATATGGTATATACCACACATGGCCAAACCGCGGCTCGCGAGCCGCATGCGGCTCTTAGAAAGAATAAATGCGGCTCTCGAAAAGAAATAAAAAAATTAAATAATTCATAAAAACTGTAACAAAATTAGAAGTAATACACATAATTTATAATGCTGTTTAATATAATGGAGTTGGAGTTTTTTGCGGCTTTGTTTTAGTTTGATACTACTTTACTTCGTATTTGTCTCAAATTAATGCACAAAAATCTTTCTCAAAATCAAAAGTCTTTCCTTTTGGATTCGTTTGTTTTTCTATGATTGATCCTTTAAAATGCTGGATCCTTTCAATATTAAATTGCACAGATTAATTAGCAATGTTCCAGTATCACGTCATACTACTGAGCTACGTATTACGGAAATAAGTAAAGATATTTACAGCGGTTACAAGTATATGTAAAAAATAGTATAGCTTTCAGCTTACCCCTTGACAAATCAATCGATACACAAGACACCCCACAGTTAGCTGTATTTATCCGATACGTTTCCGAATCTTTAATCGTAAAGGAAGAACTATTGGATTTGGTAGCACTTAAAAATACTACTCGTGGTATTGATATTAAGAGTGCCCTTGATAATATATTCTTAGATACAGGTATTCCACTGAATAATTTGGTAAGTGTAGCAACTGACGAAGCACCTGCAATGTTAAAAAAAATGTAGGCCTTATTGGTCTATTAAAAATGATCCAAGAAAACCCGAATTTTTGCCACTTCATTGCATTGTTCGTCGTGAACATTTAGATGCAAAATATTTTTAAATGCGAAAACGTAATAAAAACTGTGCTACAAATTGTGAACTATATTCGCACGAATTCAAAAACCCATCGCCAATTCAAGAACTTTATCGAATCACTGGACCTTGAAGATCATCCTTAAGATATAACATTTTACTGCCTTGTGCGATGGTTATAATGTTCTAAGCCGATTTGTTGATTTAATGGAACCTATCAGAAATTTCCTCAAAGAAAAAGAAAACACTATCTGGAATTAAAGGATCATGAATGGATTAATGACTGTATGTTTTTGACTGATATAATGGAGCATCTGCAATCTCAACCTAACATTTCAAGGAAAAGATAAAGTTATTACTGATCTTATTCAAACGATTCTGAGTTTTATTAAAAAAATTCAACTTTTTCAACGAGATTTAACAACAAAAGGGTTCAACCACTTTCCTCGTCTGAAGAACAGACTCTCTAAAAGTTATGATAACAAACTGAGTGAATACGACAGTAAATTAGCAGAATTATTAAAAGTCTTTCACTTGCGATTTAATGACCTGAATATTTCTCTTAATTTACTTGTAAATCTATTCGAGATTGACATTATTAAACGAGGGCTTATCGATTCCTTGTTATATTTTGAATTTGGCAATGCCTCACGAGAAATGGAATTACTAGAGCTACAGGAAGATCAATGATCAGATGAGTTTTCAAGATGAAATCAAATGAGTTTTGGAAACTAGTGTCTCAATCAAAGTACCTCAATTTGAAAAAAGCTGCTGCCAGATTACTGTCCATATTCGGTACAACATATTGTTGTGAATCACTTTTTCCAACAATGAAGTTTATAAAATCTAACCAACGTTCACAACTTACAAATGAGCATTTAACGGAATTAATTTGTACTGCGCTAACTAACTATGAACCAGATTTCAGAAAATTCACGGCCAAGTTACGAACAAGCATGCCATCTACCAGCAAGCATGTCATGTAACAAAATTTAAATATGTATTTGTATGTATTTATAACCATAAGTATATATTTGTTTTATCAATAAAATAAATATTTCCAAACAACTGATACTTTTGAAATTTTCTATTTTATATGTTGGCTCTCGTAACGAGAGATTATTGTACTGCGGCTCCACGTGTAGTAAAGCTTGGCCACCTCTGGTATATACAGTATGAGGCTGCTAACAAATTGAAAATTTGTTACGATTTGTTACGAAGGGGAGAAGGGATGTTTTTCAAAAACTCTATTTTCTTCAATTTCCTTCAATGTTACCTTGATATTAAAACTGCTATTCTCGGGATATCAAAAGCATGTGGAGGACATAACTCTTGACCAATGGTTAGTCTGATTCTTACATTTTCGTGGTTTGTATGTTCGATCACGTTCGTTTGTATAGACGACTATAATATTTAAGTGTAACAACTATCCTTTAGAAACAAAAACAAATGAAATCAACTACGAACTGTCTGACGAAATATTCGATTCAAAATTCCCATTGAAATTTTCACAAAACTCTTAAATTATTATAAATTTAGTCATGAAATTATTAATAAAGATTACAAAAGATATAACAATAACCTTATTAATCACCCTTCCTTACCTAATAAATTTTCTAAACAACCATCGTATGACCTAATTCAAATTAAACAATGTAAACATAAATTATAAACAAAATTTAGAAAACGACTCCATAATTAAAATTAAATTACTAGAAAAAAAATATAAGAAAATTTTAATGTATTCATGTAACCGCCATTAATATATACTAAAATCTACAACAACAATTTAATTTATACACACACACACATAATTTGTTTTTTTTGTCGTCTGTAATATCATTCAACAAAACATAAAATTACTACATCATTCCTTTTATTCTGATTCGTTTCTTTAGTTTTTTTATCTAATCTTAAATTTTTCTTAGCAACGAAAAACAAAATGTGTAAGAAATAGATAAACTTTTTACCTAAACACAAGTTATTCAAGTGTATACATTTTTTGACTATTGTGACTTTTATTGTGTATACTCATCACCATAAATAGTTTTGAACAAAAGTTCGGGAAAAAAAATAATACACCAACCTTAATCTAATAACCAAGAAAAGAATAATAACAATAGAATTAAGGAGAAGAGCTCAGTTATTACTGGAGCATATCGATGGTTTGTTGAATTTGAAATTCAAATTTTTACTGGGTTATTTTATTCTACTCTGCAATTTCCTGGATTTGTCAGTTAAAAGAATTGTAAGGAATTATCATTTACATGTTTAAAGGGTCCTACTAGAAGACACGAAATTCGTATGAGTGCTCTATAGTTCTAATAATTAATAAAATGGAATGCTTTGCGTTGACTGTATCAGTGATGTCAATGGATTAATTTTTGTGGAACCTGCCTTATGAAAACTTTATGAAACAAAAGGTTAACACAATCGAAATCATTAATAATCAAAATAGAGAAACTTCGTACTTTGGAAATGAATGGGAAACCCCTTGCAAAAGAAATTATGGGAAAATGCCAAATGCTTGAGTTTTGTCTATTTATGGCCAGTTTTATGTAGTATAGTCGTCTTATTTTTGCTCATTTTGATTACAAGGATATCCAGAGCTTCCTTCCAGCATATTTTGCATAATTGGTTTAGACCCAAAATATCGATAAAAACTTCCAAAATAAGCAGGGGTGCGTTTCGAAATTAACCACGGTTAACCATAAGGTAATAATGTCACTAATGTCATAGTCAAAATAGTGACGCCAAATATTAAATTAAAATTACCACAGTGAAGCTGTCAAAGTTAAATTGTAAAAGACCGCTACACAGTTAAAAAAAAATTGAATATGTAATGCAAATTGCTACACATATAGGTCCTACGGAAGTTTCCATTACAAAACAATACAAAGCTTGCTATATAACGTTAAACTAATGCTCTTTGCATCAATGTTTAACAGAGTACTTGGAGTAAAATAAAAAAGCTTGTTAATTAAAAATGTCTGTTATTTGCATTAAATAAATTACGCGCAACGTTTTTTTAGTATGACATTTTAATGCAAATTACATCATAATTTCGAGATACTTTGATTATTACGCACCTGCCTAAATTAATCAAATGAAAATAAAAAAATTACAACGGAAAAAATTAAAACATACATACCACCTTAATCACTATTACTTTAGACTTTCAGCTGAGAAGCGATAACTAAATAATACATGAAACGATTTTAACTATATATTTCTAAAATGGATAATACTCTAGTGAATTTTAAAAGTTCATTAATGTATTAAATTGTAGCAAGGTGCATTAAAACTTCTAACTGTTCTATAGAAATAAATTATGATGCAAGTGCTGCTTTAAATTTTATAGAAATGCATTGAAATTAGGTTTAATGCAACATTTATTTTACAGCTCAATAATAACCTGCAACGCATAGCTCCTATTGCAAGACTTGCTTTAAATATTGCAGTTACTTTTTCAACTGTGTAGAAATTCAAAATTAATAAAAACTAATATTATAATTACGATAAATAAAACTAAAATGTAGTATATTTTTTTTTCTTCTATAATTTATTTTTCAGTCTTCAGAATCAAATAAAAATAAAACATTTCACTAAAAATTATTAAATACTTAGTATATAATAATTAAATGTACGATATATTCACAAAACAATATAATTTCTAACTTTTTTTCCACAACAATTAAAATATAATTTTATTTTAAAAAATTATATTGTGTTTTATAAATCGGTTGACATGTCGTTTTAAATATTTATACGTTTTGACATTAGAGCCTCAACCAACTCTACTCTAGACTTGAGTAACAAAGTTAAAGTAATGACGTAACAATTTACTATGACAGCTATAATTCTTATAGTTTTGGAACGATAGTACGTCATCCAGTAAATTTTTTATTTTGTGGTTAATTATGGAACGACATTTGGTAGAGTAAAGTTAACCGCGGTTAACCATAGTTAGTTTCGAAACGCACCCAAGGGGATCAACGATCCTATATAACTTTTGACCCCCTCATTTCCGCCATTTTTTTCATAACTATGAAATATTATGAAATACTACGTTTTAATTAATTTATTTAATATTTATTTTAAGAAACTAAAATATAATCAAAGGGGGGACCAAGGTAAAATTGAAAGTTTGACCCTTTATAACTTTTGATCCTTTCATTTCCGCAAATTTTTTTTCATAATAAGAATGCAGAGGACCTAATCTTTCTATTTATCTAAAACAAATCAACTTTTAATTAACGGGGATAAAATAAGATTTTACACTTATAACTTTTGAAATCCAGAGGAGAATGAGAAATGAATCGTGTTGAAGTTTTATTTTAATCAAATAAAAGAAATGGTTTGAGAATGCAAGTATAATCGTTTTTTTCGTTTCATACGGAAAAATGGCGATTTTTTATTTATGTTGATTTATGGCGAAGTTTATGAAGTAATCGACAAGTAATTGTTTCAGTTTATGAAGTAGAAACAAGTAATTGTGTCTACAAATTTTGACTACATGGATTTCCACATCTATCTTCCAGCATGTTATTACTTCGGTCTGAAAGGCCTAAGTATTACATTCATGAGCACAAAGTGAAATTCTTACCCCCACTTTTTGGGCATTTCTCGACGTTTTAGGACCTACTTATTCTAAAAAAGCAAAAAAAAAAAAAAATGAGTGTCTGTCTGTAGGCCGGCCGCCGTCATTACCTACACTGCAGGGAAAACGGCTGGAGGGATTTCAAAAATTTTTTTTCTAAAAATAGGTATTCACAAGATACAGGTCCGAAAGGACGCTGTGTTCGATAACTGTACCGGAAGTGTGTCAAAAAAATCATTAAGTGTGTCAAAAATAGCAAATTTTTATATTTTTGGCTTAAAAAACGTTCATTTTAAGTGATTACGAGCAGGAACATTAAATTTGGAGAAATCTTGATGGTCGCGATTGGTATGTGAGATCAAAAACTAGATTATTGCATTATAAGTTTGTCAAAAAAATGTTGTCAAGTGTGTCAAAAGAAAGATTTTTATTTATTCTTTTACCTAATTTTTTGGAAAAAAAATAAAATTAATTGTTTGTTTGAAAGAAGTTTTATTATTATTATAGAGAATTATGGCATTATAAGTTTGACAAAAAAATGTTGTCAAGTGTGTCAAAAGAAAGATTTTTATTTATTTTTTTACCCAATTTTTAGGAAAAAATAAAATTGTTTGTTTGAAATGAAATTTAATTATTATTATTGAGAATTATGGCATTATAAGTTTGTCAAAAAATGTTGTCAAGTGTGTCAAAAGAAAGGTTTTTATTTATTTACCATATTTTTTTAGAAAAAAATAAAATTAATAGTTCGTATGACATGATATTTTATTATTATTATTGAGAATTAGGGCATTAAAAGTTTGTCAAAAAATAATGTCAAGTGTGTCAAAAAATGATTTCATTTAATTTTTTAGCCAATTTTTGGGAAAAAAAATGTAGCTGTTTTTATGACGTAAATGTAATTTAAAATGAAATTGGACATGGACATTTTTGAATTTGTTATAGCTTTTGAAATATTTTTGGAATTTTGAAAAAGTTTGTATTTTTGATTTTGTAATAATTTTTGCAATGTTTTTAGAATTTCGGAAAAAGTTTTAATTTTTGATTTTATAAGAATTTTTGAAATATTTTTAGAATTTGAAAATTTTTTAATTTTTGATATTATTATAATTTTTGGAATTTTGAAAAAATTTTCAATTTTTGATTTTGTAATAATGTTTGCAATATTTTTAGAATTTTGGAAAAAGTTTGGATTTTTAAGAATTTTTGAAATATTATTGGAATTTAGAAAATATTTAAATATTTGATTTTATTATAATTTTTAGAATATTTTTGGAATTTTGAAAAAGTTTGATTTTATTTAATTTAACAATATTTTTGGAATTTTGATTATAATTTTCTGGCAACGTATTGATGTTTCGTGTTAGTTTTGTAATAAATTTTTAAACAGAGATAAAAAATACTTGTACTTTAACAAAGAGTTATGTTTGATATACATCGCTGCTCAAAACTAAAAACCATGTCCTCATAAAAGTTTTTTGCCGAAAACTATATCAAAATCGTTAACCCAGACCGAAGTCTTGATATCTCAGAGCTGTGAGATTTCAGCCCCTCCATATTTTTCCAAATTAGCTTGGTCAAAACTTTCACTAAAAATTTGCAAACGAAAATAACTACCGCACCAATCTCATTTATATGCTTAAAACCTAAAAGGCAATATGGAGTTTAGTTGTTTGCTTTGTAAAAGTATATTGTGTCATCAAATTAGTTTCGCTTAAGATCATTTAAAAATTTAATTTCAACCACATATAATTAATTATATGTGGCATCAAAATCAAATTAAATCATATAAATTATATTAATAAAATCGATTCCAAGTTAAACCAAATACAATTCAATAATGTTAGTTCAAGATTTGTTTCTGTGCATTCCTTTTTGTTGGGGTTTATTATTAATTATAAATTCAAATTAAAATAAAATTAAAGCCTTGAAATAAAAATTGTGATTATAGTGTGTGGATGCTCACACTAACAAATATAAGACGAATAAGTCGCGCGATGCGAAGTTTCCCTAGGAACTCGCTCAACAACATGAAGCAGATTAGTTAAGGCATTTAGATGAACGATATTCCCACATAGTTGGCCATTCAAAGGTAACAATATACTGGCTATTTTCTGTAAACCATAAATCGGCCGATGATTGGTTCTAGTATTGACCCAGTAACAATAGCTAAATACTGTTAACCATTAATGGACCAGTGCTTGGCCG
Organism: Diogma glabrata; assembly: GCA_963693315.1. Lineage (NCBI taxonomy): Eukaryota > Metazoa > Arthropoda > Insecta > Diptera > Cylindrotomidae > Diogma > Diogma glabrata. The sequence goes on from OY856188.1 coordinate 209,045,491, forward strand.
TATGTCAATGTCTGGCAAAACCTACTTGGGTTATTTCTTTTTTTTATTTTTATTTCCTCTATTACATCACAAAATATTGACCTATGTTATATTTTATATGTGATAGGATTTATTGTTTAACAAAAAATTATTTAACAAAAAATGCACTAAAAAAAATGTTATAATATCCATAAAAGTTTTTATTAAATTTACGAATTTGTTAATGAGTTGGCGGCTTGGCGCTAATAAACGCCATTTATTAATCTTATAAATAGGAGTTTATGAAGTGATAAACAAAGTTATTAATTAATAACTATATATATTTATAATATTCACGAATTCATTTATGAATTTTGTTTGAATATTTTATTATCCTGTTCATACTTTCAAAAATAATTTAATAAAATACATAAACTTACAAAAAATGTACGATTATTCTTTTATAAAAGCTGGTTCATAGTATACATTAACGGGTTATAAAAAGATAAACAGATGTTATAAATATTTCGTATTATTTGTGGAAAAATTTATAGATTTCATAAATAATTTGGTTATAAAATTTAATCAACAGCGTTTATTGATCATTGATGAATTTTTTTTCAGTGTATAAAAAAAGGAAAAAAAAAATTTGCGTCGATTAACATTCTTAGAACAAATGTTGTTGTGGGACCTTGGTCTTAAAGGGGTTTTTATCTGTTGTGTGACACATATTGCAACACAACACTACACAGCACATTTTATTAAAAAAAAATGTTGCACCTCTGGTCTGGGCGATTTTTGTATAAGATTAATCAAATAAGTGATAAGCAACAATGTTGCGCCTCTGATCCGAGGGTGGTTGAATAGTAATAATAAAAAAAACTCTATCGTTGCGCCATATGTACAGTTGGTCGTATTGCTAATTATCATATGACCCTGTTCAAACTGCACACAACTGCAACGACATCTCATGCCACACAGCCGGAACGATATAGCATTCAAAATATATAGTGCTTATCAACAAGTAAACCTAAATTAGTACAAGAAGTCTTATTTTGTGTTAAATTAACTTATTCTTGATATCCTGAATTAATTATTGCTAAGTTAATTCAACTAAATTTGCTAACAAAAATTTTTAACTTACCTATGTTGTTTGGTAAAATTCACTTTGCACATGCTAAAATTGCATATATAATTTGTCTAAAATGTATACATAGTTCTAAGGTTGCCATGACAATTCATATTTTCTTTTGTTTCTGAAAATTGAACTGTCGATAACTAAAACTTTTGTTTTCATTTCATTATAAGTTTAATGTGAATGTTATTTGAATGTTGTGTCAAATAAATATAAAATATAATTTTTAAAATCTCCAAAAGTAATTATTAGATATATGGAGGGGCTGAAATCTAACAGCTCTGAGATATCAAGACTTTGGTCTGGGTTAAGGATTTTGTTATAGTTTTCGGCAAAAAACTTTTATGAGGACATGGTTTTTAGTTTTGGGCAGCGATGTACATCAAACATAACTCTTTTTTAAAGTACAAGTATTTTTTATCTCTGTTTAAAAATTTATTACAAAGCTAACACGAAACATCAATACGTTGCCGGAAAATTATAATCAAAATTCCAAAAATATTGTTAAATTAAATAAAATCAAACTTTTTCAAAATTCCAAAAATATTCCAAATATTATAATAAAATCAAATATTTAAATATTTTCTAAATACCAATAATATTTCAAAAGTTCTTAAAAATTCAAACTTTTTCCAAAATTCTAAAAATATTTCAAAAATTATTACAAAACCAAAAATTGAAACTTTTTTCAAAATTCCAAAAATTATAATAATATCGAAAATTAAAAAATTTTTCAAAATTCTAAAAATATTTCAAAAATTCTTACAAAATCAAAAATTTAAACTTTTTCCGAAATTCTAAAAATATTGCAAAAATTATTACAAAATCAAAAATACAAACTTTTTCAAAATTCCAAAAATATTTCTAAAACTATAATAAATTCAAAAATTTGCATGTCCAATTTCATTTTAAATTACATTTACGTCATAAAAACAGCTACATTTTTTTTCCAAAAAAATTGGCTAAAAAATTAAATGAAATCATTTTTTGACACACTTGACATTATTTTTTGACAAACTTATAATGCCATAATTCTCTATAGGGGGAAGTGGGGATGGTATAAACAGTTTGTACTTAAAGCTCAATAACTTTAAAACCATAAAACATTTTTACTTAAAAAAAGTTTCATTGTAAAATTTCATATCTTTACTACATAAAACTATTTTTTTTAATTACGTAACTAAACATTAAGTATAAAATTTTGAATTTCAAAAAATTTATGTTTCTCGTTTAAAGTATCCCCACTGGTGGGGCACTTATAAACAATGAGCATTTTTGTATGGGGCACATATAAACACCCAAAAAACACCACAATAAAATTCATAAAGTACCTTTTTTAAAATTTTTTATTATTTATTGTGCTTCAAACAATATATATAAGCATATAACATATATATTTCTTTAAAAAAAAACAATATTTTTCGATTGTTGTAAAACCTCAATAAATTCAGGTAGAAAATTATAAAGAAAAAAGCAAAAATTCAATCTCATCGTATGTTTAGGTTTTGCAAATCAATATCAAAAGTGAAACGGGAAACCACACGTATACCATATAACCATACCATACTTTACATGTAAACGCGTTTATACTATCAAAATTTTTTTTTGTTTATATGTGCCCCACGTGGCGATTTTAGGGTTATGTTTTGAAAAAATAATCCAAGATCTAAAATTTGGCTAAAACAAAGAAATATTATGTTTCTTGAATATTTCAGCTATCAAAACATGTTGGAATATTTTTAAACATATGATGGTAAAAAAAGTTATTCGAGTTTTACAAAAAAAAAATATTTACTTTTGGGTTGCCAAAACATCTATTCACCAATAACTTTTGAACAAGACTGACTTCAGCTGTCAAATTCTCCTGGTGTGTGTAATCGATCGAAGCGACATCTGTGATATTTTTGCCGAATTTTTTGATTGATGTTTTGTGAGGGAAATTAAAACTGTTTACAGTTGCCCCATGTTTATACTATCCCCACTTCCCCCTAATGATAATAAAATATCATGTCATACGAACTATTAATTTTAATTTTTTCTAAAAAAATTGGGTAAAAAATAAATAAAAACCTTTCTTTTGACACACTTGCCAACATTTTTTTACAAACTTATAATGCCATAATTCTATATAATAATAATAAAATTTCATTTCAAACAAACACTTTTATTTTTTTTGCAAAAAATTAGGTAAAAAACTAAATAAAAATCTTTTGACACACTTGACAACATTTTTTTGACAAACTTATAATGCCATAATTCTCAATAATAATAATTAAATTTCATTTCAAACACACAATTTTATTTTTTCCAAAAAATTGGGTAAAAAAATAAATAAAAATCTTTCTTTTGACACACTTGACAACACTTTTTTGACAAACTTATAATGCCATAAAATTCTCAATAATAATAATAAAACTTCATTTCAAACAAACAATTAATTTTATTTTTTTTCCAAAAAATTGTGTAAAAAAATAAATAAAAATCTTTCTTTTGACACACTTGACAACTTTTTTTTGACAAACTTATAATGCAATAATCTAGTTTTTGATCTCACATACCAATCCCGACCATCAAGATTTCTCCAAATTTAATGTTCCTACTCGTAATTACTTAAAATGAACGTTTTTTAAGCCAAAAATATGAAAATTTGCTATTTTTGACACACATAATGATTTTTTTGACACACTTCCGGTACAGTTATCGAACACAGCGTCCTTTCAGACCTGTCCCTTAAGTATACCTATTTTTAGAAAAAAAAAATTTTGTAATCCCTCCAGCGGTTTTCCCTGCAGCGTAGGTAATGACGGCCGGCCGGCCGGCAGACAGACATACATTTTTTTTTTTGCTTTTTTAGAATCAGGAGGTCCTAAAACGTCGAGAAATGTCAAAAAAAGTGGGGGTAAGAATTTCACTTTGAGCTCATGAATGTAATACTTAGGTCTTTCAGACCGAAATAAAAGTAATTATTAGTAAGTTATTAGAAAGAGTTTATAAGTAGAGCAAGGTAGGTATGTTAGTTTAAATCGTTTTTTAAATACTAAGCTACACATCAAGCTGTACATTGTTTCTTTGCTACCGAGTGTTGATGTAGATGCTCGAGCCATGTAGTGTCAAGAGCAATTATAGCGTAAGGCAATAACACTCAAGAAACACAATTTCATTACACGACTTAATCAAATTGATATTGAACTGTACAAAATTTATGGAATATTTGGTAATGAAAATCCTTATTTGATTGTAAAAAATATGGAGGGGCTGAAATCTCAAGCTCTGAGATATCAAGACTTCGGTCTGGGTTAAGGATTTTGATATAGTTTTCGGCAACAAAACTTTTATGAGGACATGGTTTTTAGTTTTGGGCAGCGATGAATATCAAACATAACTCTTTGTTAAAGTACAAGTATTCAGAGATAGACTCTGTTTAAAAATTTATTACAAAACTAACACGAAACATCAATACGTTGCCGGATAATTATAATCAAAATTCCAAAAATATTGTTAAATTAAATAAAATCAAACTTTTTCAAAATTCCAAAAATATTCTAAAAATTAGAATGAAATCAAATATTTAAACTTTTTCTAAATTCTGATGATATACCAAAAATTCTTAAAAATTCGAACTTTTCCAAAATTCTAAAAATATTGCAAAAATTATTACAAAATCAAAAATTAAAACTTTTTTCAAAATTCCAAAAATTATAATAATATCAAAAATTAAAAATTTTTCAAAATTCTAAAAATATTTCAAAAATTCTTACAAAATCAAAAATTAAAACTTTTGCCGAAATTCTAAAAATATTGCAAAAATTATACAAAATCAAAAAAACAAACTTTTTCAAAATTCCAAAAATATTTCAAAAACTACAACAAATATAAAAATTTCCATGTCCAATCTCATTTTAAATTACATTTACGTCATAAAAACAGCTACATTTTTTTTCCCAAAATATTGGCTAAAAAATTAAATGAAATCATTTTTTGACACACTTGACATTATTTTTTGACAAACTTATAATGCCATAATTCTCTATAATAATAATAAAATATCATGTCATACGAACTATTAATTTTATTTTTTTCTAAAAAAATTGGGTAAAAAATAAATAAAAACCTTTCTTTTGACACACTTGACAACATTTTTTGACAAACTTATAATGCCATAATTCTCAATTATTAGAATATGGCCCAACACCTTTGTTTGTCCGGGAAAACTTTTTGTCCACACTTTTTGTTAATCAAACCAAATTCGATTAATTCGTATATTTTCCAAAGAACTGGTTACATATGATTACAAAATTCCTAAATTCATATAATTAAATTACATTAAAGAATTTGTAAAGATTTAACAATTTAAATAAATTTTCAAACCGTACAATGTGGTTTCTTTAGAATTCCAGTATTTTTTCTCCCGGAATAACTTTTCGAGATATCACGACAAATACAAATTTTATCTGATCTTTCTTCCTGAGGTTTTAATGCAAGGTTTGACGTGTTTTTCAATTATTTTACAATTCGTGGTTACTTTGATTTTAAACGATTAAATTTATTAATAAAGCAAAGATAACTTTACGTTGGTATTATTGTAGTAATCAAAAATAGCTTCGTATTTTTAACATTCTCCCCCACGTAAGATGACCGCAGAGTCAGTCTTACTAACTTCTAATATTGCTATTTTTGCAACGGGTCGTCGGTATACACCATCCGCTGTTTTAACGATGACTTCACGAATCTGATTATTGCGACCACGACTTTCCACTTGGATGATGCGACCCAATTTCCAGGAACTTCGACTATAATCTTCCCATACTGTGACGACGTCCCCAACTTCAACATTTTTTACCTTTGCAAACCATTTCGTTGAACGTCGAAGTATCGGAACATACTCTCTCAAAAACCGTCTCCAAAATCTATCTGCCATTCGTTGCGAGAGTTCGTAGCTACGAACCAATGACTCAATGTTATCGTTAAATTCGACGAACGGTTTTTGACCACTCGACGATCCAAAAATAAAACAATTTGGTGTGATCGCTTCTTCTTCTTCAGGGTCTGTAGGGAAATACGTAAGTGGTCGAGAATTTACGATTGATTCAGCTTCCATCAAAAAGCATCTGAAAGTTTCATCGTCCGGTTTACGAGTGGGCATGGCTACTTCGAGGCATTTTTTCACAGATTGCACCATACGTTCCCAACAACCACCCATATGTGGTGCCGAAGGTGGGTTAAAAATCCATCTGATTTGATCGAAGGCTTCACGATAATCATTTGGTTTCATCTCTTTGTAAAAATTGATAAGTTCTTGGTTGGCACCACGGAAATTTGTGCCATTATCAGTTCTGATTTCTAATGGAGAACCGCGTCTTGCGATGAAATTTCGAATAGCCATAAGACATGATTTTTTGCTAAGCGAATGCACAATTTCCAAGTGTATAGCTCGTACTGTCAAGCATGTAAATAGAGCAACCCAACGTTTCTCTCTTCGTCTTCCAACGACAACTTCGTAGGGTCCAAACAAATCTATTCCTGTATAGGAAAATGGTGTTAAAAAAACGGCGGTACGTGCTTGAGGATGTGCGCCCATTTGTGGTGGAAGTGGACGAGCTTTTCTATTCCTACAGTATTGGCACTTCTCTCGCACAGTTTTTACAGTTGTTCGCAAATTTGGTATCGCATACTTTTGTCTGATTTCATTCACAGCTGTTTCATTATTCACGTGATGAAATTTTTCGTGGTATGATCCGATCAATAAAATCGTTACGTAATGATTTCGTGGTAGTATTATCGGATTCAAAGTGTCATACGGTACGCCATCGATATATATTACTCGACCTTTTAAACGCAATATCTCTTTGTCATCTAAGAATGGCGTTAACTTATACAAACGCGAACTTTTTGGAAGTGGTTCATCAGGTCGCTGTTTCAGGTGTTCAATTATTTCGCGAAATTTTTCATTTTGAACAAATCGATATATTTCATCCTCTGCCCTTGCCAACTCATCAACTGTAATCGCTACATCCCTTGCAGGTGGTATTTGTTTACACCAATTAAAAAATCGAATTGCATATGCCGTTGCACGAACAAATCGGTTCCATTTAGAGAAACGTTCAACTTCTGGAACTACACCATTGTAATCGTTGTCATGAATGGCTACTGTTTCAATTATTTCATCAAAATTCTTAATTTCGAATGCAGAATTTTGCATAGGCCAATATTCTTCTTCTCTTGTTATAAATTTAGGGCCAGAGAACCAGCGAGACATTGGTGAAAAATCTGGATCAGTCTTCCATTTGGTTGCCTCATCCGCAACATTTTCATTACCTGGCACCCATCGCCAATCGCTCGGTTTTGATGATTCGCGTATTTCACCAACGCGAAAATTAACAAATTGTCGGAAACGTTTATTTTCGGCATTAAGCCATGCTAATACATCGGCGGAGTCTGTCCAAAAAATTATTCTTTCAGGTTTGATATTGTGAGCATTCGTAATAGTTGACGCTAATCGTGTGGATAAAACCGCGGCTTGTAGTTCTAGCCTCGGAATTGTCATCGGTTTTTGAGGTGCAACTTTCGTTTTCGATCCTATTAGACGACATTGAATATCTTCACCGTTTTTAATACGGAAATACGCTACTGCTGAGAACGCATTTTCGCTCGCATCACAAAAAATATGTAATTCCACAGACATGTATCCATTCACTGAGTAACACCGTGGAATTTTAATTCGACGAAGCTCGGGTAAGTTTTTTGTCCATTTTCGCCATCGGAGAAACAAGGGATCAGTTATAGGTTCATCCCAGTTTGTTCCACTTTTCCAAATGTCACGAAGCAACATTTTTCCATAAACAATCAACGAACCGATTAAACCCATAGGATCGAAAACCATCATAATGGATCGGAGAACTTCTCTTTTTGTGGGTTTCTTGGATCCATCTACAAGTTTTGAGTCGAGCCGTTCAATATCGAATATGTAGTAGAATGCATCTTCTGTAGTCGACCACCACATACCCAACACCTTTGCACTTTCATTTAACGCTTCGCTTTTCATATTCATATTTTTGTTCTCTTGCGTTTCAACACCCAAACTATGCAACACCATCTTCGAATTGGAAGTAAAATTGCGTATTTCGAAACCACCAGCTGCGTGTATGCGTACTACTTGTTTAGCTATTCGTTCCGCTTCCTCTTCGGTGTCGAATCCATCTAACCAATCATCGACGTAATGGTTGTGCCGAATAGCATGGTACGCTCGCGGGTTGGAAACTTCATATTGTTTCGCGTTCAAATTTTTGACGAACTGGGCACAGCTGGGTGAACATGATGCCCCAAAGGTCATACACGTCATGACGTATACATCTGGTGGATTTGATCGGTCGTCGCGCCACAGGAATCTTTGTGAATTTTGATCGGATTCCACGACTTTAATTCTGTGATACATCTCACCGATATCGCCAGAGATCGCAAATTTTTTCTCTCGAAAACGGTAGAGAATGTTTAGCAGGGGTGACAGAAAATCAGGTCCTTTCAGTAGCATTGAGTTTAAAGAAATTCCATTGATTTCAGCAGCCGCGTCCCAGACGAATCTCTTTTTTGAAGGTTTGTTTGGATTGATAACGACAAAAATAGGAAGATACCATATTCTTGGTGTGTGAAAGTTTACTTCTTGTCGTGTTAACTTACGCGCGTACCCCTTTTCGACGTATGCATTCATTTGCTTCATTAGAAGTGATCGTAAATTTGGATCTCTATCCAGTTTCCTTTCTAAACTAAGCATTCTTCGAAAGGCTTGTTGATAACTATTTGGTAAATCGACGTTATCATATCGCCATAGTAAGCCAATTTCGTAGCAGTTAATATCTTCCAGCTTACGGACAGTTGATTCCATAAGCGCCATGGCTCGTTTATCATCTTTTGTAACCATTTCGGAGATAGGGCATTTCACACCAAAGTTTTCCGTTGAGAAGAATTCGTTTACCAAATCATGTAGACTTTCCTCCCGATGAAAGTTCATGGCATGTTGAGGATCAATATTGTTGGCTTCATGGTGTGAAAATTGTAGGACCCGAAGACAGTCCAACCCAATCGGGTCTTGGCTGCAATTGGCTCCCCCACATCACCTTCGACGATTTGAATTGGAATTGCAACGTTCCAGTGTTGTAGGCCAATGAGAATGCGCGGTTTAGCATGCTCGTACGTGTCAAACGGTAGGCCTCGTAAATGTTTAAATCTATTATTCATCATCTCCATCTTAAGCGATTGCATCGGCAGGTCTAGAGAGCTTACAGTTCTTACGTCGTCGAGTTCATACGTCGGACAATTGGATTCAAGTCCGGATATCATAATTGAAACTTTTCGGCTATTTTCTTCGCATCTTGTTGTATTGCCAGTCCATTTTAAGTTCAATACTTCTTTTGTACCCTTCACACGCAGCTTCTTCGCGACTTCATCATCAATCAGAGTCAGTGACGACCCTTCATCCAAAAATGCGAAAGTTTTAACGCATATAGGACCATTACGCAACATCACTGGTATTATACGAAATAGTATTGTCTTCATTTTTCGAGGTATAATCGTTGTAGTTGTAAATACCAAATCTTCAACAACGGATTCAGTTGATGACGATGTTGATTGTGTACCATCATGTTGTATCGCCTCAGTTAGGTTGTTGGCTGAAGTGTTTGATTGAACTACATTTACCGTTTCGACATATTTTGGTATATGTAAGAGGGGGTGGTGTTTGAACTGACATCCGTCTACTCCACAATCGCGAAATACTTTACATCTTGCTGGATGATGTCTACCTAGGCATTTACGGCAGAGAAGGTTCTTTGTTTTTTCATCCCATCGTTCTTTGACGTTCATCTTCTTAAATTTTGGGCAATCAGTTACACTGTGATCTTCAGAATCGCAGATTTGACACTTTCGTTTCGTTCCCGTTGGGTGTTGCGTTTCAACAGTCAGCTGCTTTTCATTTCGATCATGAGTATTGACAAAATTTCTAGATTTTCCCCCACCTTGTTGAATGTGCGACTGCTTTGGCTTCGAGATCGATGATTTTATAACAGCAACTGCACCGGCCGTTTCTGCCAATTCATTTAACCAATTGTTAAAGGTCGTTAAACTAACATCTGGAGTGGACTTTTTAAACGTTATCCAATTAAATAGCAGAACTCCAGGTAATTTCTTCGCTAAGTTCTTCAACAGAATCGGATTTACAAGATGGTCGCTCAATTCACTCGCTGTTATTATTGCACAAAGGTTGTCGACGGCATATGAAAGATCCATTATAGTTTCGGGTTGGTCGGGGTCAACCATTGGTAATTTTTCCATATCATCGATGAGTGTTTGCAGTATTAATTCGGGTTGGCCGAATCTGTCTCTTAATTTCGACATTGCCAAAGGAACCGTTTCTGGATAGATTAATAAACCGGATACCATCTCTTTTGCTTTGCCATGTAGACATCGATCGAGTCTTTCAAGATTCTCTTCGTTAGAGAATATACCGAGCTCGTTTGATCTAACATACGATGATATAAATCTTGGCCAATCACGAGGGTTGCCGGAGAAGTCTGGAAGCTTTTTTGCAAATTTTCTAAACGACAATTGCTCCATGGAAATTTCCACTTTTTGCTTAGTTGTGTTGCGTCCAACGTTCGCTGTCAAACTGGTACTGTTCAAAAACTGTTTTTTATCCACAGCGCTAAGCCAAGGAGTAGAACTTCTTTCGCGATGGTCCCGTTGTTGGCTTATGTTAAAAAAATCAGTGCCCATTCGATTCGAATTTGTGAGTGCACTTTTGCGATTTATGGTTGCATCTTCGAAGTTGACTCTATTCTTGCTATGATCCACCCACTTTTGAGTTCTAGATGTTCGTGGCTCGCTTTCGTCGCATCGAGAGTCTGCGTAGCTTTCAAATGACTGTGTATCGTAAACTTGTTGGCTCTCTCGTAATTGCTGTGCACAGAGCCGTTCGTGTTCTTGCCGCTTTTGTTGCAAAAATTCTTCGAATTCGTTTTCTCTATTCCGCATAATCTCACTTTTTTCAAATGCAAGTCTGGCAGATTCTACTTCTGTACGTTGTTGGCGTTTAAAGTCTTCTTCTTCCCATCTTGTAATCAAATCGATTTTCTCTTCGGCTTGACGTCGCATAAAATCGTTCCACTCACTATCCCATTTTTCAGATCTAGTTTCCTCAAGTTTGCTAGAGATCTTGGAAAAAAAAAAATGTTAAAAATACGAAGCTATTTTTGATTACTACAATAATACCAACGTAAAGTTATCTTTGCTTTATTAATAAATTTAATCGTTTAAAATCAAAGTAACCACGAATTGTAAAATAATTGAAAAACACGTCAAACCTTGCATTAAAACCTCAGGAAGAAAGATCAGATAAAATTTGTATTTGTCGTGATATCTCGAAAAGTTATTCCGGGAGAAAAAATACTGGAATTCTAAAGAAACCACATTGTACGGTTTGAAAATTTATTTAAATTGTTAAATCTTTACAAATTCTTTAATGTAATTTAATTATATGAATTTAGGAATTTTGTAATCATATGTAACCAGTTCTTTGGAAAATATACGAATTAATCGAATTTGGTTTGATTAACAAAAAGTGTGGACAAAAAGTTTTCCCGGACAAACAAAGGTGTTGGGCCATATTCTAATAAATTACAAAATTCAATATAATCTTTAATAATCTTCAAAAATCGAAAGAGCAACCCGAAGACGTCAATTATCGAAGATCGTCGAAGAAAATTTTTATTCATCTAGTATATAATTTGCACAAATAAAGTATTTGCTTCGTGTGTTTTTTTCATTTCTCACCTCCGTTCTCACTTCCAAATTAATCGTTATGAATAAAAAAAATCCCTTCGAAAAATCAATAGTAACTGGCCATTCTCCAGGAAACACCGGCACTATTCCCAAAGGAATAATGTGCGCTTCTTGCTTATTATCGGATCAAGAAAAAAAGGCCAAGTGCAAAGGAGAATGTGGCAAACATTACCATCTTAAATGTTTGCGTATGGGATCTCAAACTGATTGGAGCATCTGGCGATGTCGTTTATGTAAGAAAGCTAGAAACCCATCTGACGCTCAACCACCGCACCTGCATGGAAGTGAGAAGGTTGTCGATTCGGAAGGTGAGAATGATATCGGTTCCGAAAATAAAAATCCGTCTCAACCCATTTCAAAAGCACCAAGCCATTCATCCACGATATATAGCAAACATACGTCTCAACCCATTTCAAAAGCACCAAGAAACCACATTGAATTTTGTAATTTATTAGAATATGGCCCAACACCTTTGTTTGTCCGGGAAAACTTTTTGTCCACACTTTTTGTTAATCAAACCAAATTCGATTAATTCGTATATTTTCCAAAGAACTGGTTACATATGATTACAAAATTCCTAAATTCATATAATTAAATTACATTAAAGAATTTGTAAAGATTTAACAATTTAAATAAATTTTCAAACCGTACAATGTGGTTTCTTTAGAATTCCAGTATTTTTTCTCCCGGAATAACTTTTCGAGATATCACGACAAATACAAATTTTATCTGATCTTTCTTCCTGAGGTTTTAATGCAAGGTTTGACGTGTTTTTCAATTATTTTACAATTCGTGGTTACTTTGATTTTAAACGATTAAATTTATTAATAAAGCAAAGATAACTTTACGTTGGTATTATTGTAGTAATCAAAAATAGCTTCGTATTTTTAACACTCAATAATAATAATAAAATTTCATTTCAAACAAACAATTTATTTTTTTTCCAAAAAATTGGGTAAAAAACTAAATAAAAATCTTTTGACACACTTGACAACATTTTATTGACAAACTTATAATGCCATAATTCTCAATAATAATAATAAAATTTCATTTTAAACAAACAATTTTATTTCCAAAAAATTGGGAAAAAAAAATAAAAATCTTTCTTTTGACACACTTGACAACACTTTTTTGACAAACTTATAATGCCATAATTCTCAATAATAATAATAAAACTTCATTTCAAACAAACAATTAATTTTATATTTTTTTTCCAAAAAATTAGGTAAAAAAATAAATAAAAATATTTCTTTTGACACACTTGACAACTTTTTTTTGACAAACTTATAATGCAATAATCTAGTTTTTGATCTCACATACCAATCCCGACCATCAAGATTTCTCCAAATTCAATGTTCCTACTCGTAATCACTTAAAATGAACGTTTTTTAAGCCAAAAATATGCAAATTTCCTTGTTTTGACACACATAATGATTTTTTTGACACACTTCCGGTACAGTTATCGAACACAGCGTCCTTTCGGACCTGTCCCTTGAGTATACCTATTTTTAGAAAAAAAAATTTTTGAAATCCCTCCAGTGGTTTTTCCTGCAGCGTAGGTAATGACGGCCGGCCGACAGACAGACATACATTTTTTTTTTTTTTGCTTTTTTAGAATCAGGAGGTCCTAAAACGTCGAGAAATGTCAAAAAAAGTGGGGGTAAGAATTTCACTTTGAGCTCATGAATGTAATACTTAGGTCTTTCAGACCGAAGTAAATATTTAACAATTTATTGAAAACATTTTGTATCGTATAAACTTTTATCTGAATCGGGAAATTATTTAATTTACCCTTTGATATTTTCTAATGATTCTGCAATACTTATACCTATAAGACAAGAAAAGGGAATGTATAGTACTCGTTAAAAAAGTCTTTTAATATTACCAATAATTATTTTGAAATATGTTACTTCGGTCTGAAAGACCTAAGTATTACATTCATGAGCTCAAAGTGAAATTCTTACCTCCACTTTTTTTGACATTTCTCGACGTTTTAGGACCTCCTGATTCTAAAAAAGCAAAAAAAAAAAATGTATGTCTGTCTGCCGGTAGTCCGGCCGTCATTACCTACGCTGCAGGGAAAACCGCTGGAGGGATTACAAAAATTTTTTTTTCTAAAAATAGGTATACTCAAGGGACAGGTCCGAAAGGACGCTGTGTTCGATAACTGTACCGGAAGTGTGTCAAAAAAATCATTATGTGTGTCAAAAATAGCAAATTTTCATATTTTTGGCTTAGAAAACGTTCATTTTAAGTGATTACGAGTAGGAACATTAAATTTGGAGAAATCTTGATGGTCGGGATTGGTATGTGAGATCAAAAACTAGATTATTGCATTATAAGTTTGTCAAAAAAAAGTTGTCAAGTGTGTCAAAAGAAAGATTTTTATTTATTTTTTTACACAATTTTTTGGAAAAAATAAATTTGTGTGTTTGAAATGAAATTTAATTATTATTATTGAGAATTATGGCATTATAAGTTTGTCAAAAAAATGTTGTCAAGTGTGTCAAAAGACTTTTATTTAGTTTTTTACCTAATTTTTTGCAAAAAAAATAAAAGTGTTTGTTTGAAATGAAATTTTATTATTATTATTGAGAATTATGGCATTATAAGTTTGTCAAAAAAATAAAATTAATTGTTTATTTGAAATGAAGTTTTATTATTATTATTGAGAATTTTATGGCATTATAAGTTTGTCAAAAAAGTGTTGTCAAGTGTGTCAAAAGAAAGATTTTTATTTATTTTTTTACCCAATTTTTTGGAAAAAATAAAATTGTTTGTTTGAAATGAAATTTAATTATTATTATTGAGAATTATGGGATTATAAGTTTGTCAAAAAAATGTTGTCAAGTGTGTCAAAAGATTTTTATTTAGTTTTTTAGCTAATTTTTTGCAAAAAAAATAAAAGTATTTGTTTGAAATGAAATTTTATTATTATTATTGAGAATTATGGCATTATAAGTTTGTCAAAAAATGGTGTCAAGTGTGTCAAAAGAAAGGTTTTTATTTATTTTTTACCCAATTTTTTTAGAAAAAAATAAAATTAATAGTTCGTATGACATGATATTTTATTATTATTATAGAGAATTATGATATTATAAGTTTGTCAAAAAATAATGTCAAGTGTGTCAAAAAATGATTTCATTTAATTTTTTAGCCAATTTTTTGGGAAAAAAAATGTAGCTGTTTTATGACGTAAGTGTAATTTAAAATGAAATTGGACATGGAAATTTTTGAATTTGTTATAGTTTTTGAAATATTTTTGGAATTTTGAAAAAGTTTGTATTTTTGATTTTGTAATAATTTTTGCAATATTTTTAGAATTTCGGCAAAAGTTTTAATTTTTGATTTTGTAAGAATTTTTGAAATATTTTTAGAATTTTGAAAAATTTTTTAATTTTTGATTTTATTATAATTTTTGGAATTTTGAAAAAAGTTTGAATTTTTGATTTTGTAATAATTTTTGGAATATTTTTAGAATTTTGGAAAAAGTTTGAATTTTTAAGAATTTTTGAAATATTATTGGTATTTAGAATAAATTTAAATATTTGATTTTATTCTAATATTTGGAATATTTTTGGAATTTTGAAAAAGTTTGATTTTATTTAATTTAACAATATTTTTGGAACTTTGATTATAATTTTCCGGCAACGTATTGATGTTTTGTGTTAGTTTTGTAATAAATTTTTAAACAGAGATAAAAAATACTTGTACTTTAAAAAAGAGTTATGTTTGATGTACATCGCTGCCCAAAACTAAAAACCATGTCCTCATAAAAGTTTTTTGCCGAAAACTATATCAACATCCTTAACCCAGACCGAAGTCTTGATATCTCAGAGCTGTGAGATTTCAGCCCCTCCATATTTTAAATTAGTAAAATCCAATGATTTCTAAAATCGAGCTCAGTGGCGGATTATGCCTTTAAGGGGCCTCAGGCGGAACAAAAATTTGGGGCCTAAGATTTTACCAAAAATTTTGCAAATGAGTTTGATTAAGACTTTTTCTTAAATAATTTTTTATCCGCTTCAGAAAGATTGTTCCCCACTTGCGTTGCATATCGGCAATGTAAGAAATATTTTTAAAATAGTTCCCACATTGGGAAATGAAGATTGCAGGCCATCAATGATTACCTTGTACATCTTAAATGGACAAGTGATGTTCTCTTCTTTTATGTATTTTAAAAAATGATGTACTTCGTCCTTAAAATATTGTACTTCTATATCCCTCGCATATGTATTTGACAATTCTAAAATACATTTGTCAACTTCATCACTGGATATATTTTGATCAAAAAATAATTTAAAATTATTTAAAACAGTTTCATATATGGACGTTCTGGTAGACATTTCAGTGGCAAGTCTATCACAGATCATATTGTGAGATATGAGACACAGATCATATAATAAACAATTCTCGTCCAACTAACTGTGTATCATTTGCAGATGATTCATCATACATAATTTTGCGTTTTCTTTTTCGTCCTTCTTTGTAGCTAATATTGTCTGCTAATAAGTTTGCTTCCTTTTCTATGCTCTCAAAATCATTCCGAACATCCCTCATAAATTGTGACAAAGAATTAAACAGTTTTACTCCTTGTAATAAGTTTGTTTCAATATTTTCAAATGATTTTCTAGTACTATTGATTCTTTGCAATAATATATCCCATAGAACGGTTAGTAAGGCAATTCATATTCATCGAAAGAGCTAGCTAATTTTTTAACCTCAACTTTAGTAATCGGTTTTTCGTCTTCATTTTCGCTAATTTAGATAAGAACGCTTTTAATATTTTTGTAATTAAACCGTAAGGCGGATACTGCATCAGCTCTTGCAGACCATCTTGTCACTTGTGTCACTTAATTTTTTAATATGTTTGGAATTAGGATCGGAAAAATTATCAATAAGCAACTTCCATCTGTGAGTAGATGAAGAAAAGAATACATATATATTTTGGATAAAGTTAAAATAATACACCGCAGTAGAATAGGCATCTGCAGCATAATTTCCAATTAAATTAAGCGTATGACTTGTACAAGGAATAAAAATGGCGGTCTCACTTAAAGTTTTAATTCTGGCTTGTAAACCATTATATTTTCGGCCATATATGTTTGACCGCGACAATTTTTAATATCCAAAGACAAATTGTTTAAAGTTTTCAAAATAAGTTGTGCTAGATATTCTGAATTGTGATTTTCAATTTGTAAAAATCCGAAAATCGTTCTCTCGAATCGCCCACTTTATCAATGTACCTTAATATAAAACTTAGTTGGTCAGTGTGGTTCACGTCTGGCGTAGAATCAACAATAATTGAATAATATAAAGAGTCCTGAATTTCTTGAATTAGGTGTTCTTTTACTTCAGTTCCCATTAAATTTATAAATTCATCGCATGTGTTATGTGATAAATAACTTACATTACCTTTTCCTGGATGGCTGTACCTCTCCAAATGATTTTTAAGAAAATCATCAAGTTGGGATAGGTACTCAATGCATGTCATAAAATTTCCTTTTCTGTTCGAATCAATATCTTCTCGATGACTACGAAATGCTATACCCAAAGTAGCTAATAGTTTTACTGTAGCTGCAACTCTTTTTAAAACTTCCGCCAGCATTTTTGTTGTACTTCAATTTCACGAGCTATTTGAGTATCAATACGTCCAGTTACAAACAATCTTTTTTTTCAAATTTTTCAAACAAATTTTTTATACAATCTTTTTTCCAATAAACGTTGATAAAACGAAATATACAACTAAAGCTAAAACACCTATACTATATCAATCATATCATATGGAAACCCTTTTCAAACGTTAATCCAAATAATGAATTTAGCATGTATTGTATAAAAAATACATGGATTTTAAGCATACAATAATAGATTTCAATTCTACACGTTAAAAAGTTTTCATTTATTTATTTATATATGAAATTAATCTAAAATATGTACAATTATATGCTTAAAATTGAGGTTTTCATTTTAATGCTTTCAATAAATTGTAGGTCTTAAAAGAAATTCAAAATCATTGATGAAAACTTAAAACTCAAATATACTTCAAATACCCAAAAAATACTTATCTGGATTTTATGTTTTTATCAATAATTTTGCGATTAATATTATAAGAGCCCATAGCAAATAAATTTTTAGTATTAATATTCATTCGTAACAGTGGAGCTTTTCAAAACAAAATGTTTTTTTACTATACAAATATCAATTAATCAAACTCTGAAATAATGTTTTGTACACTACAAACTCAAGTGTTTTATCAAACGTTTTAAAATAAAACGTTGAAGTGTTTTTTTGGATCTATGTGTTTTAATTTAAAACATTTGAAGTGTTTAGTGCCTCTAAGTTAAACACTTCAAGCGTTTAACACAATTATTTTAAACATCTAAATGTTTCGTTTTAAAACGGTTTATCTGTTTTAGAAAAACAATTATTTAAACTGCTTTATAATAAAACGTTTTACCATCTGCAAAGCGTTTAAATATCGGTTAAATGTTTTAAAACAATTCACTTATAAGGAATTAAAACATTTTAATAAAAAAAACGGTTATCTATAAAACGCTTTTATTAAAATCATAAAAACATAATAAATTTATTTAAACTTATATATTTACTTTAAATTCACTTCAAATTCACTTTAAATTCACTTTAAATTCACTTTATTCACTTTAAATTTACTTTAAATTCACTTTAAATTCACTTTAAATTCAATTTCAATTCGCTTCAAGTTCACTTTAAATTTACTTTAGATTCGCTTTAAATTCACTTTAAATAATTGAATTTAAAGTGAATTTTAAGTGAATTTAAATTGAGCTTAATATGAATTTAAAGTTATTTCAAAGTTAATTTAAAATGAATTTAAAGTTAATTCAAAGTGAATTTAAAGTGAATTTTAAGTGAATGTAAAATGAATTTAAAGTACATATACTTGAACATGACACATTGGAGTTACTTAATCCAAAAAATGATAGAACACATCATCAAATTGATACCTACAAGTCTAAACTTGTAAAAAATATTAGACAGATATGAAAACTAGATGCCTTCAAATCATTTTACATTGCCCAAAACAACCAAAATATGATTTCAGAGGTCCACATTATTTCAATACTATTAAAATAGCAAAAATCGCGGGATGTAAATCATTTAAATAAAAAATGTAAATCTACAATATTCTACAGTTTGTGAATTGTTTTATATATCTTAATTCTTACCTTACCTTTCTTACCTAGGAAATTTTTTTTCTTAAAAGATGAAACAAGATGTTTTATCCTTAAAAAAGAAATTATGTTTTGTCTTATTTGTACAAAGTATTTTCACACCTTTATCTTTCTATTTCTTGGAACGTTTTTTGCCAAATGTAAACAGAAAAAATATAAATCATATGTTCATTCTAACAAGTTTCGTTTTGTCAAATCATTTCGTTTTTGGTTGTTCATTGTTGTAAAATTTATTGTATTCAATATATTAATAAATTTTTAAAATTTGCTTATACATAATTAAATGTTAATTATGTATAAGCGTTAATTATGTATAAATAACGTTGAAAAAATATTACAGTGCATTTACGTTTAATTTTTATTTAAAAAAAAATATTTAATAAGAATAAAAAAGTGTTATGTGTATAGCAAGGGTGTAAAAAGTGTATTTTTTTCAATCAGAACAAAAAGAGTCTGATGTTCAAATAATCTAAGAAAAAATTCTTTATATTGTAGTAGTGATTGAAAATTTAATTGAATTTAGTTAGTGGAAAAAAGAAGGTGAAAGTGTATTAAATGTAGATGTTTCTTAGGTTAGTAAATTGTTGCACTTGTTTGTTTATAAATATGCAACACACAAATTTTTTAATAAAACTTCAATTTTTTCCATAAAATATAAAAATAATTTGTAGCCCAAATAATTCTGTGGTTTGTCAGATAATATTTTTTTAATTTGCAATAATTTAATTCAATTTATACAAAAAATTTGCGTGTTGCATAAAAAATTGTGAATTTTACTCTTTAGGTTCCATACTTTGAAAAAGTAAAAACGGTACCCTATTGGTGAGACTTCGGTGTCCGTCCGAATTTCTACATAATCAATTTACTGACAAACTATAAGTGCTATCAACTTGAAATTTAAAATATTTGGTTTTATCTATATTTTATGGACATAGATAAGGTTATAGTAAAACAAAAGTTTTTTTTAAGGAATCGAGTTTGGTCTAAAAAATCGAAAAAAATGAAAGTATTTCAAAAAAAATTTTTATTGAATTTTCGACTGCTTAGTTTTTGAGTTATTATCAAAAACGAGTGTTTTTTTTTGGTTGTTATAATTTCAAATGTTCATTGGAGGAGGTTTAAAGTAGAAATTTTGAAAAAAAATTATTTTTGATCTAGCTTGTGGGGGGTCATATGAAAGGTGATTTTTTTTGTAGTGCAAAAGAGTTTTTTTGTAATTTTTGAGAGCACAGTTTTCGTCTTATTTTCAAAAATGTAAATTTTTTTTCAGAAATGTTATATTATTTTAAGCAGAAATGTTATATTATTTTAAAAAATTAATTGTAGGCTGTATTTTAGTATTTTAAAAAATAGTAAAAAAATCTTTGGTGTGAAGCTTATAAGCTTTGATTATTATAAATTGTTTTGAATTTTTATAGAAGATTAGAAGGTTTCTTTATCCATAATATAATTGCCGTGAGTCTATCCCTATACTACGAGCGTAACGTTCATATTGCAATATGGGTATCGCAATATGGGTATCGACTGATGATCTAAAGGTTGCGAGTTCGAATCCTGGCTTAGCATATATTTTTTAATGTTTTATTTAAATTTTTTTAAATAACATTAAAATTGTTGTTTTTTTATTCATAAATACATAAAACTCATAAATATTTCGTTTTACGAATTTTAAATTGATCGAATGTAGGTTTTTAAAGTAATTTCTACTGTCTTTTCCTATTTCGTTCAAATTATTATCATTTCGATATTAAAACGAAAATTAAATATTATTTAATATTTATATATTTATAAATATTATTTAATTAAATATTTGACAGGCAGTGCTAAAAATCATATAATAGTGGTTTTCGATCGTTATTTTCTATAATTTCTTTCCAGTGAAATAAAATAAAAACAAAAACTACTACATATTTGAATATTTCTCTTGCAAAAACAGATAAACAGCTTCATCATAAATATCGTCTGACGTCATTACGAAGGTTTTATTCAGTTATTTGTAATTTTAATAAAATTTAGAATGCATTCAGGGGATTTTTTTAAAGTTATTCATAGTTTTTGTTTTAATGAAATCTTTTTTATTTTCAATTAGTCACAAGATATGTAATATGTATTATGAAAAATAGTTAGAATTTCGAAAGTTTCGTGGAGCATTTTTTAAAGGAATAATTGATACATTAAATTGGTAAATGGTTGTAAATTGGTAAAGTTGGTAAATGGTTTTTATAATATGTTTATTAAAAAAGAAAAAAGTAAACAAATCGGTGAAGGTATAGTAGAACTTTTGTGCCAGCGAATTTTTGACAGATAGGACGCAGCAAAAGATAAAAGATGAGACAAAAAGTAAAACGAGATGCATTATTTATTTTGGGATAAATTTGCTTACAAAACAATTATATTAGTTAAATTTCTACTCCCAGTTCGTACCATTTGTTTGTTGTGATATTTTTTTACATATGCGTCGTTATTTTTATTATAATTATTTTGAATTATGATAATTTTGTTATTTACCTACAAAATCATTAATATTTTTACTATAGTTTTTGGATTTATATTATAATTGTTTGAACTTCAATAGTAATTTATTAATTTTATGCGTTTTTTTGTCCATTTCATGGGACTCCAAAAGTTTTTTTAATATTTTAATTCGAGACACTGAATTCCGCACATGCGCATATCGCAATATGTACAGAACAGCCCATTTTTGTATTCGTTTGTAAAAAAATTCTACTATACATAATTAAAGGTCTATTTCCTCACTTTTTGTCACAATATTTCGTAAAATGCTTTCTTCAATTAAATTATACAATTTAACTGTAGATCAGTAAGATGTTAAACAATGAGTATTGGTCAATTTTTCTTTTCCAGTATTCACCGCAAACGCGCTACATGAGAAAAAAATCTCAAAATTTTCAAAGGATTAGTATACCAAAGTATACCAAACGCAACTTCCAATAATTTTAAGAATTGTCAATGAAATTTTTTGTTGTACTACAATTTAAATTTTTTAATTTGTTTATGGAATACATTAAGCATGATATGTAAAATGTATTCTAGCACATAAAAAACGTTTCGTTGTCATTGTCGATGTTGAGGGTTGTGAGAAAGGTTCGCGGTTCAAGGGGTTCAGGGTTCGAGGTTTTTGGCTATTTTTTTATAGTACCTTAACATTATTCCTTTTATTCATAAAAATTCCATTAACGGCATTTAAATTTTTCGATAAAGTAGTGTTTTAAAATTATAGTTGTGGAGCCCGCGGGATACCCCATAGTATATAACATTTCTTTAATTGGTTTTCATTTTCAGAATAATTACATCTTCAAAAAAAAAATTATGATTATCATCATGTAAATGTTTTGATAACGATATTATGTCTATACTATTATTAATATGTTGATTATGTTGACAAAATTTTTTGATTACACGTCAAAAAAAAGGTTTTGTCAATCTAATATTGTATTCAAACGTTACCTTCTAAAAGAAAGCTATGTACCAAATTACTTTGCAGGCACTTTGGAATATGATCTTTTAAATTTGAAAATACCGTTTTAGAAAATTAATAAAAAGCATTACCAACAACTTTATCTAAAATATAATTTTGATAATAGATATCTAATTTTTTTTAAAAAGAACATGTACAGGGAGTAGGAACGAAATTTGCATTTTTCCAAGGGCTGTATTTTGGACCCCGGGGCTGATATACAACTCTTTTTGGTTTTATTCGTTTAAGTGAGTGATTTTATATCAAATAAAAAAATCTTGGCGCCTAAGTAAATTCATTATGTTCAAAATTAAATCCTTCAAATCAATATTTCAATAAATTTATCCTTCAAAATTTTTGTTATACAATTTTTTTTATAATTTTTCACTTTTTTTCAATCAATCACTTCCAAATTCAATAACTTCGATTCAATGCAAGCAAAGCAAGAGTTACTTATGTTTTTTGATTATCAACACCGTTTTCATTATAGAGTTTGATTTCAAAGATATTGTGGAGAAAGAATATGTAAGACTTCTAGGAGTAGAAATTTAAAATAATATTGAATATAAAAAATTATGGTGCAAATTATGAAACTTTTTGCAATCCGTACAATTTTCGACCGATCTAGTTTTGAACTAATGAGAAAATTTTAAACTTTAAAAAAGTTTATCATTCTCATCAGGGTCGACTAGATAAACTACCAAAAAATGTCAACGCTAATATAAACCAAAAATTAGGTTACATTTCTAGCGAAGTATAAGAAAACAAAAAATTTACATAAACATATATTTAATAGATTCAGATTTAGTCAATTAGTTTCTCTAGTGATCACTGTTTTGTTTTACTCTAGACATACTTGTATTGAATAACAAGCTCGTATCGGCGAGAAGAAGATGACTAGTCTTCACTTGTGTCTATTGACACATAATCCACAATTAATTTAGTAAATTATTTGTGATAAAACTTCACTCCGATGGAAAATCTTGCTAATGAATTTGATTACTAACGCGTAGCAATTAGAATATTTGACAATTTTAAACAATCATATTATAGATGACTGAGGCTGCTCAAAATCAAATTGTTTCTACATAAGTCAACAAACGTACATCACGTTATATCAGAGCAATGTTAGCGACTCATCATTTTACGATTCAAATATTAAACTGTAGAGCGCTGTCGTATTCCAGCAAGTTTCACTGAATTAATAATACATAATTAATAATAATTCTAAATAAAGTTGATTCCCCGATCATAAGCAAAATATGAAATAGCTTTCTGCCAATTGTCATAGTAAAAAAGTATTGTTCTATACGTTTTTCACAGTTAAAAAGAAGCTGAATATGTAATGGAAATTGCTAAACATAAAGGTCCTACGGAAGTTTCCATTAATAAAACAATGCAAAGCTTGATTTAAAGATAAATTTAATGGTCTTCCCATAAGCAAGTTGTTTTCAAACTTTTACCATTTCTATACAAAATAAATTATGATGTTAGAGTTGTACTAAAATTGGTAGTTTTGCATTAGAATTAGTTTTAATGCAACATATGCTTCGCAATTTAATAATAACTTGCTTTACATAAGCCATATATAGCAAAGCTTGTATTAAAAATTGCAGTATTTTCTTAATCTGTGTACCCATGTTTTTGTTTATTAATTCTGAAAAAACAGAAGGAATAGAAATATAGAATAGCGATAACGTAGCGAATAAAGAATATTCCAAACGGCCAGTATTTATAGAACATTACTGTAATAAACGGACTGCATTTTCAACAGCATCGCATTTTACTTCATTTTTTAGAGTAATTTGTGCAAAATAATGAAATTATATTTTATTTTCGCATGGCAATTATTCAATGTATTCGATTTATCCAATTTAATCAATGTATTTAATCTTAAAAAATATAAATATTTCAATTTTGTCATTATAGTTAGTATGTTGGTATGTTGCACTGCATATAAGTTTGGTAAGGACCAATATTTACTATTTATCTATTTATGTATTTTATCTAAAACACATTAAAACGTTTAATATGTTTTATATGCAAAACAAATTAAATGTTTTAAAACTAAACGCTTAAAGTGTTTTAGTATTAAACGCTTAAAGTAGTTTAATCAAATAAAACACTTTAAAATGTTTAAAAAGTGACTACAAGTATTTAAACACTTTAAGTGTTTTAAAATAAAACACTTGAGTTTGTAGTGTAGCTATTTTGTTGGGAGGTCTTTTTACAATTTCTATTTACAATGGCCGAATTTCGGCCACTGGGCGATTCCCAGTATAAATATCATCTTTTAATTAATTTTTGTAGGTGATTGACTGTGTTGACAGCATTTTAAAAAATTCCGAAATTGGCACAACAGTTTTAGATTTCTACATACTGTGTAAATAAATACATTCAAAATATACATCGAGAACATATATGTTCTATAATATTTGATCATTTTATTTGAAATAAAAACTATAAGCCTTCGGTTAAACAAATTAAAGCCACATCGGAAGAAATCTTCAGTTCTTTCCCTGGGGAAAATTTAGTAAGTTCAAGGGCACCTTAATCTACCCCAACTATAATTCCTATGACCCAAATTTTTTTTTTATAGAGCACATATTTTAGACACCGAAGTCATAGACCCCCGATTGGTAAACTTTATAATCTAAAAAAATTAATCAGCTAATATAAAAAAATCCAACGTTTCCTAAATAACTCTTCAACGCATAAATTAATACCACTACAAAGCACATTATCCAAATGAAGAGATACCGAAAAAACCATTTATGAATTTCCCGTCAGATAATTTCTGTACCGCGAAGCGCGAGCTAAAAAGCCAGTTGTACCCAGTTGTACAACCTTGTATGGGAGGTTCATATAAGTTTTGAAACAAAGTATCCCAATTGCAAAACTGATTTAGAAAACCAACCGAAATATTTAATTTTACATAAAATTTTTTAAATTTTCAGTTAATGTAAAACTGTATCCATAGATATAATTTAAAGAAAAAAAATTAATTTTGATTAACTTAACTGTAACTTTATTACTGTTTTTTTAATTTTAACTAACCATTAAGCCCGGATTTGCTAATCTATTTTTCTGTCGACAGATTCTTTTCTGTTGACAGAATTGACGTCATCCAACAGAATATCTGTCATCAGAATTCTGTCCCCACTTTTGCTATGCACAATTTTTCTGTCGACAGAAATTCTGTCAATAATGTCAGATTAGACAACAAGCAATCAAAGTAGGCTATTTTTCCAACATGTCAGATTAGAAATTTTTATATTTAAATGTCATTCCAATTTAATCAGACCTTTTCTTCTGTGTTTTTTATTTGATTATTAAAACGTTTTGTGCAATGGATGATGATTTAAAAATATGCTTATTGTTGGATTTTGAAGGAGACGCGGGTATTTTCAAGAAAAGCATTATGCCAAAACGATTATCAACTAACACTTTCCAAATCCCTTCAGCAACGGCTTTACCTGGTGTTATATATTAATAAATTTTATGTTTGATTACAATAACTAATGCATTGATATTTTATAGGGACCAATGTTACAGTACCTCATGTGTTGTTGGGTGACTCTGCGTTTAGTTTGACAAACTATATATGTTAAAACCATATTCAAAATATGATGCATTAAATGAACGTGCTAATGAAATTTTCAATTATCGTTTAAGCAGAGCTCGTAGAGTTGTTGAAAATGCATTCGGAATATTAACACAGTATTAGTTACATTTAATCTGCAACAACCTGATATTTCCAATTATTTCTATCAGTAAAATAAATACTTAACAGTTATTTGATGATTTGTTCTAAATTGAATTAATTCTTATTTAAAAAGAAATAGTAAAAATATTAAAAAATCATATTGCAAGTTTATCATTTTCATATCAAAATAAAATTAATAAAAAAACAATCAAAGTTTGGTTGAATTTTCAACACATAAATAAACAAAATTCAAAATTTCTGTCAACAGAAATTCTGTCGACATTATTAAAATGAATGAAACCTTTAAAAAATTCTGTCGCAGATTTTAATGAATTGACAGAAAATTTGATCGAAATTCTGTTGAATGAAGTCAAATTCTGTCGACAGAAAAATAGCCTAGCAAAACCGGGCTTTAGGTCAAATTTACTCAGATAAACCAGTTTTTTTTTCATGTTTCTTGGATAAATTGTAGTTGCCTTTTATACAGTTTAGCTTAAAATTAAAATCAAATTTACTAAATAAAAGCTTAAATCATATTGTTTTTGCTTAGCACTTAGTTAAAATACCGTTGTTTTAAGCACAGAGCTTAGCACTGTTAATTTTTTAACTGAATTTTGGTTGATTTTGCTTACTGCTATGTAAGCTGAAATTGAAATTAGTTTTATGTTGATTTTACCCCGATTTTAAGTAATATATGCATATTCTTTTCTTTCAGTGTTGGATTCGACAGTACCTCGTATTCGCTTGATCTAATGATATCTTGCGCTGCCTATGATGATAAATTACTTAATGCTTTTGACTGTTAGTTTCAAGATAATAAATAAAATGATAAAATTCAATACAGAATTTATGACAGTTGGAGAAATTACTAGACAAAAACCAGAGACGTGACTTACATTTCTACACAACTCTACTCACTCAATTGAATTGTTGAACTGTTGAATTGTTGAATTGAATAGTTTAAAATAAATAAATAAAAAGAATGTTCAGAGAGCATTTTCAGAAAAATGACAATTCCAATTGAGTCACAAGAATATTCAAAACTTCCTTTCAGCAGTTTTTGCAATAATGTTTATATCGTAACCCTTTAATATTTTTGTAAAACTAACACAAATATTGTAAATTTAAAAATATAGCTTTAGTAAAATTTACAAATTGGTTGTAAGGAGAAATCTATATGTTTATCTTTTGTCAAAAAAAATGTATAATTGTAAAAGTTTCATGATCAATGTGTTCTGCTCGCTGTTTGGTTCTGTGTAGGGTGGATTAACTGGAGTCTAAGGCTTGACAGATCAGACAGTTAGACCAACTGCATTATCAGCACAGATTAGATCCTAGTTAATTCATCCTGCACATTCCATCCTTGAACTACCAACCCATATGTTGTGTCTTATAGTAATTTCAATTCAACAGATCACAATGAACACACTGAAACAAAAATTGAAGTTCATGACAACCTCATCTCGAAGTTGGCAGTCATGCAAAGATTAGATTATTCATGCAAAGAAAAATTATTTGCAAACAATTTCACTGTGATTGGGACAACTACACGATAACATTTTCCTAACAACAGAATGAGGTTTATCTAAAATATAAAGTGTTATATCCAATATAACAGTAGTTGAATAAAGATAATAACCCTGAAAAAAATAATCTTTGGCCTTATATCATGAATTTTTCATTGTAAAGTTTAAGTATTTGAGATTAATTGAACTATATTTTATTTTCACATAAATATTTCGTGTGATTGTCTCAACTTCATCGATTTATAATTGTAGAGTTGTTGAAGCAACTTCGTAGTTTGATTCGCCATATGTGACCGCACGGTGAGGTTGAGACAATTGCATTTCGATTGGAAATAGGACATGTTTTTTTCAGTGCATAAATAAAATCGGAAGCAGCACACTGTAATAGGAAAATTTGTCATCAAGCGTAAATAAAGAAATAATGAAATGACGAAGCACATTGCAATAGAAAAGTATTATTTAAACGTAATCAAATAACTTTTCCTTTGTAAATTTTTCTATCTGTTACATATATAAATGAGAAAAAATGAAACAGGAATATTAGATCTTTTCTCTTGCAACTGTTTTCTATAAGAATGTTACAAAACCTCAACAGAAACTAGTTTTTTCATTGTGATAGTATAACGAAAGAAAGCGACGGATGGCACTGAATCATCTATTTGTCTCGTTTACTCCTAAGGCTAAAATATTATTAATACTAGAATTTGCACAAAAATTCAGTTAGTTCATGTTTAATAATTAATTATACTAGTTGTTGTTTGATTTTCAAACCAAAAGAATTAATTAAAAACTAATGCCTGGGTACGCGTTCGATTTTTCTAAAGTAAAATCATGTTACACAGTTCATATCTCGAAAAGTTTTAGTTTAAAAGTTATAAATTAAATATAAAGTAAATTAAATTAAATTTCGCGTTTTGATATTCCGAAAGGAAACGCCAAAAATAAGAAGTGATGTGGATTCGCGAATTTAGTCTTTATTTTATTCAAACAAACTCTATTGTTAGAGTTAATATAAAATTTAAATAAATAAAAACACAAACTTTGTCTTTTCCACATAAAACTTTATAAAAAATTTTTATTAAAATTATTATTTTTTAAAAAACGTCGACCGGTTTCGTATATTAATACATTTTCAAGACTAAAAACTAAAAGCATAAATAAATTAAAATAAAAACAAAACAATCTAAAAACATCCATAAAATTGTATAAATATAAAAAACATAAACAGTAAATTCTATATAAGTATTCAATAGACATGCGCAAAACACTAAAATCAATTAATATGTAAAGGCAGAAAATGAAATTAAAATTAATTATTCGATATTATATAGTTATTAAAGCTAATGATTAATGAATATCACGTCAATACTATGAGGTAAAACATATAACAATCACAAATTAGTTTAAAAATTATTCTAACAATAAATTTTTTTTTAAAAAATTATTTTTATTTAAAAAAAAAAAAAAAATATTGTCTATTATTTAAAAAAGATTTAAGAGGGGAGAACGGTTAAGGTCTAATTGATCATTCAAAAATATGACATTGGTGTTTTCAAAACTTTATTTACTCCCAACGACTCTAAAATGTTTAACCGTAGGCCTTTACTTTGAACATGTAAAACTTTTGGTATGTAGTTGGTCTGATTGCTATGTCCAGAATCTATCATGTGCCTTGTGAAATTGGATTGAGAAGAAGCGGAAAGTCTCATGTGCTCTTTACATCTCTGAACGATAGTTCTATCCGTCTGCCCGAATACCGCCCCACACTCTTCACATTCCATACGGTAGACATAAGCCTTAAGAATAGGATCCGTCCTATTTTTAACATTATACAGGAGCCTTCCAAATCTAGCACTTGACGAGTGAGCCACCCGTAAACCGTGTCTTTTAAAATGATTACCGACTTTATTAGATAGGACGTTGGAAAAAGGTATAGATACATATAATCGTTTCTCATTATCGACTACATTTTAGGAATATATTTGACTATTAATTATTTGGTTATTTTTTATTCTAATTAAGTGGTTAATAACACTATATGTTCGTAACCATTATTAAATGCAATTTGTTTGATCAAGCTTAATTCCACATTGCGTCGATTAGGGAATAGCGGTACCATATAAGCACGATGTATCATTGACCGGAACGCCGAAAGCTTGTGATCCAGGGGGCTATACGAATTTTCGGATATGATTGAGTTTGAATAGGTTTCCTTTCTGAAAATATCAAAATCGAAACCATTTATTCCCCGCATAACCGTCAAATCTAAATAGTTGATCGAACGTTCATTCTCCGTCTCCATAGTGAATTTTGATTAACATATGGACACGATTCAAAAAATTCAAATAATTATCCAATTGTCTGTCTGTTCCCCTAAAACCCACCAAAACATCATCTACATACCTGAACTAAAACACAATATGGCGCTTCGAAAAGTCAGATTCAAGTATGCGTTTTTCAATTCGGTCCATGAATACCTCGGTCAACAAAGGAGAAAGAGGAGATCCCATAGAGAGGCCAGTAGGCTGCATGTAACAAACAGTGTCAATTGTAAAATAATTTTGCGACAGACATACTTTAAACAAATCAAACATTTCAGACTTTACAACTGGTGAAATTCCAGCCCCATCTAAGTTATCAGCAACAAATAATTGACATTCATCAGTTGGAATATTAGGGAACATATTGGCCACATCAAATGACACTAATTTGAATGAATTTGTATCCGGGCTTAAAATTTGCAATTTATGGATTAAGTCCATTGAATTCTTAACAGCATGAAGTGCATTAAAATTAGTTATTTTTTAAACTTACGATTAACGAACATACAAACATTATAGTTAGGAGCAGAATAGTAGGAAGCCACAGGTCTAATTGACTTTTCGACTTTGTGAAGTTTTATAAGTCCATAAAGTTTGGGTGCCTCAGCATGCATCGGCGTCATACGTTTTATTTCCCACGGATCAGCGACATATTGAAGGCGAGAAAGCACCATTCTTACATCACGTTGAAACTTGGTAGTAGGATCAACGTCACTCCCTACCGCATTCAATTAACCAATAACTGCTTCCAGTTTTTGGTTATATTCCTGCCTATTGAGCATAACAATTGTGTTGGATTTGTCCGCTTTTATAGCCCTTTTCCCCCATTTTTTGTTTAATGCATTTTAATGTACGCATTGTGGACAATTATTCTTCTCTTGAAATAGTCATATTTGCTGGATCAACTCTCTTGATATCATCTGCGATAACATTTTTAAGAACGGAGCTACTAACAATCTCCTTTGAGCGATGAATTAAAGCCAACTCGTTTTTTATATTTATACAATTTTATGGATGTTTTTAAATTGTTTTGTTTTTATTTTAATTTATTTATGCTTTTAGTTTTTAGTCTTGAAAATGTATTAATATACGAAACCGGTCGACGTTTTTTAAAAGATAATATTTTAGTAAAATTTTTATAAAGTTTTATATGGAAAAGACAAAGTTTGTGTTTTTATTTGGGGCACTTGGATCATTTTTGGTTCACCTCTACATATTCGAATTTGAATCGATATAGACAAATCGGTTTTATTTTGCATCAAAGCAAGTCTTGGATGAAACAAATTTTATGCTTGGTTACACAAACTGTTATATAAATTGGAATCATCGGCATATTGTGCTGGGATTAAAACGATACAACAAAGCAAGCTAATCTTGACCGAACGATTTTATGAAGGTTGGCTTCGAAAATTAACGGTTCCCACATATTATATGTATTGTACCGCCGGACGACGTTGTAACATATCAACAATCAACGCACCATAAATAAGCAAGTTATTTTTAGATTTTCTTTCTTTTCTAAATTCTTTGACTATATGAAATGTTTTTAATGACCACCATGGTCTTGTAAGTTTTTTTTGTTGTTAGAGATTTGTTTCGGGCATGGTCCATATTGGGGTATTGGATCCGTTGTCCTTTTTTTAAACCTAGATATTGGAATCATACATATTATTTGTTATATCCTTGGCAATAACAGAATCCCAGATCCAGTTATAATAAATGTTTACGGATGTGTCAAATTTGTTTATTTATAGACATTTCGTAGTACAATAAGCCATGTTTTCGTAAAACTCAATTAATAAGTCGTTTTATACTGTTTTAATCATTAAAAAAATTCAATAATTATACACACAATAAACACACCACCAAACTTAATTATATTATATTTGTTGATCTGGTTTTCTTATAAGAAAGAAAAACATTTTTGTTTTCTCAATTCTGTTTGCTCTTGATTGAAGAATTGCGTGTCGAAAATTATTATAGTTTTTCAACTTAATTTTTTATTTGTTTTATAATTTTTATAGAACAATAAAAAAAACAAAAATCTGACTAATCAACGGGAACAACAGACGCCACAAAATTAAGCTAAGTATAATTTAAATATAACTAAGGGCTTACAGATTTATCATAATTTATTTTTCATTTTCTTTCTATCAACAAAATGGAGGAATAATATTCAAAATATGGGCTGGAGTAAATATGACTAAGATTTTTTAAGGTGTACACTGTACATGTATTCACTTTTGAATTTGGTATAATTTGTGTTTAATAATAAAACTTAATTTAAAACTTAATTTTTCTTAACTACATTGTATAAATAAATAAATAAATAAATAAATAAATAAATAAATAAATGAGTTTTTAGGTAACTATTAGAACTCGCGCCAGTTACTTGAACGATAACATACACTAACAATTTCAATTAAATTGTCATTATGATCCGCACTTTTACTGTAGATAAATTTCTAACGAACCAAA
This sequence comes from Diogma glabrata, assembly GCA_963693315.1. Classification (NCBI taxonomy): domain Eukaryota; kingdom Metazoa; phylum Arthropoda; class Insecta; order Diptera; family Cylindrotomidae; genus Diogma; species Diogma glabrata. Next base: position 209,078,140 of record OY856188.1, read on the forward strand.
CAAAAAGCCAATTTTCTTTTGACTTTTATGTTTTAAATTTCTCACGAATACTTGCAAAAAACAATCTTAATCATTTTCTCATTTTCATATGAAATCATCTGTTAATACAATATTAAAATCCAGGGGTTCGATAAACTTGTATTACACGAAAAGTTGGCCTCAAAACATAAAAGTCGGCCTTAGGGCAAACTTGTAATTTGATCATTTTTTTGTTTTAAAAATATTTAAGTGAGCGGAGATTACGAGTTGAATCACAATTTTCTTTGATGTTTAATAAGAAAACATTAAAATAAATGAATATCATCGCAAATATTAATGTAATTAATATTACAATAGTATTCCATTTGAGTAATTGATATTAGGATTTTTTTCTGTTGCTAGTTAATGGGTTTTTGTTGCCGGTATTTTGTGAGAAAATTTTGAATGATTATTATTTTTCTTTATACAATAATCTTATATCAACATTTTTAAATTTAATTTAATTTCATTTTATATACAAATCATGAGTCTGTCATATATTTTATATGGAAAATATTTAAAAAAATTAATTGTAAAAAAAGCCGGCAAGTTGATCGACAGAAGTTTAGAGTTACAAAATTCCATAATTGTGGAAAAATGAATAATTTCACGTAAATTGGAACAAATAAAGTAATTAATGGCTGAGTTGCATTACAAACTATTCATTCAATGTAAAACTGGTTTAGTTCTTATAACAATAAATTAAAAGCCAACGTTTCTGAATATCCGAATGTACTATGCTAAGCCCTTCAAAAGCCTGATATTATTATTACATTAAACAACCACCAACAATTGTCTTACAAACTTGTTTTTTTTTTCATTTCAATTATCTACATCTAATTTATCTTATTATTACATTATCTTAATTCGATTTAAGTAATCAATTAATTAAAAAAATAATATTTATCAAAAGAACGACACAAATAAAAAAAATCGTTATACTAAAGAAAAACAGTTTGATTTTAATTGAATTTCATTATTTTTTGTGTCTTAGCAGAAGAAAAAAATAACATAACAAATGAAAAATTTAGTACACGAAATCATTTCATTTTTATTTCGTTTCTTATTTCAATTAATTTTCTTTAAAACTGGGAAAACAAAACAAAAAGCCAAAAGAAAAATTTGTTTTCACATATATATTCCATTTTTTTTATATTTTTCGTAATACGAAATAATGATTTAATTTATTTAAAATAAGAAATAAATTTCCGCTTTATTCTTTTACTTACATATATGGATGAATATCGAAAGGAAAGATGACAACAAGCTTTTTTTTCTTAATATATTAAAGAACTAAATCAAGATATCGTTGTTTTTTATAGGATTTTAATTGAGTTGTATCAATTCGTTATGAGACCAAAAAAAAATTTCCATATTAGGTTTGTCTTTTTTTGTTTATTTTTTCTTATGAGTTGAAGGAAGTTGATTCAAAGTAAAATATTTTTGTGAAGAAAAGATAATTGAAAAGGATTGATAATATCACCCAATTGTAACATCTTGGAAAAGGGAATTTTAAGCAACGATAAAATAATTTATTATTTCACATATTTGAGAAATGTTTTTGTTGTCGTTCTTGAAGAATGTATAAAGTGAAATACAGAAGCTCAGCTTGGACGGTCACTAAAAATTTATTTGGGATGCAGCTTTTAAAGATAAGTTCATGAATTTTTCGTTGTATGCGATTATTCGTTTAAGATATTTAAGTAATCTGTTAGAACGAGTTTTTGAGTCTACAACATATGGAATTAAAATCTACTTACAAACCTGAAAGAATGCATGAATAAAATTCTGTTATCAACCATTCAATCGTTTAAATTTGTCTTAATTAACGTTCTTATACCATTTCCAATATATTGAAAACCTCACAAATGAACTTTTAACTACATAAAGAACACAGGCTCGTTTCATTAACTGTGAATAGCCTATCATTAATTTATTTTGTTTAAAACATATATATATAAAAAACTTAAAAAAAACTCATTTCTTAAATATGCCGCCTTTGAAGGTGAATTTATTTATTTTGATTTCTTTTTATTTAAATTAAAATTTCATTAAAATACGCCTTCGACAATTTTACATATGCAGTGTTTTTGTTTTTAGTTTCTCTATGTGAGCTTAAATCGAAAAGTTTAAGATAAACAAAAAAAAAATCTTAAAAAATGAGAAGTTAAATAAGAAATTGAATTTTATTTTATGCTTTTTTTTTTTCTTTTTTTTTTATTTTTGGTTCGTGTTTTTATTTAATGTTTTGTTATTATGTTTTTTTTTTTTTTTTTAAAAAGATCAAGTGAAAAATCTTCGATATAAGAAAGTTTAATCAATGTTCTTTTAATAAAATTCCTTTTTTGAATGATAAACGAAATTTAGAATTGTGAATAGCGGAGTAAGGAATAATTAGAGCCAGCTGTATGAATATTTTTTTTTGATATTCAGGAGTGAATAACACAAAGGACAATGACCCAGAACGATTCAACAAATTCCGTTTTAATGATATTTTTGATCCACTTTTAGCTATTGAACAAGTAAGTTTAAATTTGCAAGCAAGCAACTATCATTAAATTTGTTTTTTTTTTTTGCATTTTTGCATTTCTCAATATTTTGTAAATAATGAATCTAACTAGGCCAACAAATTTTTGTCCGTCGTCCTTCTGTCCGAATATGCGATGAAAACGCAAAAACTATTGAGCTTATTTCAAATTTTTTGTATCTAAAAGTAATAATGCCGATAGTCGAAAACCTTTTAAACAAAACTGGGCCAAAATTCGATACGAGACACATTTAAGCAAATTGACGCTTCGATTAAAATTAGAACAAAATTATTTGAACATTAATCTAGAAGTTTTGAAAGTAAAGATTTAAGGGTTACACGATTCTACACAAAAATTTATCTATTGAGATAAATGTAATGTTAAGAGGAAAGAAGTATTTGTAATAGTTAATTTGCTGATCGAGCATTTATTTTGATTCGGATGTACATGGTCATATACATAAACTTACGATACTTGGTTTAAAAGCCAACAAAAGACTTATTCCCTAAGAGTGAGTTGACGGATCGGACCTTTCACCCCAATATTTTGCACAAAGTTTTTCGAATAATTTTTATTAAATCTAATTCATTTTAAATTTATACATTCTCCAAACTAATGAAGTTGTAAAATAATTATACTATATTAATACCAATAACACAATTATAACCAAAAAATATTCTAATAATACGGTTGATCAAATTTGTGGAAGGTAGAATGCATTTTTGCGTTCTTTATATTGAGATGATATTTGGAATTTTTAAATTGTGTACGATGAAAGGGATAATAAAAAACGAAACAAGAGATGGACAATTTTAGTATTTATACTCGATCGTTTGCTGTTCTTTAAAAATACAATATAATTAAAGAAGCAATCTGTCTTTAGCATTGTTGTTTTACGAAAAAATTAACATTATTTAAATTCGCACTTATCGCGAATTAAAATATTTTTTGCTATAAATTATTAAGTTTATAAGTTGTGGTTCGAACAACTCAAAATGCTGATAAGTAGTCCCGATGCATTACAAAAATTGTTAATACTTGACCGATAATGTTCAATCATGGGGATAGTGCTAAAATTGTATGTAAAGCTGAAAAAAAATGTAAAATGGTTGTCAGATATGTAAAAGAGTATATAATAGGTGAAAGATTGTATGCGAAAGAGGAAGTTTTTGATTAGAGTAAGAGTTTGGTTTGGAAGAGTTTGTTTTGGAAAGAAGAAATGGAATTGACATTTTTTGATTTTACGGCATCTGGACAATATATTGAAGGTATTAGTATACTAACAATTTACATGGATTCAAAGCGGATCAGCATATATAATTTTCCTGTAAGATTAATTTCTTTTTGATAATTTTTGTTTGTAAGTTTTTTTTGGGTTAATTTATTTTCTTTGCTATTCAACCAAGATTTTTAGCAAATATTTTTTTTAAATAGGAGATTTTCCAATCAGGATTCTCAGTTATTTTTATAATAAAAGTCCAATTTTTTCACGTGGCGTCGAAACAAAAACATTTTAACTCACCAATGGGTTCACATATGGCACCAAACAAAAACTGATTTGTTTTGTGTTTTTGGCTAGAAACCAATAACGGGGTCTATAAAACGTGTTCATTAATCTATGTGACTGACTATGCTGCTCAGGTTACGGTTATCATTATGGTCATCTGATACTATCAGTAATCATAACAGCTCGTACAAATTTTAGTGAAGACGTGAGGTTTAAATAATAATCTCATTATTTCTTTCACATTAAACATTCTCAGGTTTCTCTCAGACGAAGTGTGGTACAGAACGTTACCGTAAACGTTGCTGTGCTCCAAAACGTTACCGACCTTCTCATCTTTGTTACGAAGCGGTTGTTCCTGAATGACTTTGGGGTATCTGCATTGAAATTTACTTTTACTGATCAGATGCTGGCAATGTAAACTCTTATTGTTCGTTCTATCTATAATAGAACAATGAGCTTAATAGTTCTTGCCTTTCATTTTGTGTGTATAATATATCATATACATACTTGTAAAAGTATTAGTATGGGAGCCCGCCGACATAAACAGCAACTCATAAATACTCTTTTATAATTTTTGGTGTGGCTTAATTACGCCTAGTCTACCACTTTTTTTTCTCTATCAAAATTTTCTTAGTCGCGGCTTTTTCTCTCCAGTAATTTTTAAACTTGTCAATATCGTATTAAGCTAAAAATTTATAGATACTCTATTTTTAAAAAATTTAATACCAAGAGAAATTCATGAATCGCGAGAGAAAAAACTTGTCCGACAAAAAATTCGGTACGTTAAGGGTGTCTACTGAGAGAAACATGTAATAATAACAATTTCGAAAAATTTATGGATAACCACCTGATTTTTATGAAAAATGCTTCAAAAAGGTATGTAAAATCACGTCCCTACATCGTCCGACAAGACAAATTTACCAATTTTCGAGTCCGACAAGCGGACATTGGCATTTTCACAGCGACCTAAAATTTATTCATAACCTTCGGACAAAAAGAAATCAACATATTATAGAGCAGAACTTACCCTGTAGTACAAGTGGCGGACAAATATTTCGTCCCAAATCAATAGTCCGACAAAAAAACATCGATCGACAACATCATTTCAATACTTTATTTTTTCCAAGTTCATAAATAATTTTTATTTCATACTGATATCTAAAACGACATTTTTCGGATTATTTATGGTACAAAAAGTTGAACTTTAATGTCCTAGCACTTCAAAAATTTTATAAAGTCCTAGGACGTTAAAGTTCAACTTTTTGAGCAAAATTTAAAGCTCATTTCTTTTTATTTTAATAAATTTTCAGTATGAAATAAAATTTTGTATTTACCTCAAACGAAAAGTGTTTTTAAAGGTACTAGTAAAAATAAAATAAACAACTAGCTCGTACTAGAGTGAAGAATTGCCATCATCCTAAGCGAATACAAGATGCTATTTTATCTACGACTGTAAAATATTTTGTTTAATTTCCCGTTTTCATGCAAAAATTTGTATCGCCATATTGAAATAAATACATCAAAGATAGCGAAAAACAAAACAAGTTTGTTGTTTAATTTGTTAGGGGAATCAAGAGACGCGGTAGTGTCTTGCGCGCCATGTTTTGAAAGACACTACTAGTATATATACTGTGCACCGAATAGGTTTTAAAGGTTAAAATTTTCATTTCGAATAATTTGCATTTTTTCTACAACTGTATTCAAAGTTATCAATAAAAGTATATCTTATTTAACTATATGTTTCTCATTAGTAAAAAGAAAGTCAGCATTCATGCTTTTTTCTGAAAGTTTATAAAATCAAAATTTTGCTTTCCCAAACTTTTAGTAAAATTAAAATGTTTTTACAAATTTTTATACCACGTTGGTAGCATTGATATGAATGTAGTAATTTAGTATCATTTTGGCGAATTTTCAAAAACCAACCAAATGTACAGATTTGAAAAACACAAAATTATGCGAATTGAAATTTATTATCCCTCAATATTGGTAATATTTAACAACAGTTAAAAAACTTAAACACGAACCCAGATTAGTTTGCAATATAGTTGTTTTCGAAAAAATATTTGTTATGTTTGTATCCAGAAAACCCATCAAATGTTTTATTAATATATTAAATGGAAGTTGGTAATTATAAAGGTATTAGAAAAAAGAATATATTTAGAATATGCTTTCAGTAAAAAGACCTATTATTGATGTGTTAAGAAAACGATGTTGTGAAAACATGTATTTGGTCTAAATTATGTAAACTTGTTATCTGAGAGAACCCAACAAATGTTATATCGATAATAAATTTTAATTTTTATTTCATTTTATTTTAGAACGTTGGTAGTTATTTTGAAGTGATGAGATTAAAAAATAATTTAGTAGGCTTTAAAATTTTGTGTTTTTAAGCTTTATGAGATATAAAGAAAAGAATTTGAGAAAATTTTATTATTATTTTAAGGGTTCCGTACTTTGAAAAAATAGAACAAAACCCTTATGGTGAGGACTTGATTGTTTATTATCCATTATTCACAACGACTTTCTCACTGAAAATGAAAGTATATGTATTTACGTATATTTATGTGGTAAGATAAGGCGAAAATGACAAATATGTGTCGATTTCGAGATTGAGGTGATATATTACCGTAAAAACTGAAATTTTTTAAAACTTTCAGTCAATCATAGACTATGAAGTTTATGGAAGACACCAATGGTACTTGGCTGAACATAATCAAGAATTTTTAAAAAAATTGTTTAATTGCGAAACACTTAATTTCACATCTTTTTTCGCACAATGTTGTTTTGTTTATTATTTATTTAGAGTAAATAACAATCGATTTAAGCTTTTATGCTATCCTCAAGAACTTTTATAAAATTGTTATGTTAATTTTTTTAAATTATTAGTCAAAGACTATAGTTTTTATGTGTGTGTTTCCGTTGTATGTAATAATTTTATTAATTTTCGAATGCATTGCTTTAGACTTATTTTTGAATATTTCTTTTACTTTTTCATGAGTTGTTCATGTCATGAGTTGAGACCTGTTTACATAAAAACGATACTTTTATTTTTTAAAATATTGCACCTAGGTCCTAGATTGATAAAAAATCGAGAGTAAAGTTCTCTGTAGAAAACATTTTATATGGATAATAATAATTTGATTTTCCCATATTATATTATAACTTTACAAAAAACAGTCAAATCGTCGCAAAAACAACCAAAAGGCTGTAAAAAAGCCGCGCCATGTTTTTCTTTAGCTTGAAACTATCATTTTAACTATAACAAATAAATGCTTGTATCTTATTCTTTACAAAAACTTCTCAAATCATAAAGCACTAGTTATAAAATTTCTTAGTGGCATTTTGTTTTCTAAACATCTAGCTATATTATATAATTTAAGTAATACTCTAGAACTACATATCATAATTCTAAAATATATAATAAATATGCACATATATTAAAATTTATTTAAGCAGAGGAAATATAATTTATTTTTTTTTTCTATAAAAAACCGCTCACTTTCACTTACATATTTCTTTAACAAAAACCTTGGTGCGACCTTTTCTTAATATGACAATAAAGTCAACTGCATAGTGACTATGGTTGACTCATAATAAACATTATATTGAAATAACCATTGATTAAATAGCAATCTTAAATGAATATCAATGAATGTTAAAATTCAGTACGAAAAGAAATTTATTGATAATGTTATTTCATAGTCATCGTTATATTGTTATAGTTGCCATTTGCTAGATATTTTTACAGCAAATCATGTCTTATATAAAATTAAGCATACCGTAATAATATAAAGGGAATTTCAAATAGATTACTATACTTCAGGAAAACTGTAGAATATATGATACTGACTTAATTATTATAATTAGAAGTCCACTGTTGAATTCATCGGCTTTTCACAGTCGTCTGAAAATAGACCTTAGGAATGACATTATTAAATCAATTGAGAAAAGGTCGCACCAAGGTTTTTGTTCAAGAAATATGTAAGTGAAAGTGAGCGGTTTTTTATAGAAAAAAAAAAATAAATTATATTTCCTCTGCTTAAATAAATTTTAATATATGTGCATATTTATTATATATTTTAGAATTATGATATGTAGTTCTAGAGTATTACTTAAATTATATAATATAGCTAGATGTTTAGAAAACAAAATGCCACTAAGAAATTTTATAACTAGTGCTTTATGATTTGAGAAGTTTTTGTAAAGAATAAGATACAAGCATTTATTTGTTATAGTTAAAATGATAGTTTCAAGCTAAAGAAAAACATGGCGCGGCTTTTTTACAGCCTTTTGGTTGTTTTTGCGATATTTAATAAACTATAGAACTGTTAAAGAATTTTAATCAAATTCACTATTTGTGGAATGAATACAATTACAGAGGAAGACATACGCATGGAAAGCATATATTCTATAGTAGTCGTGGATAAAATGTATTATGCACTTACCTCTCAATTATCAAATACTTCTTTTTCACGTTGAATTCTTTATAACAAGACGAATGGTAACCAATTCCTTCATCGTTATGAGTTTCAGGTAAAATCGCATGACTGTATTTGTGGTTATGAAACTTTCTCGATTTCAAAAAAAAATTGCACGATTTCAATATTATTGGTGTGAATTTTTTCACATCTTCCCGTTCGTTCTGAATCCAGGATTTTCTCGCAACAAATTGTATAAAAAACAATCCAGTATTAATAACTTTATTTCAAATCATAAGATCTAAAACTCGTAGAACAAGAAATGATGCTACCGTTACAGAGGACTCGCTGCCACACTCATCCATCTGTTCACACAGACGCCGAAGAGTTTCTTAGAAATGGAGTCTAGAGTGGGAGACTTTGAATCTGCCGTTCACCGAAACTCAGTTATTGCGTCCGAAATTTGAATTTTTGACTTTTTCAAAATTTTGAAGATTTTAAGTTGCTAACTTGAAATTCGAATGGCACAATATGTACATACAAATAAAAATTGTAAGAATAATTGTTAAACTTTTGCATAAAACAATCAATAGAATATATGTAATACAATGATTCATAATTAACATGAACAAAATTTTTAAATATACATAGATATTTTTTTATTGAGCATGACAAAACATCTGTCTTAGACAACTTATTCATTACATAATATATTAATAGCAATTATAAAATATAAATAAAAAAGATCAAAAAAGAATTTCTTCAAAAAATTTGAAGCTTCATAAAATCTATAACTTCCATGCGTCGGACTGGAAAATCGGAGAATATATCGTGTCCGACAATTAAACTATTGGATTCTACATATATTTTTTTAGTAATCCTGTAAAAAACAGCTGGTTATGTGGAAGTATGTTATATTTACGCTCACAAACGCAAACACTGTAAACCTTCGCGGATTTTCAATTGAAAAATAACAATTTGTTCGATGTTTATGAAAATGGTAATATTTTACTGTCGGACAACTTGTTCACCTCGTTTTAAGCTTCATTTAACAGCAAAAAATCGAAAGCGGAAATTGTTATGAATAAATTTTAGGTCGCCGTGAAAATGTCAATGTCCGCTTGTCGGAATGGAAAATTGGTAAATCTGTCTTGTCGGACGATGTAGGGACGTGATTTTACATACCTTTTTGAAGCATTTTTCATAAAAATCAGGTGGTTATCCATAAATTTTTCGAAATTGTTATTATTACATGTTTGACTCGGTAGACACCCTTAACGTACCGAAATTTCTGTCGGACAAGTTTTTTCTCTCTCGATTCATGAATTTCTCTTGGTATTAAATTTTTAAAAATAGAGTATCTATAAAGTTTTAGCTTAATACGATATTGACAAGTTTAAAAATTACTGGAGAGAAAAAGCCGCGACTAAGAAAATTTTGATAGAGAAAAAAACGTGGTGGACTAGGCGTAATAAAGCCACACAAAAAATTATAGAAGAGTATTTATGAGTTGCTGTTTATGTCGGCGGGCTCCCAGACTATATATGATATCAGACAGTTCATGAAAAACTCCAAACGTTTAAGGAGCCTTAAGGCATTAGTTTGAAATAAAACTCGAAAAAGTGTTGGGGAATTTTTTTCATATAAAAACTTAAATAAAGTTTTTATATGCAAAAAATTCCCCAACACTTTTCGAGTTTTATTTAAACAAAATGCTTTAAAGCTCTTTAAAAGTTTTTTTTCTAAATATTATTTTTGTTAGCTAATTTTTTTTTGTTTAGCCTAATTAATAGTGATATTTAGTTAGTGTTGATTAAACTAGGACAATTAGGAAAATTAATAGCCAAATTGGTTTTGTTTATTTAAATAAAAATAATATAGAAACTTCTTAGTGAACAATTAGTTAAATCATAAATAATAAAAAAAAGGACAGACGATCGGCATTATTGGAATAACACGCAAATTTTGTAAGTTTAATTGTGGCTGACTAGTTGAAGTTATTTTGTTAAAACAAAAAGAAAGAACAAAAGGTTCTTTTGATTCGTCAAAATATTATAATGGCCGTCGATATGAATGAAGTCAAATAAATTTATTAAAAACTTAGAACTTTTAGTTAATACATAATTAAATTAAAAACAAAATAATTAGATATGTCAGTCGATGAGAATTAAGTTAATATTGTAGTCAAATTTATAGCCAAAAAAACTGGAAAATTATAAACTAATTTAAAATTGTTCAGTTAAAATTCACAATTATAGACGCTTTTTACTATGTCTGAAAATTTTTCTTTTACTTTTGTTTGTTTTTAAATAAATATTCTTGTTGTTTTTCTTCAAAACAATATTAATGAAAAATTCCCAATAAATTCAAACTCATTTAATGTACTAATATAAATATATATAAGATAGGACTACAAATTGACCAAGTGTCAGCCATTGATTTCACATTGGTTGGAAACAATCAATAATGGCTATACAATCGTGACTTAGAATATCAATTAGAATAGAAAAGAATGGGGACTATGAATTCACACAAAGTATTGTTTAGAAATTTAATGCAAAAAAAATCCCATATAATGTAAAAACATTTCCATAATATGGAGTCAAATACCGGTGGAAAAATTCCACTTAAGTAAAATAAATAGGTGATGAAGAAGTTTCAACTTCTAAAATTGTCATCGCTTGAATTCAAACGTTTAGTTTCCAGTGCGACTCGCTTTTGCAATGACCATCAACAACTCAAAACGAGTTTTCTTGAATTTTCTTTCTTATGAGATACCGACAGTATGCGACGGGTATAATGTTAAATAAACAAAAGTTTTACACTATTTGGTGTAAAATAAATAAAGTTTTTAGAGATTTTTAGAGTGATTAAGCTAAAATAATTATTTTATTTCACATGAATTTTCGCAATTTTAAAGCATTTTTTATTTTCTCTCAGAAAAACATCTTTAAAACAGTTTTTGTGTGTTTCGTGTCGGGAACAAATACAATTTACAATTGTATAATCACAGATGAAGAATTCAATTGAAATAAAATATGAGATAATGAAGTTTCAATTTAGAAATTATCTGAACATGAAAATTGAAATATGTTTCGTTGTTGTTTCATCCACTGTGGTTGAGTCTTTAAGATGGCTTTGAACTATGATGTCTCTGATGAGTGTGAGTTCAATCCCGACAATAATTACTTATTATCGGGAATAATACTTTTAATAATTACTTTGAGCAATAATTACTCACAAAATCGCTTAAAAATTAATATTCCATTAATGTTGTCTATATATGGAACATATATGCCAATATATTGACCGTGTGTAAGATATTAGTTTCGCATTGATTTGCAACATTCAATAATAATGACTTTAAAATGACTTAAAATGTTGACTAAATAGAAATATTTCTCATCCTATTAATTCAAATCCTATGAATTCTAATACAAAAACTTCCAAATAATTTTGATCTTTTTTGCATCACTTCTTTTATTCCTTTTTTGCATCACTTCTTCTATACATTCATCGAATGTATTGTCGCTATTCTTACTGCCCTTGCTGACCATAAAATCACATACCGATCAAAAATTTTTGCAACGTTTTTAGTAACCTACCGGTAAAGAAAGTGTATATTAAACCGCATGAGCACTGTGAAAATTTGTGAATCGATTTTTGTTCCGTATAATGTTCTAGATAGATTACACACCTGAAAACTTATTTGATCGCGTATTTTTTATATATCCTTTGTTTTAAATATAATATTTTTTTTTATATTTTACTGATCAACTAGAATGCTGATCCTTTTACATTCATATTAAAAAAAAAAAATTGAAAACCATTTCTCATTACTACTCTTTGAAATTATTGCTACGTCAACAAAATGTATACACACAAACTTTATTTATAGGCGTAGCAAAGCACGCCGGGTCCCGCTAGTATATATATATATATATATATATATATATATATATATATATATATATATATATATATATATATATATATATATATATATACATGTATTTGTTTATTTGTCCTCGGGTGGCAGGTACACTTCCTCAAACCCATATGCTGTGACTAGTTCTTCCAACCTCGCGAGGTGCGCGGCCTGTCTCTACTGATCCATTGGTGTTTCCAATGGGCCCAGTTCTTCATTGCAAGTTGTGTTACCAACATATTTTGCTACACCCACTGTTGTAGAATATTAGAATAGAATAGAATAGAATATTCTGGATTCGTTTTATTTCTATTTTCCCTTTGGTGCATTTATATGCATCTATTTATTCGTTATGAAAGATAAAGCTTTTTCGACATTTTTATTTTCTTTAATTAAAACAAATATTTTTTTATCCACTAAATCAGTTATGTTATTTAAAACATATAATGTAAATCTTTTTACTATATTATTCACTGTGATAAATTTAATTTTTAAAATAATTAAGAAACATTTTAATTTCAGTTTTTAATAATGGAATGTGTTGGATTATCTTAATTTGGTTCTAATAATCATTACGTTATCATATACTAATAAACTGCTAGTTGAATAAATAGAAAATCGAAATCCGATTTCTTTTATGTATATATCTATCTATTAGTGCGTTTAATTAAAATCTAAAGATATAAAAATATTGAAAGTTTAACGACTCATGCCGATAAATATTTTATTGTAAACTTTTTTGACTTTCAACTTAATTTGAAGTTTTATAAAACATGTATATTTTACATAGTGTTTTTGAGAAATAATATTTTCGTTTCTCATAAATTAACATAATGATTATTATGTTATCAGAGAACATAAATTCTTTAGCGTATTAAATCAAATAGCTTACAAAACAACTATTACTAATAAAGTTTCGACGTATAATATTAAAATACACGCATCAAATAAAATAAACAAACTATTTAAAAGCTTTACCAGTATTTTTTAAACGATATTTTCTTGTAACTATTATCGTGATTTAAAACATTTTAGCGATAATTATCTCTATTATATCCATCATCATCATCATGTAGGTATGTAAATATTTATAACAAATGAATTCTGAAAAACAAAAAGCATAGAGAGATAGCTCACGAAAAAAGAAACGTAAAAAATGAAAAAGCTCGTTAAATGCTCCAAATTTTTGTTTCGCATGTTTTTTTATGTATCTAAGTTTGTTCTTTTATTGTATTTTATTTTATTTTTAAGGAAAATTATATTTAATTGTGTATTTATTTTGTCATTAGTTTTGTTTTTAGTTTTGTGAACATGTACTCGTACATACAAAATTGAATATAAATGTTTTTGAACGAAATTACTCGGTTTTGGGATAAATCAAATCACAAGCTTTTAGAAGAATCGTGTATGATATATGAGTTTGTTAAATTACAATTGTAGTTTTGGAGAGGAAATTGAAAAATTTACTATCGTTAATCATAACCCAAAATGAATTTAGTTGTTATACTTTCTCAAACTGACGAACTTTTTCAGGCTAGGAATATCGGGCTAAGGGACATCGTGGAAACATTTTTTTGCAACGTAGTATGAACTTTAATACTATCTTGAAGGATTTTGATTAATATTCTAAAATTCATCATTTAAAATTTGATAAACACGAATTGAAAATTGGGTATTTTAAAATATAAAATTATTTTCTGAAGAAATTTTTCTAAAATAATGGAAAATTATTTCGAATATTTTGCAATTTGAAATAATTTTCCATTTTTTTAGAAAAATTTCTTCAAAAAATAATTTTATATTTTAAAAATAACCAATTTTGAATTTGTTTTTATCAAATTTTAAATGATAAATTTTAGAATATTAATCAAAATCCTTCAAGATAGTACTAAAATTCATACAACGTTGCAAAATTAATACAAATGATTCTAATAGTCATTTGAGCTTAATCATACACAAATCTACAAGAATTTATATTCCCCTATAATGTTGTCTGTGTTATATGGCAATTGACCATTACAGATATAAGAGTTTCGCATTGATTGGCAACAATCAATAATGACTCTACACTTGTGACTTAAGATATGTTAGTTTTGATTTGATGTCAAATTTTGAAAAATTAAGCATACCAACAAAAAATCTACAACACAAACACATATGTACAATAGAAAGTAAATAGATGTGCTTTCAAATTTTCCCAAGAATAATAAACACAAAATCTTCTCACCCTAATCCGTTTAATAAGCTTATCTAATTTTAATTAAAACTTTTGAATCAATTTTCATACCACAACAAAACAAAATCTCTTCTCTTGTTAATTATTAAAATTCTTTTAAATTAAAAAAAATTGTAAAACATTATTTTCAAATTCTCATATTTTAAATTTAATTATGATCTCAATTTCACGATACTAAAACTCAAAATGACATAATAAATCGTTTAAATTAAAATATGATACGGAGAAACAAAAAAACAAATTAAATTAATAGAATTAAAATCACGATTTTTAATTTAATGAAATAAAAAAATTGGATTTGGATATTACAGACATTTAAATTATTTGGATGTTACAAGATCAATACACGACACTAATATACATGAAATACCGATATTCACAATAGTGAAGTTTTGCATCACTATTTTTCTTGTCTAGGCAACCCGTTTCGTTTAGTTAACATAAATCAAAATTATTTTGTCTATAAAGAATTTGTTCAAGTGAAAGGTGCATAGTACTATCACCTAAAATTCCTCGAAAACATAGTTTGTATTTTGACCAATCACGAATATTAAATAAATTCTTTTTCTCAAAGTAAAACATAATCATAAATTCGTATTTTTTACTTGTAAATTTAAAATCAATCAAATATCAAAGCTACAATTTTTCATTTTTGACATTTTAATTAAAAAAAAAATTCAAGCTTTAAGTGATCAACTATAAGACGGACGGCATTTGTGTTACAATTTAAAAATATTTAGAGAAATAAAAAAAAACAAAAATAAAACAAAGATAGTTGCGTTCGATTTGACTGAAACAACTGAAAAAACAACAACAATTGCATTTAATTTTTCAGTTGCTTCAGTTGTTTCAGTCAAATCGAACACGGCTGATGTTAAAGGTTTTTTGGTATGGTTGGTTCAAGAGAGTAAAAAAAATATAACTGCTCTCTAACAAATACCCTAAATATATATAACAACGTGGACCCTTAAATATAGAAATTCGAAATATATTCATCAAAACTCTAAAGTCAATTGAATTTGATTGATAGAAACAATCAAAATAATTATTTTCTTTGGATAATTTTTAGGGTCTTAAGTTGAAATAGATATTTTGTTTAAAGTTTTCTATTGGTAGTGTCATTAGTCTATTTCTTTGAAGATTTCGAAATAAAGAAACTAAACAATTTTTGTAGCTTTGTTTCTGGTAATTTGATAATTGAGATTTGAAATTTTTTTGTTAACGAAAAATTAAAATGGAAACGATTAATCAATACAAAAAAGTAACAGAGATAGATAATCTCGTACAGTTTGATGTTTTAATCAAAGAAAAAATATGTTGTTTGAACTAGACACCTGATATTTCTAAATTAGGAATTAATAAAAAATCGAAAAGTTTGTTGTAATTTGGTTTGTTCTTTTCGGTATTTATAGCGTGAACAAACTATCAAAAATACAAAATTTAAAATATGGAGGGGCTGAAATCTCACAGCTCTGAGATATCAAGACTTCGGTCTGGGTTAAGGATTTTGATATAGTTTTCGGCAACAAACTTTTATGAGGACATGGTTTTTAGTTTTGGGCAGCGATGTACATCAAACATAACTCTTTGTTGAAGTACAAGTATTTTATCTCTGTTTAAAAATTTATTACAAAACTAACACGAAACATCAATACGTTGCCGGAAAATTATAATCAAAATTCCAAAAATATTGTTAAATTAAATAAAATCAAACTTTTTCAAAATGCCAAAAATATTCCAAATATTAGAATAAAATCAAATATTTAAATATTTTCTAAATTCCAATAATATTTCAAAAATTCTTAAAAATTCAAACTTTTTCCAAAATTCTAAACATATTGCAAAAATTATTACAAAATCAAAAATTCAAACTTTTTTCAAAATTCCAAAAATTATAATAATATCAAAAATTAAAAATTTTTCAAAATTCTAAAAATATTTCAAAAATTCTTACAAAATCAAAAATTAAAACTTTTGCCGAAATTCTAAAAATATTGCAAAAATTATTACAAAATCAAAAATACAAACTTTTTCAAAATTCCAAAAATATTTCAAAAACTACAACAAATTCAAAAATTTCCATGTCCAATTTCATTTTAAATTACATTTACGTCATAAAAACAGCTCCCAAAATATTGGCTAAAAAATTAAATGAAATCATTTTTTGACACACTTGACATTATTTTTTGACAAACTTATAATGCCATAATTCTCAATAATAATAATAAAATATCATGTCATACGAACTATTAATTTTAATTTTTTCTAAAAAAATTGGGTAAAAAATAAATAAAAACCTTTCTTTTGACACACTTGACAACATTTTTTGACAAACTTATAATGCCATAATTCTCAATAATAATAATAAAATTTCATTTCAAACAAACAATTTATTTTTTTCCAAAAAATTGGGTAAAAAACTAAATAAAAATCTTTTGACACACTTGACAACATTTTGTTGACAAACTTATAATGCCATAATTCTCAATAATAATAATAAAATTTCATTTTAAACAAACAATTTTATTTCCAAAAAATTGGGTAAAAAAAAAATAAAAATCTTTCTTTTGACACACTTGACAACACTTTTTTGACAAACTTATAATGCCATAATTCGCAATAATAATAATAAAACTTCATTTCAAACAAACAATTAATTTTATATTTTTTCCAAAAAATTAGGTAAAAAAATAAATAAAAATCTTTCTTTTGACACACTTGACAACTTTTTTTTGACAAACTTATAATGCAATAAACTAGTTTTTGATCTCACATACCAATCCCGACCATCAAGATTTCTCCAAATTCAATGTTCCTACTCGTAATCACTTAAAATGAACGTTTTTTAAGCCAAAAATATGCAAATTTCCTTGTTTTGACACACATAATGATTTTTTTGACACACTTCCGGTACAGTTATCGAACACAGCGTCCTTTCGGACCTGTCCCTTGAGTATACCTATTTTTAGAAAAAAAAATTTTTGAAATCTCTCCAGTGGTTTTCCCTGCAGCGTAGGTAATGACGGCCGGCCGGACGGCCGGACGGCCGGCCGACAGACAGACATACATTTTTTTTTTTTTTGCTTTTTTAGAATCAGGAGGTCCTAAAACGTCGAGAAATGTCAAAAAAAGTGGGGGTAAGAATTTCACTTTGAGCTCATGAATGTAATACTTAGGTCTTTCAGACCGAAGTAATTCATTTTAAACAAACAATTTTATTTCCAAAAAATTGGGAAAAAAAAATAAAAATCTTTCTTTTGACACACTTGACAACACTTTTTTGACAAACTTATAATGCCATAATTCTCAATAATAATAATAAAACTTCATTTCAAACAAACAATTAATTTTATATTTTTTTTCCAAAAAATTAAGTAAAAAAATAAATAAAAATCTTTCTTTTGACACACTTGACAACTTTTTTTTGACAAACTTATAATGCAATAATCTAGTTTTTGATCTCACATACCAATCCCGACCATCAAGATTTCTCCAAATTCAATGTTCCTACTCGTAATCACTTAAAATGAACGTTTTTTAAGCCAAAAATATGCAAATTTCCTTGTTTTGACACACATAATGATTTTTTTGACACACTTCCGGTACAGTTATCGAACACAGCGTCCTTTCGGACCTGTCCCTTGAGTATACCTATTTTTAGAAAAAAAAATTTTTGAAATCCATCCAGTGGTTTTCCCTGCAGCGTAGGTAATGACGGCCGGCCGGCCGGCCGGCCGGCCGACAGACAGACATACATTTTTTTTTTTTTTGCTTTTTTAGAATCAGGAGGTCCTAAAACGTCGAGAAATGTCAAAAAAAGTGGGGGTAAGAATTTCACTTTGAGCTCATGAATGTAATACTTAGGTCTTTCAGACCGAAGTAACAATAAACTGAGCTGAACAAAGCAATTACTGATTTTTGAAACACCTGAGCAAAATGAATCTGAGTGACCTCTGTTTGAATGACAAACTCACTATTGATTTATCAAATATTATCCTTTAAACAAACGATTTGGTATCAGTTGAAACCTTATTGTGGTGTATTTATGAAATATAAAAAAAGTGTCAAACTGAATAAAATAAATAACTTTAAACCAGAGATGGGTAGGTCGCAAACGTTACGTCGCAAATTACGTTTTCGACGCGTCGCAAACGTATTTGTTACTCTGCTTTTGCGACGTCATTTGTTACGTTTGCGACGTTGTTATTTTGTCATGTAAAATCACTATTTGTAATTTACTTTGTTAGAATTTAAATTTAAAATTAAACAGGTTTTATTCAAATATATTTTTACCATTAAATAATATCACATATTTTTAGCAAGTTAGCATATAGATTATAACATATAGATTAGCATAGATTATAGATTATAGATTAGCAGTAGAACAGAATTTTGGCTTATTTTATTCCGCTTTTGAATACAGTCTCTAATATTGTGGTAGATAGAGTTTTTCACGTGAGTGGAACATATGATGAACGAAGTTTTTTTAATGAATTTTAGAGTGGTCAGATTCCACAACACAAAGGGATTATTGGATTTAAAAAAATTTCATAAATATTTATTTATTTCTTAATTCCTTCAGATGAAATTTTGTCCATAAAACCTTCATCTATTTTCTGTTGTTTTTTAAATTTAGTGTGATTGTTCATATATTCCATGGAAGATTGCAGTCCATATGAATTCAGTCATATTGTACACTACAAGAGACTTCAACTAGTCTAAAATAAAAGAAAACTCTATATTCCAAAAACAACACAAATAGAAAGCGGCATACTGATGCTACGCAACCAGTCAATTAATCGACAATTTGCAACTCAATATTTTGTCGTTCAGATTCACAATCCGTTTCAAGTTGTAATTCCATTGGGGCTGCTTTAGGGTTTTTGCAATTGTCATCAATGATTTGAATTATTTTTGTGCATATGTAGCCCATTTAAATATACAAAATATTGGTTACTTATATAGAGTTGTAATAAATGAGATAAAAACTCAATAAATCACCTGTGAGCTGCTAATCTTTTTATAGCGGTATTTTAATCATATTTCTGCAAAAATCACATGAAGCCACATTTCTATTTTCTTGTTTAATAGAAATAAATTTTAAATCCTACCACAATAAATGTAGAGGACGGACGACCGGTCGTTTTGAGTATTTAAATATTTTTATAAAATTATTTTTATATAAAAGTGTGGTACTTTAACTTATTACTAAACACAGAAAAAAAATTATTTTGAACTAAAAAATTGGGTTTGAATACAAAAACACGAGAAACTAGCTGTCAAAGTTTGCGACGCATTCGCGACATTTGCGACGCTTTTGCGACACGTCACGTAACAAACTCTTTGCGACACGTCATTACCCATCACTGCTTTAAACTAATACAAAAACAGGTAGGTAGGTATAGTCCTCAAACAATATTAACCACCAGAAAAAACTTTGCAGTGTAAATAATACATAGAAACTGTCACATCAGCTTGATCAGTATCATTCGCGATTCGACCACATTGTTGGAAATTATGAATACATCACTAAATCGTAAACTATGGATTTCCTAACATAATGATTATGATAAAACTCTGAGAAAGAATTCCAACGTTGAGTTTGTTTATTACCAATTCATTGATCATACATTTTTTAATTCAAATTAACAAAGATCTTTTGGATTGCACATAAAATTGTTGGTCAAATAATTTAAATTCAAGGCAATATGAAAAATCACACAGGAAAGAATATCACGTCAAAAAAATCACACTATATGTGAAAATATCACATCATGAAAATATTACATTCTAAAATTACACACGAAAAAATATCACATCTTAAAATCACACACGAAAAAATATCACATTTGTTCGTTATGTAAACATAATGAACAGCGCTCGTATTATACTTTAATAAAATCGATGATGAGTAAATTCAATTTGTTAGTCCAGCAGCCAAATTCTGTAACTGTGAAGCGGTGAAGTGATAAAAATTTCTTCGTTTCTTTTCATTAAAAAACTTATCACTTCACCGCTTCACAATTACAGAATTTGGCTGCAGGGCAGCGAAATCCAAAATTCTTCGTCTTCCTTCCCATGCTACCGGCATAACGCTGACAAAATGGTTGGTTGGTGTAGTTAAAACAAGCAGAGTAGATGCTTCTATGGTACTCAATTATTCTACATCCTGGCGAGTCTAGGCACTTAAAACCAATGCAATATAAGCGTCTGTTCTCCATGCTAGAAGTGGTTTGGAGCGCAAATCTGAATTGAATTAAGCCGCTCGCTATAAACGTGTAAAAGGTGTTTAGGGGTATATTTTGACAAATGCTGTAATATTCCATGGGACTTCGCCGGATTTACTTGATGGTTACCACATATTTTATACTTCGTGAAGCGCCTGTCCTTGATGAGTCCGAAAACTTTTGTTCTGCCATTTTCCTCGCATTACCCGATTTTTCGTTCGTCAACATCCGAAAATTTCCGATGGCCTGGGATCCTGTAAATTTGCTACCACATTTTTTTACTATGGGGGTGGAAATTTGTTTTCGAACACGAGGGTTACCTTGGCCTACAAAAATTTGTATGCTATTGTTGAGTCCGGCAACCCAAACATGCCAAAATGTCAATTGTCGGACTCGACAATAACAGACACAGTTTTGTCAGACAAGGTTACCCTCGTGTTCTTAAACAAATTTCCACTACCCATAGTTAAAAAAAAATTGTGGTAGCAAATTTACAAGATTTCAAATAATCGGAATTTTTTGGAGCTTACAGAACGAAAAATCGAGAAAAATGGCAGAATAAAAGTCTTCGAACTCGTCAAGGACAGGTGCCTCACGAAGTATAAAATATGTTGTAATCATCAAATGAATTCGGCGATGGCCCAGGGACCTTTATAGCCTTATAAATATTTAAGCAAAATGTTAATATATCAATATTAACAAATTAAATAATGGAGTTGAGAAATGAATCTAACACTATTTCACAATCCTTATTGATACGTTACTTGGCCTTTTTTTGGAAAGCTGAATTTTATCTCTCTCCCTCTCTGGCGTTTACATCCCTTGTTAGGATTTAGCTGTTTGTATAATCAGCTTCCATTCATCTCATTACTTATTGATCCCAGTTTCTTTATCCTATATCTCGAAGATCTTGGATGATGCTATCACGCCATCGTTGTCAGGGTCTTCCTCTCCGACGAACAAGTTGTACTCTTTTTTAATACTTCTTCCTATTGGAGCCCTTTCTGCATAACCAAACCATCTGATCCGGTTGGATTTATTGAATTCGATTAGATCGCTACCACCAAGACGATTTCATGATTCTGTACTGATTTTCAGCTATTTGAAAGCACACATAAATTGTTTGGATGTCCCTTCTCTCGGGAGAGGAAAAGAGCGTTTGGTTTGTGAATCCTTATTGGTTATTTTGTGATTACCCTAGGCTAACAGGGTTAGCCGCGATATCTAGTTATACATAACTTGCGGTTCCGTCTGATAACTAATACTCGAACAATAGTCTGATTTTGAGATTATCTGAGGTCAATGATCAAAGATCATAACAAATTGTTTTTTATACGGATATAAGGGTAACCCCTTTACACAACCTTAATTTTCATTAATGGGTTTGTTTTGATATCTAGGTTTTCAGTAAAATTTTTTTACAAGTTTATGTAGCGAGCCGCTTGAGCCAAGCAGCCCCTAACATTGAAAACAGACGCTCGAACTGCATTGGTCTGGAATCATTGAGTATAAACAGTATTTCCTCAGCTGATCTTAACTACACCAACTAAATTTTGTAAACGTTACCCAGGTAACACGGCGTGGACGTAGAATTTCGGAACCAGGACTAGCAAAGGATGTGGTGCTTTTACGAGTGTGATTTTAGGATGTTATATTTTTTCGCGTGTGATCTTAAGATGCGATATTTTTTCGCGTGTGACTTTAGGATATGATACTTTTTCGCGTGTGAGTTTAGAATGTGATATTTTTTCGCGTGTGATTTTAGGATTAATATTTTTTCGCGTGTGATTTTAGGATGTGATATTTTTTCGGGTGTGATTTTAGGATGTTATATTTTTTCGCGTGTAATTTTAGAATGTGATACTTTTCGCGTGTGATTTTAGAATGTGAAACTTTTATTTCGTGTGATTTTAGGATGTGATATTTTTTCGCGAGTGATCTTAGCATGCGATATTTTTTAGCGTGTGATATTAGAATGTGATATTTTTTTGCGTGTGATTTTAGGATGTTACATTTTCTCGTGTGTGGTATTTTTTTGAGTGTGATTTTACAAAGTGATATTTTGCGCGAGTGATTTGAAAAAAACCAACGTATGGAATTCTCGAGCCAAAATTGAAATTCTTACCCCCACTTTGTTTGGCATTTCTCAACGTTTTAGGACCTACTGATTCTAGAAAAGCAAAAAAAAATTGCATGTCTGTCTGCCGGCCGTCTGCATGACGGCCGTCCGTCCGTCACAACCTACTAAATCTAGAAAACCACTTTAGGGATTTGAAAAAATTTTTTTTCTTATATAGGTATCAATTCGCAGGTCCGAAAGGACGATGTATAACTGTACCGGAAGTGTGTCAAAAAAACCATTAAGTGTGTCAAAAATAGCAAATTAGCATATTTTTGTCTTAAAAAACGTTCATTGTAAGTGATATGATAATGCGTAGTAACCTTAAATTTAAAGAAGTCTTGATAGTCGGGATTGGTATGTGGGAAAGATAAAAGAAAAATAAAATTAATCATTTTTATGACATGAAATTGGACATGGAAGTTTTAGATTTTATTATAATTATTGGAAGATTTCAAAAGAAAATTCCAAAAGAATTTTGAAAAAAGTTTGTATTTTTGATTTTTTTTTTTTTTTTTTTTTTTAATAAAATGTGTTGTGTAGTAGGAATTACAGTATGTGTCACAATAACACATAAAAACCTTTTAAGACCAAGGTCCCACAACAACATACGTTCAAAGGTGTTGATGGACGTAAATCTTTCTTTTTTTGTTTTTTTATATTTTTTGTTAAAGAATGGATAACTAAACAAAAAATCCTATCACTGATAAAATATGACATAGGCCAATATTTTATGATAGAATAGAGAAAATAAAAGCAAATTAAAAATTAAATAGCAAATTTTTACAAAAATTTGCTGAAACAAAACAAAAATGTAGTTGCCAATAATCCAGACGGTTGCATATTCCTTGATCCTGTGACGCACTGTCTTTCTTAAAGATTAAAGCCCACACATAGTTATATGAAAGCTCGTTACTTCAAGGAAGCAAAAGCGTCTCTTCATCAAGGATTATTTCACAGCTAAGATTGAGGGTGCTACCGTTGACTGAATACAGTTCATCCGCCACCACCCCTAAGATGTCACCTTGGCTAGTGATATCTCACTGCTATTGCCAGTGGTATGTGATATCTCACGTTAACTCGTATGTCAATAGCAGGGACTGGAGTACGCGGGGTTGTTGATTTTGTTATAATTTGTGCGACATTTTTAGAATTTTGAAAAAAAGTTTGTTTTTTGATTTTGTTATAGTTTTTGCAATAGTTTTAGAATTTTGAAAAAGGTTACTTCGGTCTCAATTCGAATTTTTGGTTTATTTTTAGATTTTTGGAAAAAGTTTGTATTTTTGATTTTTTTATAATTTTTCCAATAATTTAAAATTTTTTTAATAGATTTAAATTTTTGATTTTGTAATAATTTCTGGAATATTTTTACAATTTTGAAGAAAAGTTTAAATTTTTGATTTTATTATAATTTTTGGATTTCTGAAAGAAATATGAATTTTTGATTTTGTAATATTTCTCGAAACGCTAAATGGAGAGGTTTTTGAGTAGTTTGCTGGGTGTATAATCTTTTCACTAAATTATGTTAATATATGATCTGTTATAATTTCCCGGCAAGGAATTAATATTTCGTGTTAGTTTTGTAATTAATTTCTAAACAGAGATAAAATACTTGTACTTTTACAAATAGTTTTATTTTTGATATTCATCGCTGCCGATAACTAAAAACAATGTCCTCATAAAAGTTTTATGCCGAAAACTATATCAAAATCCTTAACAAAAACCAAAGTTTTAATATCTCAGAGCTGTTATATTTCAGTCCCTCCATATTTTATTATGTGTGTTTTGTATTTTGAGAACTTCAAAGATATTACTGAACAAATATTTTGGTGTGAAAATTTTTGGAGTTGATTACCTGAAGATTGCCACAATTATATCAATGAACGATACACATATAGTGTAAAACATAAACCACTCAAGTTATTTAAATAAAATGAATATTTTAATAAAAAATTTATTATTTATTATTAGTGTTAATTTAAATAAGTTATAAGTTATAAATTATATATAAAATAGCGTCTATGAATTTCCAAAGACACTATACCAACCAACTAAGGTTAGGATTCAGAAGTAATCGTTTTCTTGAAGAGTTTTTGAACATCGATTTTAAAATATGTATTGAAGTATTAAAATTATCAGAAAAAACTTACGCAGGTAAGAAATTCCAGGAATGCCAAACTCGTGAAATTGATTTGATCGTCTAAGAACCTCAGCTTAGTGTATTGTAGATCTTGTGCCGGATGGAAAATCTCCCATATTAATTTTCCTTCCATTCGTCACATTGCCAATTTCTCCTAGTATCTAATCGTTTCTAAAAATTGTTTCTAATTATTCTTCTAAATTCTAATGACCGTCTCCAAAATTTGTTTCAAGTTTATTTGTTTTACTAAATAATTGGTTGACATTTTACAATCCAAGAAATCCAATGCAAGTATAATTTGTATCGTTTAACGTTGCAAATTTTATAACACCAAACTAAGGTAAATAAACTAATTGAAGACACGTGAATTATGAATTACAATAATTAATGTGTCGATATTAAGT
This sequence comes from Diogma glabrata, assembly GCA_963693315.1. NCBI lineage: Eukaryota > Metazoa > Arthropoda > Insecta > Diptera > Cylindrotomidae > Diogma > Diogma glabrata. The sequence goes on from OY856188.1 coordinate 209,103,665, forward strand.
TTATTAACCTTGGTGTGTATATTGCATTGAATTTTCATTGATTTGGTAATTTGAAAACAAATCAAGTTACAAATAAATTCTATAATTTTAATGAATTGGCGAAAACTTCAAAAACTTTGGACGGAGGTATGAAAATTTTTTTGGTTGTTGAGGAATGAATCTTGAAGTGGACAGATGTTCCGCTTAGATTCGATTTTGTTTTAGTTAAGTTCTGTTTGGGTTAAAGTTAGGTTTTGTTGAGTTATAGTCATTAAAGTTAAGTTTTGTGTAGTCGTTGTGATTATGAGTTTGATGTAGTGATTACTAAAGTGACAAATGTGCTATTAACAGTTATTGAATATTCAAAAAAATTATTGAGTTGAAAATTAAAATAATTCACAGTTGTCGTGTCGTGTGTGACAAATAATGAATAATACCATATAGATTTAAATATAGATTCTGGTGAAAAGTCAAAACCGAAAAGCACGCAAAACTGAAAAGCACAGTATCTAAGACAAACTAATTTCTACTTTAGAATTTAATTTTAAAATTTTACAATGTAAGAAAACAACTTAAGTTATATAAGAACTTGTAACACGCACCCTCAAGAGATAATAAATAAAATAAAAATTTAATCAAATAACCTGGTGTTGTGTTTGTGTTATACACTGTGTTAATGGATTGATGCCCACTGAGCCCTGCCCATGGAATGAAGTCAACAGACGACGAAGGATTCAGTAAGGTATGATTTAGCATAATTATTATTATTGTAGTATTATTAAAGTTATCTAGATGTTTGTATTGATAAGTTTTTGGATTTATGTTTGGTATACCCGTTTTAATTTTTGTTAATATGTGTTAGTTTGTTTTCTAAAATGGTGTGAGTGAGACATGTAGATTCCTTGGGTTCCTTTAAATTCCTTTTATCGTGTTGTTTGGAGTTTTTAATGGCAATCGCTCCCACTATTAATAATATTTCATTTAACTTAAAGTCTAAAAGCAGTCCCCTTATATCAAAGGACAACGAGGAAAACCACGACCCAGCCGAGAGCTTAAGACCGGAGCAAGAGACTGCTGCCTCAAAGTTGTCCTTCGATTTATCTCAGATACAGCGGATATTTTCTCAATTCAAAATCCTTTTAAGTTTTAGCCATACCCGCCTGTATCAATCTACTACAGCATTCAGCATAATAAATTTAACCTCTTGTAGTTGAAAGAATGTGGGCTGGATATTTAAAAACATAGAAACAAATACGTTTATCTTTATGACATTATAGCCCTGATTTAAGTAACCTCCATGCTGCAACTTTGTGTAGTGTAAATGAATCTAAATACATTTACATGATTCCTCAACTTATCGTTAGGTGGAATTAAACAAGTAATCGATAAAACCTCTAATGATTACTATTAATTCGCATTTAACGATAAAAGACTTTGAAATGCCAAATTAGATTTTGGTACACAATCTGCCCATTATGGCAGCCTATATATAGATAATTCTGATCTTTGTCTCATCTTCAAAAAACAATCAAAGTAGACTTTTGATGACTATGTTTTAATTTTGGTTTCCGGAAAAAATATTGCCTTCAGTTTAGCTATACAAATAATTTCTTTAAACGTAGAAAATATCGCGACCAAATCTTTTCCGGATTTTTTTTCCACGCTTGTTTCTGTAACACATTTTTTCCTATATATACATTAGTCGTTCGGTAACCATTTTGATTTTTTCCCGTATCTCTGTTTCTTCTTTTGTTTTTTTTTAATCGAAATTTCTTTTTCGTTTTTTTTTCGAAATTATATTTTCTCTAGAATATGGTTACATTCTAATTTTGACATTGACGAATGTTTGATCATTTGTCATTTTGTTTCCCAAAAGGATAGAAAGAGAAACATGAAAGGGGAAATAAAATAAAAATAGAAATAGAGAAAAAAAAAGATATTCAATTCTATGGAAAACAAATGTTTTTTTTTAATTTTTGAAGTAGAAGAAAAATAAAAGGTTTGATTTGTGAAATAATCGAATTTTAATTCGATGATATTGCGTGTTTAATTATAAACTTTAGTTATCCTTACGGCAAGAGCAAGATATTATAAATCTGAAACTAAATAAAAAATCCACATTTAATGTGAACTTGACAACAAACCAATTGTTTATCTTACAACTCATTATAATTAAAAACAAATCAGATCAAACCACAACAAAAGTATACAAAAAGAACATGATCAAAACATATTAACACACAAAAAAAAAGTATGTATAAACATAGGATATAATTTCATTTTAATTCTTACTCAGTTTACCCCAAAGCCTATATTTGAATTCGTTGTTTAACTTGGCAATAACATAACATAACATAACAATCTATAAAAAATAAAAACGAACTAAAACATAAAATTATGCGTATCCATCAAAATCGTTAATCAAAAACTATTAAAAAGTCATTTATGAAACGCCATTTATATCATGGAAAACACAAGAATACATTAACGATCAATGAGCACAACAAACAAAAACACACAAAGCAACATAAAATGGTTGATTACAGTTTAGAGCTTTTTTTACGTTTATTTAAATAAAACAATATGTTGTGTAATTAATAGTTAATTTTTTGTTGGAGATATTAAACTCATTTGGAAAGGTAAATTATATGTGTAGTTTTGATGTGATCCGGTGTTATACAACGGAAAGTATATGATTTTCAATTACGACACAACATTTATATTAAACGCCACACTAACGCATTGCATCAGTTAATCCGCAAAAGCTTCTCTACGTAAAACACATTTTTCGCTCAACATACACCATAACAGTACCTACAAAACAGTTTTGATGAGTTTCTAAGATGGCAGCCGAAACAGAACAAACGTTTTCTGGTTTGGTCCTCTTTTGAAACAATGGACTTTAGTATATATAGTGGACGTTTTAACTCTTTGTTTATTTCAGTAAGAGTTAAATCAGAAGAAACGTCAAACATTCTTCACTGAATTTGCACCAAAAGAGTAGTTGCAAACTTCTGATTTTGATTTGTTGCATTTTTTGGATTTTATTTTTTTCCTAAGTGAGGAAGGGAAAAAATAAAAATTCAAAACATTTAGCAGAAATTTTTGAAAACGGATAAGATTTTCTGAATAAATTTCCAGGAAGTGTACAAAGAATAGAATCACGCACCTCTTCAACTACCTGTCCTGTTAATGAAGCAAACAGATATTACTATTGGTTACTTAATGGAAGAAATTATTAAGGTAATCGAAGAAACTGAATTACTTCTACAAAATGTAGTTATGCCATCGCGGTCGAAGGTTAGTGCGGTTGACAGAATTTGATGGTAACGAGAATTTTCGCATTAAGATTTACCTGAAAAGAAATTCACTTTTGTGTAAAGAAATCGAATAACTCACATATGAAATAATAGAGATTGCACCATCTGGAAGTAAGGCGCTAGCGGAAATTCCTAAAACCCAATTCAACTAAGCAACTCAAAAGTTTTCTTGGACTTACGGGATATTTCAGATAATTTGTCGAAAGTTATTCAATAATGGAATGTGAATTTCTTGTAAATTTTACAAAATTCCCGTCCACAAAATTGTGCATAATACATGTCATACACACGATGTGCACCATGCCGTACACATGTCGTAAAACGATTTAGCACATAATGCATAACCACGACAGCGACCAACCATTTTCATGTTTAATAAAGCGAAACTAATTTTATTTAGTGATAATAATGATAAACAAATTAAGAATAAAAAAATGGAAAATGAAAAAGGAGTTGTAGATTTTATAGTATGGTTGGTTTCATTTAACTTTTTATGAGATAATATGTTTTTCGTAATAACAAAATCGATGAATTCAATCTTATTTTCATCTAAATTTATGTTCGAGAGAAATTTTTTGTGAAGGTAATGAAAACAAACACAAACAGAAAACAGGCACTTTGACTAATTAAGTTTTTTGGCAAACGGCTGGAAAATTTAACTTTACTGCCACTAGGGAAAAGATTTAAGTCTTACTGTTTTGACATATAATCAAGACGGCTGCCAGGTAATGCCATTTTTTACATTTGCTCACGGTGACAGTAAACCAAATTTCATATTTCTACGGCGGCAGTAAGTTACAGTTGTTTTGAAAAATTACTGTTACTATAGCTACAAGCTACTGTTGTTTTGAAAAATTCATCCCATATTTATAAAAAATTTGATGTATTAATATTAATACAACAAATTTAAAAATTTAAAGTGACTTTTGGTGTTTCGTCTATTATTACCAAACGAGAAACTCAACACAAAAAGTAGCACTTTAGCTTCATAATTAAATAATATACTATTAGTGATTTAAAAAATTATTATAGTATTTTTTAAAATTTTATATTTGCGTTGTTTTATGTCGACTTACTGACATCTAAATTTATTTTTTTATAATATTCAGATAATTCATATTATTTATTATAATTTATATTATTTATTATATGTAAGTCACATATTTAAAATTTGTGCATTAAGATTTTTTTCATTTAAGAATGGCGAAACTAATGGCAAACATAAGCTTGATGACACATAGTTTTTCAATTAACAACTTAAGAACACAACCGCTATGTTCATTTGTTATGATGACGTTACGAAAAAAATTTTCTAATATAATAATTTATTTGAAATAAGTTTATTAGAAAATCTTTGTAACAAGTTATATAGCCTAGAAAATAATAGCATAGGAAAGATTCATAACGCATTAGAAGATCCAAGTCATAAAAGTAATACATAAAATATTTTTGTAATAATATTTAAATAAATAAATCAAAAACTACCTCCGTTTTTCATAGATTCGCTAAAAATTTTGTATGTACAGCATAAAAAAACACAAAAAAAACAAAACAAATTATTCACACTTTTTTGGTATAAAATTTTTATTCTTCTTTTTTCATATTATTTTAACTAAACATATTAATTAGGATGCATTTCGGTTTTAAATAAAAACCATCATCAGCTGTCTGATTAGTACTAGTGCTGCTGCTGCTTTTTTTATGCTGTACATACAAAATTTTTAGTGAATCTATGAAAAACGGAGGTAGTTTTTGATTTATTTAATTAAATATTATTACAAAAAGAAGATTCACGGTAAACCTAAAATAAAATATTATTTAAATATTTTTGTATTTATGCCTGAAAGTTCTATCATTCTATGCATATTTTTATACATGTTTACATGATTTAAAAATGTTAAATTAAAACAACTTAATTTAAAATATACGGGAAAAAGTGCACGAAAGAATACACTCGTGCACCATGCACATTTTATGTCCATTATATTATTAACTTTATGTCCAAGGTTATGATTCAGATATAAAAGTTTAATAAACAATTAAATATTATATATGCGTCAAAAAAAATTTCTTTCTTTTTTTTTTTTTTCTTCCAATTTAAAAAGTACAAGACATGTAGTTAATTAAACAATTTTAGTCCAAACATAAAACCAGAATTGATAATCCTATTCTACATTGTATCCAATAATTAACTTGATAATTTATATCTAATAATTAATTTAATAATTGGCTTGGTCGAACACGTAGCGAGAATTTTCTAGCTTCGTTTCCTTTTAAATATACATTGATCACCTTCACACCTAATAGTAATACAGAATTTTCATCACATGATCTCAAATACAGATCCAGTTGAATGATAAATCATTTTCTTCTCTGTAAAAATAGCATCTATCATTGCGCCATTTCTATTCGTATCACAAAAAATTAATACTTACACAATATATTATAGCACGAAAATCAAAATCTACTATTTCACATTTAATAAATTCTTGAACAACTTCCAACTTATTTATATTGGATATTTTGATGTAAGTTTTTATATTCTCTCGTGATACTTGTATAACCCAATTATTATTATTGAGACCGGGCAAAACATGAAATAATAAATTGATTTACGGAGTTTCTTTGGATGTTTGTGCCTTTGATGAGGAAAAAACTGAAATAGGACAATAAATTGTTTTTATGGAGTTATTTTATTAAATTGTTTTGATTCTTAATTTAGAGCAGGAATCGAAATACGGCTGGTCGTTACAACAGTTTCCACAAATGTACATATATAAACAATTACACCTTTTTTATAACTTTTATTCAAAGCATTCTTAAATTAATCCGATTCATTCTATATCAGAACTTTAATTTAACCATGCCCAAATTAAAATAAATGAAGACAAAAAATCGATCAGAAAACGAGTTTGTTCTAACATTCGTAAGTTATTCTCACAATATACGTATAATGTTTAGTCTTTATCAAAATGCATAAAAAAATATTATAAAGTCAAAATCCAATCAAACATCAATCCGTCAATTCTCTTACGAACGGACAACACATTTTCATTTTCATTCTCAAGCATTCTAATAAGCTTTATTATTTTTTATAAATTAACACAAAATCAAAATTCATTTCTTACCTTATACAAGTTTTTTTGTTTAATTTATTAAATTGACCCGTAATTTTTCATATGTCAACGGAATTAAAGAAAAACAAAAAGAAAACGAAATCTTTTAAATGATGAATATTGCAAAACACAAAAAGACTGTCAATCAAAAATTTTAAATATTGAATCTAAAATATTTTTTTTTACTAAGAATTTTAAATTCTAAATCTTCTTTGGATCAAATACCTTTCAAGCTCAAATCAATCAAACTCATGAGAAACTGTTCTTGTTTTTTTTTGTAAAAATTGTCACGTTATAGAATTTTTATGCTTTTTGTCCTTGAAATGTCTCTTGCGCCTTGGTGATCCTTTTTTGATTTTTCCTATTTTTCATTTATGTTGAAAAAAAACAAATTTATCAAACTCAGAAAATGGAAAGGTAAATATATTAAAAATCATTGTTCTTATAATACAAAAGAAAAATGTCTATATATAAAACCAGAAAATTTTTAAAATTACGGATAACACAAGTAACCAACAAATAAAAAGGATTTTTTCTTTTTATTTTCTAAAAAGGGAACAAGTTCATTGAATAAATTTTGTTCCAAAAAAAAATAAGCAACAAAAACAACAAATTATTTTAAAATCCGATTTGGTTGGTTCATTCTTGCGTCGTCTGAATCAACAACATCAAAAGTATTAAGATAATGTTATATACACACATTGATTTGATGTTTTTTTTGGTTGATAGTTTCCTCATCATATGTGTGTAAATTTTTGTCATGGTCTGAAAAATCAAAAAAAAAAAAAAAAACAACGGAATAATATACAAAACTATAAACGGCTTAAAATAATATTGACAGTAAAAAATTGATGGCAACTGGTTTGAAAAGACAACCAATTTGTTATATTCTTGTATTGTTGGTTTTATTTCAATAGGGATTTTGTTGTTTGATGAAATGAATGGAAAATCATGTGAAAATTTTATTCAAAATCAATACGTAATTTGTTTTGGATACTGTGAGGTCTATTCATAACTCAATTCGTTTAAAAACAGTAAACATACGATTACAAAAAGAAAATAAGATGCAAAATAAAACGTAGCTTGATTTCCCTAAACAATTTCCAACTGCTATAATCAAGCTTCAAAAATTATAACAACAAACAAAACAAATGAATAATGTCCACATAATTAAGATGCCATCACATAAATTTTGATAAAAGCCCATAATCAACCTAAATTCAATAAAACATAAAAATCTAATCAACATCGAAAACCATTTTATCCATTTATTTCCATTACTCACTCCATCAATCATACAATTGTGACAATATCGTGACAAACACATCAATCCAAATTTTCCAAAAATACATTTTTATTTTATCAAATTCAATTTTCCACCCTTTCACGTTTACTTTTCGTCAAAAAATTTTCTTTTTCATTATTAATATTTCTATTGTAATCGTACAACCATATGCATTGTTCCAGTTAAACGAATTAATATAATTTTTAGTTTTTAAATAATAAATGAAAAAGTTTGTTGTTTTTTGTTTATTTGATGTATTTGTTGAAAAATTTGATTAAAATATAAGTTAGAAAAAAAACATAAGAATTCACAATGGGAAACGGAAAATGAATAAAAACTATGTATATCAGAAAAGTAAAAAGTTTTGGTTGGAAGAAAAACTTTTTCGTTCATTTTGACTTGATTGGGGTGGGTGGTAGTGCTGTTGGTGATAGTGTTGTTTTGTTAACTACGATATCAGTTGAAAAACTATCAACTGTGTTTGGTTTGTTCTTAGATGAAAAAATGAGTAAAGTTTTTGATGAAGTTTTATTTTCAAATTTTATATTATGATTAATTGAAAGAAAACTTTTATTACTTTACGACTGATATAAAATGGATTGCATACTATCACGATTCAAATATGCTCAAAAATTAATATACTGCTAGGAGTAGTAGGATACTCAAACGTTACCTTCCACCACAGTCCGATATTGAATTTATTCACTCAAAAACATTCCAATCAATTCGATGAACCATTTTAAAGAATCATTAATTTAAAAACACAATCCGAAAAACCTTGTTGTTGTAAATCTCGATTAAGTTATTTTTTATTTTATTAAGATAAAAAAACATCGAGTTTTTATATATGATATAAAAATAAATTTTGATTTTATTATTTTTATTTAAATTTTATTTCTTATTTTATTCACGACATGGCGTCCGCTTTGTTGTGTTTGTTTAAAATAAAATAAAAAAATTAATTATATGTAAATTTGAATTGATTAGGTTTTTTTTCATTTGATTATATGAAAAATAAATATGAAAAAAAGCAGAACCAAAAATAAAAATTTATAATGTGTTTGAATTATAAAAGATTTTTTTTTGGTTTCTTATTTATTTTTGTTGTTGTTTTTTTTTAAAGACTTCTTTTAATAAAGAGATAATAGACTTAATTTTATGTTTTTTTTTTTCTTTGTAATGGAATACATGGAATTGAATATACGAAAAAAATTCTGGAATGAGATATATTGTTTTTGTTTTATTTACTTTTGATATGTGAAAATGGTTCTGAAAATCTTGCGAGTAAGATAAATTCACTATAACTGACAACATCCTGTTAGCATTGGCTTTGACTTTAAAAAAAGTAGAACTGAATCCTATAAAACAACTAAGGCGATGCCACCATTTTTGCATAGATGGATGGATGGATGCAGCAGTTTTTGTTGATTTATTTACACGAAAATAAAATTTTGCAAGACAATTACAATTTTTCGTGCACCAGTATATAAATCAAAATATCTAGTTTGCTGAACAGGCTGTCTGTGTTAGTAACATTCAAAAGACAATAAGAACCTATTGGAGAAAATTAATTGCGGAGTTGAATTTGAAACAATGAAATAATAATGGTCTGCGTTAAAGATTACTCGAAGCCTTGATTTAAAACGTTACATAAAGTGATAAATTCCCAACTCAAACATTTTCGCCTAAAGCATTTTTCATTAAATACAATAAAATCAAAACTTGAGCCTAAAACTGTGACAAAAGCTCCATGGGTGTTCAAAGACAGTATTTTTCGTTGTATTGTTAAATTTAATTTAAGATATCCATTTTCTTTTGTCTTTAAATCAAAATAAATGAAAAATATTCATTTTTACAGTACAGTAGTTGTCTGCCACTGATTGATGCAATTTTTTATGTTAAATTGAAACAAAAAGATGATAAGTTGTTTGTTTATATATAAAATAATAGTACAAAAAAGTCCATTTGTTTATTCCAAATAAAGAGAACAAAACAAAACATATTTTTATTTCAACCCATAAACCATTCACATAAATACAAATCAATTTATCTTATGTTTTTGTATTTTTATTTAAAATCAAAAAAAAATTAATTATTAAAACATTATTTCCATTAAAATAATAATAATAAAAACTTCCGTTATGATTACAAAAACCTCCACCACAAAAACCAACAACTATAGCTCTAACTCCTTTTTGTTTTGTTTTCTCCTAACGATTTTAATACAATTTTAATTTTTTTTGTTTGGTTCTTATAAATAACGACAAAATCATTTTCTTATTTTCCATTTTCATTCATCACAATCATTTAAGTAGATTTATCATATTTCACTATACTTTTGTTATTGTAAAAAAAAAACTTCTGTATCTGAAAGAAATAGAAAAGAAAATTTTTTTTTGGTTTTGGATTTTATTTTCGGAACGAAAAATTAAAAATAATTAATTATTACGTAAAACTAAATAAATAAATTAGATAAAATATAATAATAATTGAATCATAAAGAAAAACCAATTAATTTCATAAAACGAAAATTGCAAGTGATTTTGTTTGTTGCAGGGTTATTATTTGGTGGATTGGAGATTTAAACAGACAAATTCTGTAATAATCATGATAAAACTAAACTTGTGTCAGTATAGTCAAGATATAAAAAAAAGGATCCAACTACAATTTTATAGTGGCCTCAGAATTTTAAGCGGCACAGAAATTACATGCGGTTTGATCCAGGTCTTCCGATAGCGAGTAAGATTTATGTGGAAAAGAGTTAAACGCATGTGTGATAAAATAAAACTCCTCGAAGTCAGAAATCTCAACTATCTAATCTATATTTAACTTGAAATTTTATTGTGGTAATTTGAGTGTGACCTGGAATCAACAGCATCTAGACATAAACTTAATCTCATTCTTAAACAGCATAATATTGTATTCAATTATAAAAAATAAGTTTTGTTTGTTTCTTATTTTGTTAGCCTTCGGAATAAAAATTCAAATTACTTTTCGAAAAACCCCCTAGCTAATTTTGACCGAAATCACATTTTCATAAATCATATGTCTATACTTGGATTCCTAAAATCACAAACAATTACATAAAATCGAATCCAACACATTAAATCTGAATCGCAACTCTAATTAATCGTGTGAACTTGTTTTAGTTTCATATTTTTAAAATAAAAAAATTTATTTATTATTTATTACATAATAATAATTATAATAATTGATATTTCTATCTCTTTTTAATAACATTCATTAATTTCCATTCATTTTTTATGAAAACAAAAAATATGTCCATTGAAGATACAAGAGAGACAGAGAAAACTTTAACAACATCATTATATTTTTTTTAGGTAAACAAAACATCATGGCTGTTGTTATCCATCCCTCTTTTTATTTATTTATCATTTTTTTCGTTTGCATTTTTTGTGTAATGTTATTTAAATTTTTTTTGTTTCTCTCTTCTACAAAAAATTAAGTAGACTGTATGAAAATTTAAAAGCATTAAACATCAATCACAAATCGCCTACTGTGACTTTTAATTTTTGATGAACCACAAACAGAACGAAATGAATTTTTTTTTGTTTTGGTCTCATTTTTAATATTTGTCTGTATTCTTATGTCCAACTTATGTGTTTGTCTCTTTTTAACTAATAGTTTTTTAATTTGATTAAAGATACTTGAAGGCATTGCTTTTAAAATGAGAACATTTGTCTCACTCACATTGCATAGTTTGTTGTTGATTTTTTTTTGTGAATTTTTAAAATGAATTTTAACTTAGTTGTTGGACAATGAAATGGTGCAAAATTTTATACAGTTTTCAAGATTATGCGTTTAAATATGTATCTCTAAAATGCTTAAAACAAATTAATATTAATTATATCAGTTGATGCTTTTTAAATCAATGACTATATGTAATCTAATATAGCTTATAATTGACTAAAATATTAAAGGAATGATTTGCTGGGATCACTTGTCCAATAGCCGTTTTCCAGTTGATTGAATTATTGAGTGACTCACTTAAACTTAATTGTATTGTTTAAGTTACTGCAGAATGTATGTCTGTTTGAATTGAATAGAATAAAGTGTAAAGATAAAAATCGTTTGATCGTTTCGATTAATATTCATATTTTGTTATTTACGGTTTGTAATCAAACGATAAAAATAATTAAAAATTAAATCGATACGTATTTGTTTGTGTCTAAATTTTCGATTTTTGTTATATATTTTTGAAATGACAAAATTTCTGTGTTGCTCTAACCAATTAATTAGGATCGATTCACTCGATTGGAAGGCGACTAATGCCACAGAGCTTTAGAACATATAGTAAAGCCTACTCCAAAATAGTCTTTATATGTGTTGTTGTACAACAACTTACAACCAACGCCATTAATTAAAAAATAAAGTTATATAACACATAAGATTAATTGCAGCCTGCGTACTTATACTTATTTTATACCGATAGTGCTTTGAAAATAATTCTTAAATTACATCAAGTAATAAATTACTTTAGTTCATTGCGCATAACGAGTTTCTTTCCTCCTGTTTTATCTGCCTGTTTAGAAATATTATCTAATTTAATTATCATGAAATTAAAATTTAATTTGTTTTGCATATTAACAAAGCCGTGAAAATTAAACAAACAATTAATTTTGGAGAAACTATTGTTGTCCGGACGCATAAATCTGCCAATTAACTACTTACATCTTTAATTAACCTGTTTGTGTTTTTCTTTTTAATTAGTCTATCTATCACCAACAAAAAAATCTACAATGTCTAAAACATTTATAATTAACTTGTTCAAAAATAGATAAAATTTTATATATTTTTGGTTTAACGAACCAAAAACTAATGTTTTATGTGAAACTTTTTAGTGTTTTTTGGCAGTTTTCTTTAAATTTATTTTTTCCAAAATAGAATCGTTTTGATGGTCTCAATTCCGCTTTCATTGTTTTTGTTCCTTGAAGATATTTTCAAAGACATTGAGAATATTTTATATTTGCTAAGCTAGTGTACATATATTAAAAAATAGCAAAAACTTCAAATTGAATGATTAATGTGAATGTATAAAAATTCGAAATGATCATTTATTTAAAAAAAACAAAACTTTTTGTTTCAATTCTTTTTCTTTTGTATTTATTTCTAATCCTAAAAATCATTAATAGATTAATTTTCGTAAAACATCTTAATTTTCTATTGATTTCACACCAAGCCAATAGCAAGTAAAATAAGAAATTAAAATAAATTGGATTTATTGTAATCTCTGATTTCTTTGATAGTTTAAACAATAAAAAATATAAGACGGACAAAAAAATTATATTCAAATGATTTATTTTGTGTGTCATGTTGCACAGTTAATTTTTTTCCATAGTTGTGTTATAATCGTGAGCTGACAGAAATGCACGAAAAAAACTAAAATTGTGTTTTGATTATTTTAATATTTATTTGGAAAAGGATTTTAATATTATTTATAGGATCTTAGAAAAAAATGTTCATAGTTCTAACACAATCTTGCCTATATATTCTATCTTTATTAATCCCCTTCATCTAACATCATCTAAAATCAATCAAAATCAAAAACAAAATAATCTCACCGAAAAGGAGAACAAAAATACAAAAAGAAAACTGAGTGTTTCTTTTGATAATTTTTTTTTGTACATTAAAGACGAGAATTCAATCTTATTTCATTTTAATTTTTTTTTCATTTTTTTTTTGTGTTTTAGTGAGGGTTCGAGAGTATTGATAAATGTTTGGCCATTT
>OY856188.1:209117312-209199812 GCA_963693315.1 Diogma glabrata
ATTATTAGTATTGTTGCGTAATTCAAAGAATGGATCCTCCTTTTTATATTAGAACTGAAACGCATTAAAACATCCCTCTTAAAAGAAAAAAAATTATACATTATTTTTGCCATTGTTTGTTGTTACAATTTCTTGTCGTTTTTTTTTTCATTTCATTCATCCATTTCTGTATGTCACATTTTAATCTACATCAATCTTGTCATAAAATGACGGATGATATTTATCAATGTCACTAGGTTTTAGAATCTAATTTTATATTAGAAAATGTATTTTGTGTTTTTTCAACAGTCGAGATTAAGTGAATTGCATCGCTGTTGAATTAATATTTAATTATTCTGTGCCTGTTGATGAGGTATCTCTGTTATTTATAGACTTTTAGTTAAAAGGTTACACGTTAACGTTGACTTTATGAGTTTTGTTTTCAATGAATTGTTACCAGAATTATAATGAAAAAAACAGGGTTTTAGACATAAAACATGGTTTTTAGATTTTAAATTTAGAAATGCTCAAACTTTTTACGAACCAATTTAATTTACTTTAATTTATTTAAAAGAAAATTAGGAAATCCATTTAGTCCTGAAAAAGTTTTATGGTATCATAAGTATTTGAAAACCTATTGGTATAAATGTTTTCATTTAAATACTTCATTGTTTTGAGTCAAATCTATCATTCGAAATGATTTTCTTGGATTTTCAGCTTACAAAACTTTTTGATTTTATATTTTAATTAAATTTTAATTAAATAATTTTAGATTTAATTAAGTGTCCATTAAATATTTAAAATCATTTATATATTAGTTTGCTATTTGTTTTATGTTTTTGTTGTGTAATATGGACTAGAAAATGTGTCACAACAATACATAGAAGTCTTTTGAGACCTATTTCTTACAAAAAAAAGCGAAGTCGCCCTCATTTCTCGATCACAAACATTACTTTAATACAACATAATTCATTATTTCAGGTTTTTTAATAGTCGCCTAAAAAATTATATAATATGTACAAAAAAATTGAGGTTTATACTAAATGCATATATCATATAATATATAATCATATAATCAACAAATCGTCATAAAAGAAACATCGTTTTTATAGTGTTTATTAAAATTAAATCAACCATTGTGGTTTTAAGGCAGTTTATTGAATATAAAAATTAACCTTAAAACTCGTGGCGTCCTTATCACGCAAAATGAAATGTAGTATATGTGCGCTTCAAATTCATCGTAAAGTGTCAATTAAGTGCTCATATTGCCACAAATCATAACATGGTGAATGTAAGAACTTCACTATTGAAGAAACCAAAAATATTAAATATAAAAACTGGTGCTATAATTACCACAATGCAGTATTGAATCTACTAATAATGGAGCTAAGTCATTTTCTGATGCTGATATTGAAACAATTCCGAGCAGTAGAAACAGACCGCATCGATCAGTTTTAATAGCTCGTCAACGAAGGATATCTACTTAATAATAAGCGATATATATTCCGCCATGCAATTTCAAAGTTCTAACAATTCGGAATTATGTAATTCCAAAGAAAAAATCCTTGTATATGAAGATATTCACAAACACAAAGAGACTATGAACGTTGAATGTTGTTGAATTCAAAATGATTCTGTTCATGTCAAGAAGGTTAACAACAGAAAATACAACATAAACACTGATCTTGATATTGCTTACTTAAAAAAACCTACCATCGTATATTAACACTTCTCTTTTTAATTTAATTATTTGCTTATTTGTTTTTGTAACATTTTTTTCTATGTTCGATAATCACGATTATAATATTAAGTCTATTAACTGTTTATCAGAATTTATCAATCAAAACATCTTCTATAGTAAAAAAGTTCAAACCAATCTCATAAAAAATAAATTAAACATAATGTGAATGAAAGTCCGAAGTTTCAGTGGCTCAAAAATGGATGAAATTGAGGCAGTATAAATGAAAGAATCGACATTCTCATTCTTACTGAGATCTAGATTATTTCCAGTGAGCAAGGTATTTACAATTT
Organism: Diogma glabrata; assembly: GCA_963693315.1. Taxonomy (NCBI): domain Eukaryota; kingdom Metazoa; phylum Arthropoda; class Insecta; order Diptera; family Cylindrotomidae; genus Diogma; species Diogma glabrata. The sequence continues at coordinate 209,119,323 of OY856188.1, forward strand.
TGAACGCTACACCATAGAAACAAGATGCAGAACAATATGAAACGAGAATAAATGGTGCGTGCAAGTCTCACATCTCTGGAATGCCTTACCGGCGTTGGTCTTTCCTGATAATTTTAATCCTCAAAACTTTAAAATCAATGTGACTAAATTCCTCAAAGAAAATTAATAAATACTCTTGAGCCCTAGATCCCCAGCTAGCATGGTATCTTCGGATATTCAAAGACGTTAATCTATAATTGATTATGTTTAATACTAAACATGCCTAACTTTGAATAAAAAAAAAACTTTAATTGTAGAGGTTGAGTAGTAATATTCATTCACTCCGATATTGCAAGTAATTTATTGGAATCGTTCGAAACACAAGACACCAGTTCCCTTCGGGTAAACATAATTTCCATCTATAAAGATCACAATACAGAGGTGAAGTTTTTTTAAAATCACATTGATTACTTACTTACGCATTACTCAAACGTTCCTATATTGGGTGACTTCTTATTCTCGATGAATCTTCTTATTCTTGATACAGATCTTGATACAGAGCTTCATGCTACTCAACAAAATACACCATAGTTATGCCACAAGATGTAAGAACAGAATTCGAACGATAACTGATCATGCTATTACAGATATTACCAACACATTTTTTTTAATAAAATGTGTTGTGTAGTAAGACAACAAAACATTGAAACCTTTTAAGACCAAGGTCCAACAACAACATGCGTTCTAAAGATGTTAATGATCGCAAACCTTTGTTTTTATATTTTTTGTTAAATGATGAAAATTGCAGGCAAAAATCTAAAATGGGGAGGAAAAATTGAAAATAAAATAAGAGATAAAAAGCAAATTTGTTTTAAAACTTTGCAGGAACAAAACTAAAATAAGCCAGTATGTCAAATCTCACTACAACTCATATGCCAATAGCAGGGACAAGAGTCCACGGGGTGGTCACACCCGTGTATCAAAATTAAAAAAAATTTAACAAATCAATGCGGACCTTGTACTTGTTCTTAGTATTAATTTAAAAATTGAGAAAACTTCCCAAACTTTTACATTTTCGGTCCTTGACTTTTAATCTATTATTCATGATAAAATGTAAATCATAACACAAAATCAATTGTTAATTAAGCTCACAACACATCTAAAAAAACTTGGATTACAGATGAAATAGTAAATTTAATTGCTGAATTAAAGGTTTTTTTGCAGTAAATTTTTCTGCCCTAATAAATTAACGAGTTCCAAAATTCTTGCTGCTAAGCATAGTTTTGCCGGTGCCAAAATGTCTAATAATTTGCATGGCTCTAAAAAGTTCTGAAAAAAACTATAAATGAAAATATATTAAGAAAATCATACAATCATTTCCATTGCGGTTGAAGTTTGTAATGAATTTAACAAATTTTTCATAAACGTTGGAAGCCTCGCAGATTCTCAAGCATACATAAATCAGGCACTAAATTTTGACTTAAATTTACCAGTCATTGAACAAAATTTTACTTTTCGCACACTTCTGTGGAGACAGTCAATGTTATTATAAAAGATTTAAAACTCTCATCTGCAACTGGATACGATGAAATCTCTTTAAAGTTTTGCAATAAGTTTTCTGGTTCTATAGTATCAAAATTGTGTGAATTAATTAATGAACATATTGTTTAGGCTCATTTCCAAATTGCTTGAAAAATAGCTAAGTTTCTCCCGGTTTTTAAAAATGTAACAAGCTTCTAGTAAATAACTATCGTTCAATTTCTGTTTTACCGACGTATTCTGAAATATTTGAAAGTGTAATTGTCAGAAAATTGAGGCAATATCTTATATATAATAGCATATTTCATGAAAATAAGTTTGGGTTTACGGAGATGCCTTCAACTCTTTCAGAAGTTCCAACATTCTTAACGTTCTGTCAAACTAATGTGGATCACGGGTATTTTTTTGCTGCGACCTTCATAGATGTAGGTGAGGCTTTTAATTGTGTTTTTCATGATACTCTTGTCGATGATTCATCTTGTATTGTGTTGATCCAGCTGATATGGGTTTATTGAAATGTTACTTATCTGGAAGACACAGTCTGTTACACTGAATAACATTAGTAGCGAGTTCATGGTTGTGAAAAGAGGTATTCCTCAAGGCTCAATTTTGAGCCCCTTTTTTTAATATTTGTATCAATGACATGTTTTATTTGAAATCGTTGGGTGATTTGGTCATGTCTGCCGACGATACTGTTTTGCAATATAGAGCTAGATCGAGTATGGGGTTGAAAGGGATGATTATTGCTGATTCAATTACAGTTAAAAATTCCTTGGCTTCCAAAAAACAGATACTTAATTTAAAAAACATCATTTATTGTGTTTAAAAATAGAACTACGATTGAACTATAGATCTGACGATATTTCTTTGAAACGTGTGAATTCTGTAAAGTATCTTGGTTTACAAATTGACAACAAATTCAAGTGGAACATAAATATTAACTCAATCGAAAATAAGATAACACTTATCATCTTTGCTTTGAAACGATCTAGGGGTGCAATCAAGGAGTCTGTTGCATCTTACCTATCTTAATCCAATTTGGAACAATGCTTAGGTTAATCTACTTATACCTTAGCAAGACTTCAAAATAGAGCTATTACTATTATTAAAAAATTATCGTTCTTAACGCCTTCCGTGTTACTGTTATTCTCGCCACGTACACTATACGTTTGTCAAAATTAAGTGACTATGAACCACTGCTATTCGTACACAAAATTTTCAACTCCAAAATAAATAAATTTTTTAAATATAGTTCTAACCTTCCCTTAAAATATATCAAATTTACAAAGAGACATTAATTTGTGTTCTTGAGATATTCAATTTCAAAGATTTTTAGTCATTCTAAAATTATAACTGTTGATTATTTTTTCGAACAATTTTATCATCACAAAATTTTAACCACTGAAGTTCGAGAAAATAATGAACAATTAGAATTTTAGAATAACTAAAAATCTTTCAAATTAAATATCTCAACAACACGAATTAATGTCTCTTTGTAAATTTGATATATTTTAATGGAAGGTTAGAACTATATTTAAAAAATAAAAAAAGTTAAAATTTAATTGATTTTAAAGTTTTTTGTTGATGGAAGTTGTTTGAAAAAATGAAGAAAAATTCGAATTTCAGCCGTACTAAAAATCTTTAAAATTAAATATCTCAAGAACAAAAATTTTAGCCTCTTTGTAAATTTGATATGTTTTAGAGTAAGAATAGAACTATTTCCAGAAAAAAAATTAATAAAATTCCAATTGATCTTTGACCCTAGCGCCATCTTTAAAAAAGTTTTTTACTATTTTTATTTAAAAATTATTACAAAAACAATAAATTAATTTTTTTCAAACAACTAATTAATCATCTATCAAACAAAAAAAGTTTGATGAAATCGGTATAGCCGTTTTTGAGCAATTTAATTTCAGAGTTACATCGGATTGGCAGAATTTTCATTTTTCATGCATGTTGGGGTGCCCCCTATGCTCAAACTATGCACTTTAAAAAAATTTTAAAATAGGTTGTATTTTTTAATATGTCCATACTGCTTATATGCCAAGTTGCAGGAAAATCAAAAATGGTCAAGTTCAAATTTCGACTTTTTCACCTGCGTAGATCACGTTTTTCATCATATGGTTTTTAAATTTAAAAATTTATATCTAAATTTGATATTCGGTACACCCGAATTTATCATATACAATATATGTATAGCCAATTATAGTAGCATCATAATAATCTCTTGCATTAACCAAAGATCTTATCATGAAGAGCAAATTTCATATGTTTTCTAATATCTGTTGTCAAACAAATAAATCTGCACAACATCAAATTCACCGAATAATAAAACTGTATTATAAATATTATAAATTTTTTGTCTATTTACAGTTTGAAATCACTTTTTTGTACAACTTTAATGAATAACAGTGCACAGTTATATATAATATATATATTTATAGTTATAAGTTCACAAAACTCTTGTAACAAAAAAAAACATTTAATAAATTTATAAATTTATCTTAATTTTAATTTTATATTCTTTTCCCTATATGCAACTATTTTATTTTATTTTGGTATTAAAATTGAATTCTCAAACAGAATTAAATTGATGGAGAGATGAACTTCAATATATATTCCTCATAAATTTGTCCTTTTCTGTCTTTATTGATAAGTCTGTCTCCACATCCGGTATTTTAGAATAAGGTCAATAGATGTTTACCAACTTATGGGAGAAAGATTCTGCTGTAAATTATGTTGCTCTAATATATGAGGAAATATAATGATTTGTAATTTTGATAAATGCCAATGTGAGTTGCCAAAATTTTGATTACACTTAAAAATTTTATTTTATTTATTGGCAAGTTTTTTTCTAATTCTAAGAATTTTTTCAAATTATTTTTACTTTTGATTCCATGCAAATTCAAACAACAATTCCTTATAACTAACAAGAATCTTTTTCTTCTTAAGGATTTTATATTCGTTAATATTATTATTGACGTCCACACTCCAGGCTGTAAGATTCGTTTACTAAGGTAATTCGATGGAAAAGAAACAAGCCATTCATTGATGAGGTAGTTCTGGGCATGTTAATTAGTTCACAGCTATACTTATGCAAAAACTAATTTTATTTTATTTCTAGAATTTTGTTTAACTGATGCAGCTCGGTTGTAACGTCTGGCCAGTGATATATCACTGTTAGAGCCAGTGATATGTGATATCTCACGTTAACTTGTATATCTTACCGGGAACATAAAAGCTAGTTCTTTTAAACGAATAAAAAAATAGCCGGTTCTCCTATTCAATTAGAAGGACCAGTTCTTTTATTTGAAGTTTTTATACATACTTTATCACTGCCATCTCTTGTTAGCTATGGTAATTATGGACTTGCAGTTTTCAGTAACGTTAAAATTACTTAAATTATTTAAAATTAAAATTTCACGACTGGTTCTTTTATTTGAAAGGTCTGTTATTCGAAAAAATCAATACAACTTTCAAAAAGAAATTTTTTTCAAAATCGAACATAAGAACCGGTAAGACTGTAGCAGTGTCTGGAGAACGTTGGCTCAAACCGTTAGTTGTTGCCTTCGTAGATCAAAAATTACAAATTACTTCACAAAGAAAACTTTATTGAGCTCAATTTATGATTTAACTTTAGGAAATTATTTTTAACAGTTTAATGCCAATTCCTATTTTAGATATAAAATACTATACAAATATCATATATCGACTATATTTTTATAACCACGACTGTGTAATCTCTCTTTAATATTACGCGATTTTAATAAAACAAAAATAATAATGAATGGAAATGGTAGAGAGATAGAAACAGGAAAAAATACACTTTTTCATAATAAATTTATTTTGTTGATGGCGGTGTAAAAATGGAATATTGAATTCAAGAGGGAAATATAATAATGCAAAGAGAAAACAAGACAAAATTTTTTTTTACTTTGTGTCAAAAGGGAGACGAGATTTTTTTTCCAGAACAAAAACATCATCTCCTTGAAGGAATGATTTTTTTTTGTGTTTCTATGAGTCTAGTTTTGTAGCAATTTTTTATTAAAGGTAAATTCAACTGTAATATCACTAGCATCACCATAATCATCATCGAAATAATATTTGCTGTTGGTCTTTGTTATGTTAACGTTCTTCTTCAGTTGTTGATGATGGATCACTGGATTGAATGGAATAAAAAAATTAAATGACATGGCAATTTTCTCAGATTTTTGATAGAATGTGAAATATTTTCAGTGAAGACTATAAAAGATTGAAATATCTTTGTTCAACCGAATTATTTTTTTTTTGCGTAAATCTCAAAAAAACCCTGTTGATTCTTATAATTCAGGTGATTGGAGGGACTGGAGGCACAATACCAACTGGTCTTTAAAGAAAATTTCATATTCCAAACGCAACATTAACGTGACATTAATATTTTGGTAGCATTACGGAAAATATTATCCCACCATTAAAATTCTTTGTTATTAATTTGACAAGTAATTTTTATTTTAACTAAACTACCTAACTCTTATACAATAACAAATAACAAATATGCAATGAGATGAATGAACAATTTTAATAAGGAAGCGAAACCAAAAATAAAATTAAAAGACTTTAAGAAAAAAAAAATATTCTTATGAATTTATCCTTGAACTAGCTTTAAAAATAAAAATTGAAACAAATCCAACTATATCGTTACAGAATATAGCTTTCACACAAACAACATAGTTATCTTCATGCTTCCTTATATCAGTTTTTAGTTTATTTAATTTATTCATAAGAAAACAATAAGAAATAGTTTCCATGAGATAAAACAAAACCAACTAAATGAAATTATGACCTAATTTCTTTTATCTATAACCTCCAACTGATTTGTTATTTTATTTTGAATTAGTTTTATAAAAAAGTTGTAAGGAAAAAATGTCCTTATTACAAAATATTGTAACAAAATTTGCATTCATGTTGTGATTTTTTTCTATTTGAAAAATTGGAAAAATTAGGTTGTAATTGGAAGTAGTCATTCGTTGGTTTCTTTTATTTGAAATGTAAAAAAAAACTGGAGCGTGTAGTGAAGAGGGTCAGAAAGAGTGGTGGCTACTTATAATGTAAGATTTAAATTTCATATAAGCTTGGTGATTGATTTGTCTCGCATATCAATAGTAAAATAATTTCGTATAAAGATCGTTCATATTTAAGAGCAAATGGGAACAACATTTCAATGAAGTTTGAACACTGATTACCTCCTGCTCTCAATTAGTTTTAGTTTTAAATCTCCAGCCCCCCCAATTTACAAACCTCAAAATTTCATAAAAATATTCCAATATTATATTTTATCTTTTGCTCTGTTCCTGAATCCATGTGATGAAATTGCAGTAAATTTATTTATTGTTTTTTGAATAAAAAACAAAAACGAACGACACCATAACCAGGAAAACGGAAAATTTCAAAACAAAATAATTTCTGTTGATGAATTTATTTATTTGTTTAAATATTTTTTGGAATATTTTGATTGAGTTTTGTACAGTGAAATCTATAAGGGAGTATGAGGAGATAGTGGTTTAATATGAATGGATTAATGTGAGTTATTTGTTTATCACCATTATGCAGAGGATTTTTTTTCAATACATTGTAACATAATAAATTTATGGTAGGAAATCGGACCACCTGCTAAAATTGATGAAATGAACCTTATTTAAATTTGATACACTAAATGTGATTGATTGAATATGTAAAATAATTGCTTACCTTTCAAATGTCCTTGGGTTATCTATTAGTTATGTGTTCAAAATATAAACATTTGAAAAACTCTATAATTATCTCAATGTCCTTCAAATTTGCATTTGCCAAAACTCGTTTATGCATCACACACAAACCAAAAAAAAAAAATCGAAATATCCCTTTATGCTTTGTTTCATAAAGAGATTTTTATAGTTTTACTCAAAATCATTCTAATAAAATTTAAATCCTTTGGGTTTGGTATTTTAGAGAATTAACAAATAAATACGATGAATAGATAATGCTTTAAGGACATATATGTTTTGTTTGATATGTTTGTCTTTCTTTTTATTTAAACATTTTGAGGTCAATATAGAAATAGGTAAAATAAGCTTCGATTTGATAAATTTAGAGACAATGGCAAAATAATCTAGTTGTGTGGTTCTTGAGTTATAAGCTGAAAAGATTTAAAATAATGCGAAAATATAGAACAAATAAAGTTTTGAACAGTGTCGTTTTCGACGTGTAAGTTTTAGGCTTTTTAAAACAATTCAAGCCACTATTTTTGATGTCATAAAAACGTCACCACATGCATCATTTGACTTATTGAAAAAAAAAAAAATAAAGTCATATATTATCCAAAACTAGATCACAGATTTAAAACAAATTCGAATACTTTTCCTAAAATTAGAACAAACTGCACAAAGGATATATTCTGTTCACCAACATTATTTTCTTTTACTTTTAGTTTTAACTCCATCCTAAACAATAGTATCATAAAATATCCTTTCAAACTCAAACTGTTCAATTGTTACAAAAATATCCTTCTAACTAAAATAAAATAAAATTTGCAAATAATTTCACCTGATTTGCATATTGCAAAAACTAAACAAATTTTTTTCGTCCATTTGAATTTTATTTTCTAAGAGTAAATGTTTCGAAAGAATCGATGTGAAAAATATATTTAAAAATATATAATTTAATAAAAATGATGATTGTATTTTAATTGTCAATCTTACAAATTATATATAATAATTTAAAAATAAATATTTTTCCATATATTATTATGGTTATTATTATTATTACCAAAAGTGAAGTGAAATGAATTAAGTGCGCCGCGAATTCATCAATTTTATTTTGATGGCCATAATCAAAATGTTTGATGATAATTGACGATGGATTGTAATTTTTCTTTTTTAAAGAAACAAAACAAAAAGAAACTGGTCAAATGTTGTTATTTTTTGTTTCTTATGTGCAATTTATAACATTATGTTAATAAACGTGAAGTGAATATAAAGTTATAAGATTTAAATTTTTTTTTAAATCGCGAAAGTTTTGATGATTATTTTGAATTCATTTTTAATTGAGATTGAGAATTGTTGAGTGATTTTTATAACATATGCATTTAGTTTGGTATATGATGTGAATAATTTGTCAATTAAAAATAATAGTTTTAAAAATAAGCTTTGATTGATTAAAATTTTTGTTTAGTGTAATATATATGTTTTTGTGTGTATATGTGTGCATACCGAAAGTTTGGTTTTATCAAATATACAATTTCGCATTTCAATGTAGTGATTATAGCAAGCTTCAGCATATGGTATTTACGGAAATAGTTGTATTAATGTGATACTAAGCTAAGCGTAATCAAACCAACATCGGAAAGCGTTATTTTTTAAAATATTTTTAAGATGCATTTTCTTTGATGATCTGTGGAAATTGAATAAATTCTCTGGAACGTGGAACTAGCCTATTTACTGCAAGGTAGTGCATTGGTAGTGAATTGTGGCTATGCTGTAGTTTTACTTTTTTTACTCTATAGTTTGCTATCTGGCCTAGTGATTCCATATTCCGTTGTCCGATTAAACTCAAAGTTCAGCAGCATAGTCGAAACGTCTTTGGAAGCTTGGAAAGCACTGCTTCCCTTTGAAACAGGCCGCCGTTTTCCAATTAATGATTTTTAATAAAGATTTTATCAACCATCATTCAATAAATTTCCAATACTTTAGTTATTTAGTAGTTATTTAAAACAAATCTTCGTATTTTCTGTAAAATTATTCAAATATTTCTATATAAACATATATTATTATTATTATTTAATTATATTAATTCCTTATATTTATAAAAAAAACTTATTTTTATAAATAAAACGCAATCAAAATATTTATTTATTTCGTCGAAATAATACACAAGAAGCTGAACTTGCAGCGTACTGAATTATATAATTTGTATGCAATAAAAGAACAAACACAAATAGGAAAATGAAAAAACGAAAAATATCAAACAAAAGTCAAAAACCATAGCAGTAGATGCTGTGTTGCTTATAGCTTATACTATCACTATCAGTAGTACTATGGTAAATTGATTTTGCTTTAGTTTATATGTACTGGTTTAATTGTTTTATCTACGTTTTAGTACTTTACATCAAAGTATTGGTTTTTAATAAGAACTTGAGTTTTTTGTTTGAACTATAAATGTTTGAATAAGCAATTATGCTGCATTATTAATTAAAAATTATTGCATGAACAGTTTCCAAAGCAGTTTTGTTTTAAAATATAAACATATTTTCCATTGATATTAATGCAAACATCGATGGTATATCTCTCAATAAATGCAGAAAATAATCCATCTATCACTGTAAAATCGATGTGAAGTGTGAGATGAAAGCTAGTTATTGCCCCAGAAACAGCAGTAATCGGCAACGAAAAACCTTTCTCCAGATCAATTTTTTGATCCAAAAAAACTGCAAACCGGTGTCAAAATAAATCCCGCTGCAAACGTACCTCCGCAGTATCTTACCATTCACCATTTATTTTTTTTTGATTGGCTTTTCAAACCAATTTGGCTCTTCTTCACATTCTGTGGTAAATGATTCTCTGGACACATTTTTTAATGTTCACTAGAAAATCTTCAATGTTTCTTTTGCAGGTGGTCGATTCAAAATGTAGGCAAACAATTGCTTATATTAATACCATCATCGAATGGATTTATATTTTGCATTATTCCGTTGATAAAATTGTCCCGAGCAGAAATTTTTCAGGGCTCAAATATCAGGTTTGCTCAGGTACGGATCAGGCATTGGTAGAACAGCCTGATCTGGCCCTGCCCTGGTCATTAATGTAACACTTTTTCTCTATCAGGTTCTGATTGGGATAACCGGATTAGATCCTGATTGCGATAACCCTATCTGGTCCTGATTGGGAAGACCGGATCAGGCCCTGATACAACATATATATTAATATATTATGTATATAAATTAAACAAAATAAATTAAATATAGTTAAAACAAAATTAAAAGTTTCAATGGGAGAAATTAAAACATAAACCACCTCCTTATAATCACTATTGTTATAGTCTTTCAGCCGATAAGCGATATAATTAAACAAATAGACCCTGATCAGATTGTCCAAATAGAGGCCAAATACGAAAAACCAAATCAGGGCCAAATATATTCAAATAAGCTTAACCCTAAAAGAGTATTCTAAACCAGGCCCGGGACAGCCTCGATGCCTCGGAATAGTTTCTGATGCAGGTCAGCGTAGCGTCCTAAACAAAGGTATTGACTTATTCAATAAGCTTACAATTGAATTAAAGGAAGAACGTTGCATTTCAATCTTCAAAAAAAAAATAAAATTAATAGCTACATATTTAGGATGACATCTTTGCTTAATAATTTTATAGTTTCCTTTTGTTTATTAATTCATTTACATATTATAAAAAATAAAAATTTTATTATTGTGTTAATTATAATTTTGTTATTGTTAGTTTATAGATTGTAAATTAGTTTTTTACTTCTTTGCGTTGCAATCATAATTATTTATCACAGTGCAACATTTTTGAGGTCATCGAATGTAATACAAATTCCAACTTCCGTTTCTGGAAGTATCTACCCAAACTAGCAAAACCCAATTTGGGTTTTGATAGTTTGTACCGATTTTCTGTTTTATGACGTCATCAATTTTTGTTCTCGAGCTTTGGTTTTACACGACTATATATCGTAAAGTATTGGGAATTTCTTAATGCAATCTTAAGACGAAATATTCTTCATACCAAAATACACCACTTTTTCGAACATGTTGAGGTCAGATTTTTACTCTTTCGGGGTGTTTTTAGTGCAAAACCCTAAAAAATGTCATTTTCTCAGATTTGCGACCATAACTCGCAAACCGTGTATATTTTCGGATAACTTGTCTTCGACAAGAATATTCTCCGCATCCACACGAGTAACTTTGCTGCACATTGCAATAACCTACAATCACTCTTTAATTTGTTCTGGCCGTTGTGAGTAATTTCGCAACCAAATAGTACATTTCACACCAAAATTTCAACTTTCATAAAAAAATATGTCTTTTTTTGTGTTAAAGTTTATTTTGCAAATGCGTATATGTACGTTTTATAGAGCTATGGAAAATTCAAGATTTAAAAAAAGGCAAAAAGCGTTTTTAATCGATTAATTTTAAATTTGATTTTTAATTTTAAATTAAAATTTTAATTTAAAATTAAATTTTAAATTTGATTTTTAATTTTAAATTTAATTTTAAATTTTAAATTAAAAATCATATTTAATATTAAATTTAAGATTGAAAATTAAATTTAAAATTAAAAATCATATTTAAATTTAAATTTTAAATTTAATTTTATGTTTAATTTAATTTGATTTTTTTTTAAATTACATTTAAAATTAAACATTAAATCTAAAATTAAAAATCAAATTTTACATTAAAAATTAAATTTAAAATTAAAATCTTAATTTAAAATCAAATTTAAATTTCAAATGGAAAATCAAATTTAAAATTAAAAATTTAAAACTGAATTTAAAATTAAAATTCAAATTTAAAATTAAGAATTAAAATTAAAATTTAAAATTGAATTTAAAATTAAAAATTAAATTTAAGATTGAAAATAAAATTTAAAATTAAAAATCAAATATAAATTTAAATTTTAAATTTGATTTTTAATTTTATATTTAATTTAATTTGTTTTTTTTTTAAATCACATTTAAAATTAAACATTAAATCTAAAATTAAAAATCAAATTTTATATTAAAAATTAAATTTAACATTAACATTTTAATTTAAAATCAAATTTAAATTTCAAATGAAAAATCAAATTTAAAATTAAAAATTTAAAATTATATTTAAAATTTAAATTCAAAATTAAAATTTTTAAATTAAATTTAAAATTAAGAATTAAAATTAAAATTTAAAATTAAATTTAAAATTAAAAATTAAATCTAAAATTAAAAATCATATTAAAAATTAATTTAAAATTAAAATTTTAATTTCATATTAAAATCAAATTTCAAATTAAAAATTTAAAATTAAATTTAAAATTCAAATTCAAATTTAAAATTAAGAATCAAATTTAAAATTTAAAATTAAATTTAAAATTAAAAATTTAAAATTAAATCTAAAATTAAAAATCAAACTAAAAATTAAATTTAAAATTGAAATTTTAATTTAAAACTAAAAATCAAATTTAAAATTAAAAATTTAAAATTAAATTTAAAATTAAAATTCAAATTTAAAATTAAGAATTAAATTTAAAATTTAAAATTAAATTTAAAATTAAAAATTAAAAATCAAATTTAAAATTAAAAATGAAATTTAAAATTAAAATTTTAGTTTAAAATTAAAAATCAAATTTAAATTTCAAATTGAAAATCAAATTTAAGTTTAAATTTAAAATTAAAATTTCAATTTAAAATTAAAAATCAAATTTAAATTTAAAATTAAAATTAAAAATCAAAATTAAAATTAACCGATTAAAAACGCTTTTTGCCTTTTTTTAAATACGAATATATACCATATATACGAATTTGCAACATGAACTTTAACCCAAAAAAAAACATATTCTTTTATGAAAGCTGAAATTTTGGTGTGAAATATACTATTCGGTTGCGAAATTACTCACAACGGCCAGAACAAATTAAGGATCGATTGTAGGTTATTGCAATGTGCAAAAAAGTTGCTCGTGTGGATGCGGAGAATATTCTTGTCGAAGACAAGTTATCCTAAAATATACACGGTTTGTGAGTTATGGTTGCAAATCTAAGAAAATGACATTTTTTAGGGCTTTCTGCACTAAAAACACCCCAAAAGAGTAAAAATCTAACCTCGACATGTTCACAAAAGTGGTGTATTTTGGTATGAAGAACATTTCGTCTGCAGATTGCATTAAGAAATTCCCAATACTTTACGATATATAGTCGTGTAAAACCAAAGCTCGAGAACAAAAATTGATGACGTCATAAAACAGAAAATCGGTACAAACTATCAAAACCCAAATAGGGTTTTGCTAGTTTGGGTGGATACTTCCAGAAACGAAAGTCAGAACTTGTGTTACATTTTATGTGTTGCACAATGTTATTAACTTCAATTTAAATATTGTAAAGTTTTCTCTAAATATAGCTTTATTTTAATACAACTTTAATGTTATATATTGTTACAGTCGTTACCGTCTTCTTATTGAGTAGATCAACTTTAAGTTACATAGGTACATGCAACAAACTCATATGTATTGAGCAAACAAACTTCAGTCAATATATTTTAATATTTATTAAGGGCGTCGTATTACACAAGAATAAGGCTCAACTTTTTATTGGCGACTGGTGGCACCTGTTACAGGAAAATACTGACTGACTATATTTTTTGTGATTATATAACATTATTCTTCACCTGTATACTCAATTTCAAATTTTAAAAAGTACATGACCAATGTACCAATTTTTTAAAACTTTAATGCGTGACTGACGCTTCTGGTTAGAAGATTTGCATGAATGACGATGTTAAAACTTATTTATATAATTAGAACCGCGTACGCGTAACTGGGCCACAGGATATGTTCCTATATGAAATTTTTTACTAATTGTAACTGTAGTAATTGTAGTAATATTGTAATTGTTTAGCCAATTTTTAGTAACTAAGCGAAAACAGTAGGTTGACCTCATTTGAAATTCTTTAAATATTTTGTGAAAGGAATAGGCTTATTGCTTGTTCCATGGTAGTTATATAGGAGGGCTGAATACATTTGCGCGTTTTGGATTCAAATATCATGTGGTACCAACTGGTTGTCGATTCAATATTCTAAAATCTTCTGTTTCTTCTCGACCTCCTCTGAAATCGTCCATATGAACCTGAGGGATATGGGTTACGGGAGCTGTTGTTATACTAGATCTTATTCTAGCAAACATATTTTTAATAAACATTTTAAAAAATTTTAATTTGGTTAAACAAATTCTAAGGGATTGATCTCCAAGTTGTTTCAAATAATAATATAATATAAATAATAATATAGGTATTATTTTCAAATGTTTGAGAATGACCATTTATGATTTCAACCATGCTACAAAATATTATTTAAAAAAAGTTGTTAAAGCAAAAATTATTAAATTTATTTTAAATAAATTATTACTAAATATTTTTAATCTTCGTTAAACGAGCTTTAAGTTCATCAATGGATGATACTGATGAAACTTAAGGAACGCTGGACTGAATGGACAATAGAAGGCTCATTTGCTTCATAAATAGAATTAGCGATAGAAACTAGTACCTCCATTTCATGATCTCATACTGCTATTATAGGGCAATATTTTTTGATTTTGGTTCTTAATGATTGGTAGTGTAACCAATTTATTCGTTTATAGCCTTCAAAACGTTTGAAATATCTTTGAGGGTTTCTGATCGCCCAAAACCTCACTTTCGAGCTACGATAGTGAGTGCTGACTAATGAGTGCTATTTTCGCGAATCAAATTTTGAACCGTTTCTATAGTAACACGATGATATCAGTAATCTATTTTATAATCAGAAAGAAGCGTGGTTCTGATGTGATGATATTCTTTGTCATCATCCTTGATTCGCTGAAGTTTAGATTGCGACTTTTGTACACAATATAATTTAATTAATTTTGTACACAATTCAATTTTTTAATTTATAATTATTTTAGTTTATTCTTATTCATAATTTCATATTTACTATTTGTATAATTCTATAATTAAGACTGTTATAACCTAAGACTGTTCTAACATTAGTGAATTTTAATTTTTGTTGAATTAAATTATTTACAATTTTGTTTGCAATATGTGCGACGTTCTAATGTATGTTTTATGTTGTTAATTAGGCATTAGCTATTACATCGTTAATAATTATTATTGATGGTTTATGTATTTATGTTAACATAACTAATTTTTACTTTTAACTATAACGAGAAATTCTTTGCGTGATCCTTGGTAGCTGATGCTGCTGTGTATAGAGGAAGATACCAGTTGATGTATCTTTAGGATGGATATGCTGGAGATGATGTGTCGCTTATTTATTATGATAGCCAGGCTGATTTAAATATATCGTTATTCTATCATTTGTTGGTCACATTAGCTGAGTTGAATCTTAATCAATGTTCAGTAAATTAATAATCCATTTAATACGCTACAATGTCACGCTATTGATAAGTTTTATGCAATTAGCTTAGGCAGATTCCATCACTTCTTTTGCAGGCACCGAACTTAGCTTCTCCAATCATTGTGAAAATACAAAATTTTTCATATTATGTTGACAACATTGACATTATTAGTGAGAATTTTTTTATCGCATATCCATTTAAGCGTTTACAGTTTTTAACGTACACGGTTAAAAATTTGGGTATTATTTTCAATAACTTGATTCCTATAAAAGCTATTAATATAATTTTTCGTATTGATTTTATATATAATGAAATTATTAATGATCTTTTCATAAGTTTTATTATAAAGTTAATACAAAACTTATATTAAAGACAGTTTAATATATTTTTTAGTAATATCAATATAGTTTTCATATTAATTTGAAACAATTTCTGATTATTTTTATACTAGTGCAAAATATTAATAAAATTTATACAAAAACAATATTAATTTAATACAAAATATTTGCTTGTACTAAATATTATGTGTGTAGCTGATAATTTATATATATTTATTTAATAATGTGAACTTATAAATTGTTTTTGTTACAACCGTGTTTATGAAAGCAGGGTATAAAATAAATAAAATACCTTATTCTTCAAATATGTTCCCAAGGATAAATTTAATACATTTAAGATATAAACTATCCTAACTTCTAAAAACAAAAGAAATTGATTTAGTTTTCACTATAAATCGAATACATGCGGACAAAAAAGTGAATGCATCAGCTTAGTTCACTTTAATAATTTTTGTAACAGTGCGAATAATTTTTTTTAAAAAATAGTGTTAAATTTAGTGCATCTAAAAAGTTTGAGCTTTGAATGTACGTTATTAACAAATAAAACGTCAAGAGCTCAGGACAACATTGTTACATATGGAAACCGACAGAAATATAGGTAATTCGCTAATTAGCTTGTATATTCAAATAGCATACTAAATTCTCGTTTTTTAAATATATCTAGATTGGGACACCCAAACCATATCATTGATAAAATTAAGGAGACCGTTGCCACCATCTCTATCTGGATGCCCTCAATTTCATCGTATGACAGACGAACAAGTCGTTATTAATTTACCACTTCATTAAAAGGTAAGAAATTTTTAATCTGGTACAAGTTTGGTTTAATAGGTAAATTAAATAAAATAATAATAATATAATATGGCCATTTGATTAATAAAAATTAACTAAATAAAATATTTTGTGGTGAAAATTAAAAGGGAGAAACATTTTTTCAATTAATTTTGTTAAAATAAAAATTTTCACGAAAAGTTCAAAATTTGTTTTTTATCATTTATTAATTATTAGATAATTATTGGTTTTTTTAAGAAAAATTATATTGAAAAAACCTAAAAATAATATTTTTAATTATTTTTAAATTGTAGTATTAATTTTATTTTTTCTTTCGTTTTATTATTTAAAATATTTAGGCAAATTTACCGAAGGAAGGATATATTGGGAGGTGGAATGGAAAAACACCTTAAACTGTTGCTTTATGAAAGACGAAAGACGAAAGCAGAAGCAGAACTTCACATAATTTGCCATTTATTAATGTATTGGACCTACTGTTTAAATCACATTTAATTTTTTTATATTAAATAAATTAAAATGATCATTTTAATATAATAATAAAGATGTAAATGATAATATGTTCTAGATAATATGTATGTAAATATTATAATAATATGTAAATATTATAATTATATGTATAATAATATGTATTTTATGAAATGCATGTTAATTATGTGATGGAAATAAATGTGTAAGTAATAAACGAAATAAATGTGTAGGTAATAAATGAAATAAATGCAACTTTATAATAAATTAATAAATCCAAATCTTTTATTCTTTTAATCCAATCATGTATTCTCTTATAAATGTAATCTACTTCTCTATTAAATCAATCACTTTTATATATCGAGTTAATAAATTTTCTATATGAATTATTAATAAACATATAGTATAAAATTGATTATAAATATATATTACAGAACTTAATACAAAAATGTATATAATTTAATAAACCAAACTTATAAATTCATTTAATAAATTTTTTATTATCAAATGTATAACTCATTATTATGAAATGAAATTTTATAAATAGTCAATATATTAATTTTATAACATTTTGGGTGTGGACTTATATGAATACCTAAAATTGATCAATTTTATACTATTTTTTTCAACCGTGTAGGCTTTTGTAAACTTATTTAATTGAATTATTATATTTACATTTATGAAATTTAAAAACCAGCTTTCAACATTGATTATATTACAATTTAAATTTTTTAATTTACAAAAAGACATGTAAAATACGAGTACAGAAAAATCTAGACGATTACAGAAAGATCTAGACGATTACGGTCACTTCCAGGAAAATAAAATCAACAAAACACAACAAAAAATGAATGAAATGAATAATGTTGCTGTTGTTGTTTTGTTCTTAGAATTAGGGTCATTGTCAATATAAAATTGAATGATTTTATGAATCAAATCAGTATAACGTGGATTAATCGAATATTCCACTATTTTCTAAAGGTTTCTAAAAAGTGACCTCGAATTTTCAAGATAACTCAAAATCTTATATAAAGAGGGATAACTTGCAAGACAGAATTAGTTTTATTTTAAACCTGCGGTAGTGAAGTTAAAATTATAAAAGTGATCTTTAAATTAGTTTTTGTAAAGTTATAAGTGTAATAATTATATCCGCATGGAGGGATCAGTTTTTATTGTTTTTCTATTTTTTTTTAACTTTGATCTACGGGTGTGACAACCCCGCGTACTCCAGTCCCTGCTATTGACATACGAGTTAACGTGAGATATCACATACCACTGGCAATAGCAGTGAGATATCACTAGCCAAGGTGACATCTTAAGGGTGGTGGCGGATGAACTGTTTTCAGTCAACGGTAGCACGATCAATCTTAGCTGTGAAATAATCCTTGATGATGAGACGTTATTGCTTCCTTAAGGAAACGAGCCTTCATATAACTATGTGTGGGCTTTAATCTTCGAGAAAGACGGTGCGTCACAGGATCAAGGAATATGCAACCGGCTGGATTAATGGCAACTACATTTTTGTTTTGTTTCAGCAAATTTTTGTAAAAATTTGCCATTTACTTTTTAATTTACTTTTATTTTCCCTAATTCTTTCATAAAATATTGGCCTATGTCATATTTTATCAGTGATAGGATTTTTCGTTTAGTTATCCATTCTTTAACAAAAAATATAAAAAAACAAAAAAGAGAGATTTACGTCCATCAACACCTTTGAACGTATGTTGTTGTGGGACCTTGGTCTTAAAAGGTTTTTATGTGTTATTGTGACACATATTGTAATTCCTACAACGCAATACATTTTATTAAAAAAAAAAAAAAAATAAGTGTTATTGAGTAGAAATATTTAATCGATAGCGTGTCTGCCCAAAGATTCGAGCCGGGCACTGACGAGGGTAGGTTCGAATCCGATCCGAAACACGTAAAATGTGAATTGTAGTTTTTTTCTGAGAAAACTTCAAACCATACCTTTGAATTGAAAATATTCCAATTACTTCTTTACTTACTTGAGTTTAATTGATCTCAAAAATCCAAAATAAATTTAAAATTCCTTTAATGTAGTCTAATGTTAATACATATAGAACTACAAATTGACCAAGTGTCAGCCATTGATTTCACATTGATTGGAAACAATCAATAATGACTATACAATCGTGACTTAGGATGTTAATTAGAATAGAAATGTTCCCCATTCTATGAATTCACACAAAGCATTGTCTAGAAATTTAATGCAAAAAATCCCATATAATGTAAAAGCATTTCCATAATATGGAGTCTAATGACAGTAGAAAAATTTAACTTAAGTAAAAAATAATTAAGTGATGAAGAAGTTTCAACTTTGAAATTGTCATCGCCTCAACGGCGTAATCGATAGCGTGTCTGCCCAAAGATTCGAGCCGGGTACTGACGAGGGTAGGTTCGAATCCGATCCGAAACACGTAAAATGTGAATTGTAGTTTTTTTCTGAGAAAACTTCAAACCATACCTTTGAATTGAAAATATTCCAATTACTTCTTTACTTACTTGAGTTTAATTGATCTCAAAAATCCAAAATTTTGTGTATTATTTTGAACGTGGTGTACTGGAAATTTCTACAATAAACCGTTGGAGTTTGTGAAGCTGTTGAAAGAATATTCTAGTTAGGAATATTGTTTGCTGTACTGTTTTCCTGTTGTTGTGGAACAGTTAAGGTGTTGAATACTTAATAAAACCTGGTGTGTTAGCTAACTAATAAGTGATCGAACTCGGAAGAGATTGGGAATTGCGTTTATCGAATTGAGAGTAAGGCCAATTCGAAGGAGGTTAAGAATAACGTAACAATATTTTTAGTAATCAATGAAAAAAATCTAAGCAATATAATCAAAATTTGATACACGAATGTTCTCGGTTGTTCAGATGTCGTAAAAAATGACTAGCTTGGGTCCACGAGTCTATCGTGCACGAGTCGATGCAAATTTCGTGCACATTTTTCTTCTACTACATTTAAAGTTTTTTTTACATATTCTATACCCCATAATCGAGGACTCCATATCTCCCTTGAAATGAATCACTAATATTCGTAACGATAGCACATAATAATTATTATTCTGTACGAATCCTTTTGACATGAGCAATATTATTCTGTTATATAATGTTTAGGACTTAAATGTATATCTTAAAGTTAGATGCAGGATGAAAAAGTGAAAACATTGACACTTTTAGATTGAAATGGATTACAACTGTGAACTCAAGCTCATCTGGCTTGAAATTTAAAAATCAGTATTAGGTTTTTGAAACACATAAAGGGCCTTTTTAACTCAAGTACTTTTATGTCTCGCAAATGTCTTCATTCGTTTTTTTAAGGAAAAACTAGATATTTTATCGACAGAATATAATAATTTCGTCTATATATATATGTATGGCTTATTTATTTCAATACTCTAAACCAATCCAAATAAATGATAACCGTAAAACATTACAACTGTCATTCAAACAACTGAAAACTTACCCTTATTTTACGTTATCTACCCTCTAAATAAATTCAACTAGCAAAACAATATTAATTAAAATATTGAAATTCAAGAATAACTTTAGCCTAAAACATATACATTATATTCAATAATTCCAAAAATAGACAAAAAAAAATGACATCCTTTTTAATCCTTAAGACTTATTTCCATTTAATCTAATTTACACAATTTCTTAAGTAGTCAGATGTGTGTAGATTTTATTCTTACATGCAAGGAAAAACACCCAAAGGGTGAGATTTTAACGCTTGTTCATCATAGAATTGAAAAGAAATCATTTGAGATAATTTGTTATGTGTTGAATGATAGACTTCTTGTGCCAGTCTTAAAAGCGTTCATTTATTTCTTTTGTTATACAATTTTCCTTAATTAGTTTTTCGACTATCTTTATTTTAGAATATGTATTTCAGTGTTCTCATTTTTTATGTAAATATCTAAACACAACGTGAATGCGTAGGTGACAGAAACATCAATCAAGATTGAAAAAATGATTAATTTGCACCCTATGTTTATTTTTGTTAAATATTTTCTCTCTACAAATTTTAAGGGAAACAATATCTAAACGCAGACAAATTTTATGTTAATATACGGAAAATATATCCGGTTATTTTATGTGAACTAATACGCAATAGTAACATATGAAGGTTTAGCTCAAACAATCATACCATATAATGATATAAAATCATAATTTTCCAAAAAAGAAAAATATTTCCCAATTTTTTTTATTTTTTTAACAACATGACGCCTATTGAAAAACTCATCGAAAACATACCGCGATGATTAAAGCTATTCAAACTTCTAAAAATTACAACACGAATCCATTAATTTTAATTTTTTTCTTTCAATTTTCCCTAAATATTAAAAAAAAAGGAAACGAGGAAGCTCCGGCAAGTAACTTCAAATAAACTTTTTTTTTTATTTTTCTCACCAATCCATCCATCTTCTTCTCAACTTTTTTATTTAATAGGAAAATTTTCCTTTACAGTCTCAAAATGAAAAAAAATTAACGAACATTTTTTTTTAAATAAAGAAAAAGTTTTAAATAAAATTAAAATAAAAAAATTGAATAGAAAAATGGAGCTCGGAATATGTTATTCATCCAGTTTTCAGTGAAAATTCTTTTGTACAAACAGGGAATAAATTGTGTTTTGTTGCAAAACTGAAATTAAACTAAAAAAAAATAATAAACCAAAGTTAATGCCTTTCTGTAGGGAACATCGAACAACGACAAAGTTTAATATAATTTTTTTATTTTTATTTAATTTTTCATTCACTTTTACTCACTTGGGTGTTATGTGTCTGTAAAATCTCTGTATGATTTTTAATTTCATGAATTCAATTTTTTTATTATAATTTTTGCGTTTTTTTTATTTTTGTTTTTGTTTTCTTTTTGCATTTTTAATGAGGGTCATTTTTTATTTGCGTGTTATAAGAAAATTACAATAATTTATGTCTTTTTTTCTTTTGGTTATTAATATTTTTGAGGTTTGAGTTGACTTGTTACTGTGAAATAAGTGAGTGGAGATTTTTTTTTGTTTATTGGATTTAATTTAATAATGTCCTTTAAATCAAATAAGAAATACCTGTAAATGCATTTAATTTATGGAACATGTCACAAAAACTTTCTTTCCCTGCATTACTTTGTGAGTCCTTCGATTTTTCCATTATTATTATTTTTAGTTACTGAAACTTTCCACATTCTGTTTTCTTATAAAATTATGCAACCGAATCTAGATTTCATCCCACTCTTTCGTTAAACGTTATATTAAATTAATTTCAAATTTCAATTAAGACAAACATCTAATAAAATTATTTTCCTATATACAATTATCCTATAAAAGTTAATAAAGCGCCATTTATATACCATATTATTTGTTGTATTAAGAAAACACTTTGATTGAAGTGTAAAGATAAGTTTCGGTACTTCATTTTATTTCTTTTAAATGTCATTTTTCCTCATTATTTCTTATTCGATTCTTAACATTTCGTGTATCTTATAATTTGGTGTTGATTGTGGGATGAAATTGATTGACAGACAAGATCTCTGTATTTTAAATAAATAATAATTGCACTTATGATGGTGGTCTTTACGTTGATTTTGATTTATATTGAAATATATTTTGAAGTTGATTGATTAGTTTTGTGATAATCAAAAATTAAGTTTATCTGAGATTTCGATTATTTTGTGTGGTTATTTTTGTTTTGTATAGCTTTATAAAATTGTAGTTGTTAAATCATTAACGTGCCTACAATTTTACAAATACTTTTCTGTTTTAGTTGATCTTTTATAAATATTTCTGTGTTTGAAAACATTTGTTGAAAAACCATATGATACCATGTATCACTTGACGGCCTCCCATAATCTCATGTCACACGTATCTCATTTTTTATTCGAATTGAATAAATTTAATTTAAAATAATTTTTTTTTCAAGGTTTACTTAATTTAATTCTTCATTGAAAAATTAAAAACCAAAAACAACAAAGAATAGTGATTCCTAAGGAAAAAAAAAATGCCAGACACAATTGTTATTATAATCTGATGTCAGAGATTGAATCATTTATAATATTCTTTTTCCTCTGCTGTTGTCTTTTTTGAAATTTATTTGTCTTGTTTGATAAACTCGTAATTTGGCGCGAGTTGGCGTTTTGATGCAACATAATGTTATTATTATTGTCAATATTTCTTTCAATTTAACAACTCGAATTTAAACTTCCCAAGAAAAATGTTTCTCTTATATACTAAAATGTTTGTGTTGTCGTTTTTAATGAAGTTATTTATCAAAATTTAAATAAAATATTTTTTATGTTAAAACTTTTGAAATAATTAATGTTTTGAGGACATTTACAAATAAAGTTGAACGATTTATTTATATAAATGACTGTAAACTATAAAATCGATAACACTCAGATATTAACCAGCGTTTTGTTTTCATCCAACGAAAAACTATTTGTGTGCAGAACATGAAATATTTTCTTTTAATGAAAATTTTCAATTCACAGTATGTCTAGCATTTTAAGCAGGAAATTAAAAATCATAATTCATAAATATAAATAGGAAGAAGTGAAAAAGCTTGTTGTTGGTTAAATTTTATATTAGGATAAATTTGTATTTATTTCAGTTTATGACTTAAAGGAAATTAATTTGTAAGTGGCAACTTGAGGGTTGGTATGATTGGGGCTAATGAGTAACGATAATTTGATTAGTAAACTTAATTTTTACAATTTAATGTAGTAGAAACCTTAAACTTCCCTGTCATCCTCTACAAATTATTTTTGATTAGTTTTGATATAATATACTACCATTTTTACTTTATTTTTGAAGACCCAAGAGCTAGAATATAAAACGAAAAAAGGAACAACATGGTTACTTCATAATTTCAATACTAGAAATTTATGAAAACTACAATTTTTAATTCAATGACCACCATGGCCATTGTAAAGTGGTATCAGCCGACATTTTAAATTATCAGCCGACACTTTAATTTAAATATGATCTTAATTTTCCTTGTTTTAACAATTTTGTTCCGATGGGGGTTTTAATATAGATTTTCTTCTTCTTGCCTATAGTGACTTTGTAAGGTTCTAATCAATTAAAACCTTAAAAGGTATATATATATGTCTTGTAGTTATACATACTGAAATTCCTGCTAAACAACTTAAAAAAGAGGAATATCCATTTGGAGGAGGAAGTGGTTCTACAAAACCTACTTGAATGTGTTCAAATCAACCTGTGGAATATCGTCTTTTATTGTAAAGATGAGCTTTAGATCGTTGGCAAGATACACAAGATTTAGTCTAGTGCTTAATATCTTCGTTTATGATTGGTCGAAAATATCATGCTAAGATCAATTAATGTGTTGCGTTGATACCATGGATGTAACAAGTTGTGTAAATCGTTTGACTTCGTTTTGCATAATAGCACTGCGATATACGGGCCTATTAGTTTGAATAGCTCCAGTTAATGAATTGCTGTGGATTTCGTTCGGTTTTAGACAGTATGGCACATGTAAGAGGAATTCAGTGTAAATTGTGAATTTGTGGATGCGCTAACAATGTAATGTCTCCCACTATACTTTTAAGCTTAGCGAATGTGAGTTGACATTCGTTTGTTCAAGTGAAATTTTTAGAAGTCTTGGGCTTCTATAAGATAGTAGCAATCGCTGAATACATTTGATTGATGTTGGTGTTGGAAATTTCGTAGTGGCATTAATTCGTTTTTGAGAAGGCATAATATCATTAGATGTCATCATATGGCTGAGAAAATTGAGAGTGTTTGCGCCAAATACGCATTTCAAACTCTTTATATGAACATCAAACTCGCGAAGTTTTTGGGACAGTTGTTCCAGATGAAGCTTGTGTTGTTCTTCATTTTTCGAAGCCACTTAGATATCGTCAATGTAGACATAGTCCCAATGCCCACGCCGATTGCATTTGATGATTACTACATATTTTATACGTGATGCGTCTATCCTTGACGAGTCCGAAAACTTTTGTTCTGCCATTTCCTCGATTCAGCCGCTTATTTCGTTTGGCAAGCTCCGAAGAATGCCTATTGCCCACGATCTTGTAAATTTGCTCCCACAATTTTTTTTAAACTATAGGGGGTAGGAAATTTGTTTAAGAACACGAGGGTAACATTGTCCGACAAAAATGTGTCTGCGATTGTCGAGTCCAACAATTGATATTTCGGCATGTTTGGGTTGTCAGACTTGACAATAGCAGATAAATTTTTGTCGGACAAGATTACCCTCATGTTCTTAAATATATTTTCAACCTCCATAGTTAAAAAAATGGTAGTAGCAAATTTACAAGATATCGGGCAATCGGCAAAAGTTTTCGGACTCGTCAAAGACAGGTGACCCACGAAATATAAAAAATGTGGTAATCATCAAATGAAATCGGCGTGGGCTCAAAGACTTACAAATAAGAGGTCTAAGCCTCGTACGATTTCGTCAATGAAACGATGATAAGTTTTTGCGGCATTCCATAAGCTAAATGTTCTTAAGGTGAATTCGAAAGGGTCAGATGGGGTTGTGATTACCGTTTGGTGAATATCTTCATTCGCTCCTGGAATCAGATGATACGTTCTAACAATGCAATTGTAGGAGAAAATTTTATATCCGTTCAAGTGCATAGAAAAGTTGCTGTATATGCAGACCTGCGATAATCTCCACATACCCAAGCAGAGTTTGCCAGATACTGACATACGACCAAGCCCTGGCCCATTGATGGCTATTGTTATTGGGCCAGTACTAGAACCATTCATCGGCCGTTCTATGGTTAACAGAAAAGAGCCAGTATATAGTTACCTTTGAATGGACAAGCATTGGCCCATGGAAAGTAAATAGTACTTGGCAATTGTTATTGGGCCATTACTGGAACCATGAATCGGCCGATCTAGTGTTTATAGAAAATAGCCAGTACACTTTATTAAATGGTCAATCAATCGTTAATGGTTATCATTAATTGGCTATTGTTATTGGTATTGTTATGTGTACAGTACTGCAGCCATGAATTTGCCGATCTATGTCATTTTTTTTTAATTTCACTAAACTATTTTCCGTTTTAGAAATATATATGTAGTTTGAAAAATTTTACATATACATATAGTTTATAGTTATCGCTTCCGCTGAAAGACTATGATAATATTAAAAAGATTGGTATATGTTTTAAATTTTTTTTCATTTCGATTTTATTTTAATTCTTTTATAAATAATTTATTTAAGTTTACATATGAAAACATTATTTTATAATTTTTTTAATGGCCGAGTACTGGCAGTCATGGTTGCCAGTAATCGGTCATTGTTTGCATTACTGGTAAGTAATAGATCAATACTGAACTAGTTGTATTGGAAGTTTTGAATTTTTTCCTTCATTTTTATTTATCTTAAATTATTTTGTATTTAATTTATTTAAATTTACATATGATAATATTTTACATTTTGTTTAATGGTCCAGTCATGGTTGCCAGTACTTGGCCATTACTACAATACTGGTCATCATTATTGGTCCGTTACTAGGCCAACTGTACTGCCTTGTATGGGCCATTGCTGTTATTTGACAACCAAAAAACCTGACACAACCAAAATATATAATTTTAATAATTTTGATTTTAGTTTAGTAAATGATTTTTTAGATTCCCATGATTTTAATTCAATTTTTACTACCGTTTGTGACGTTCAATCTAAAATTTGTAATATTAATAATTGTTATATCGATTCATTTATTTTAAACAATATAAACCTTGATGATTCTATTTCAAAATTATACAAGCTTATTTTCCATATCTTAGATGAATTTGTACCAGTTATGAAGTTAAAACCATTAAAACATTTTCCTGTGTGGTTCTCTAAAGAAACCATTTCAATATATAAGACCAAAATAAAGTTGCACAAAAAATATAAATATATCACTTCATCAAGGGATTTTTCCACGAAAATGGAAAGAATCACTTATAACTCCGGTTCACAAAAAAGGACCAAAAAATAACATTGAAAATTATCGTCCAATTTCAATCATTTCACCAATCCCCAAACTTTTTGAGAGATTAATAGCACATAAACTTACGCCAGTTTTTCGGGAGTTTATCATAAACGAACAGCATGGGTTTGTGAAAGGCAAATCGATTGATTCCAATCTGTGCTTCTGTGCTTGTTTTCTGAATTTGTCGTCAATGCTCTTGATAAAAGAACACAGGTTGATGTAATTTATACCGACTTTGCCAAGGCGTTTGACCGAGTTTGTTATAACACTTTAATTTGTAAACTTAAAAACCTTGGCTTTGATGGTTCAATATTGAAGTGGATTGATAGTTACATAAGATCTCGCTGTCAACAGGTATGCATTAAGGGGTGTGTTTCGAAGAAAATACAAGTAACATCCGGAGTGCCACAAGGTTCTCACCTTGGGCCGTTGCTTTTTATATTGTTTCTCAATGATATTGGTGATTGCTTTGAAAATAGCTCTTTTCTTCTTTTCGCTGATGATATCAAAATATTTCGAAAAATAAAATCAAAACAAGATAGTGTACTTCTACAAAATGATTTATCGAGATTTGAAGATTATTGCAAACTTAATAACCTTTCTTTAAATACACAAAAATGTTTTTCAATGCGTGTGTTCGGTCAAAAGAAGACAACATTGGTAAACGAATACTTTATAAATGGTACAAGACTTGAAATAGTCAATCAAATGAACGATCTAGGTATAACATTTACATCAACATTTTCTTTTTCCGAACATATCAAAGACTTAAGCAATCGAATGTACAGAATTCTTGGATTTGTGCTGTGAACTTGTAATGATTTCTTCTCTCTTCGCACTATTCTGTTGTTATACAAGAGTTTAGTTCGATGTCATTTTGACTTTGGCTCCCTTATTTGGTTTCCTTATCACGCAAAATATATTGCACTACTTGAACGAATTCAAAAAAAGTTTGTCAGATACTTATTTTATCGTGGCTTTCTGCATGGCATCTCATACAATTTTAACTATCAAGTTTACTTGGAGTACTTAGAGCTGGAAAAATTCATTGTAAGAAGAACCCGTTTTGATTTGATCTTTGTATACAAGCTATTCCATTCACTAATTGACTGTTCTGAATTGTTATCAAAATTCAATTTCAATGTTCCTTGTCGTAACAACAGAATATCCAAAACTTTTTATGTTTCTGCCAGTAAATTTAATTTCAAATTTTTCAGTATATCAAATAGATTAATGACGCAGTGCAATAAATTCATCGAAATTGATATTTTTAATATAGCAAAATTGAATGATTTTAAAAAAATAAGCTTGTTAACCAACCAAGTCCTCATTCCTTCACCCACTCTTTGATTCACATTTGAAAATTTAAAATAGTATAAAATAATATATAATAGAAATATATAACAAAAAATTAAATTATACATATTGCATAAATTGGATTGTAATCCGTCTTGTAATCGTCTTAAAATAAAATAAAATAAAATAAAAAATGTTTTCTCTGGCCCATTTATTGTCCGAAGTTATCATTCAGTAAAGTTATGGTTATGGCCCAGTCATGGTTGCCAGTACTCGCCCATTGCTGTTTTACTGGTTGCTAGTAATGGACCGTTAATGGACCAGTTGTACAACCTTATATGGGTAGTCTCCAATCGAGAAAATTTTTTCTTGACCATGTGAAGCGAGCATGAAACAGAAGAAGATGAAACATCACAAATTCCTAATAAAATCACAAATTGAAATTCTATGAATGCAGCTTTTTGACGAATTAGATCTAGCCCCCATGGTCTTGACACAGACAAGTGCTCTGTGGTAACAGTATGATATACTACTTTTTGTTTGACCGGTAAATTGTGGTTCGACTTAACTGTTAAGGAAGGAAACCTCTTTAGCAGCACGCCGTAGCTGTTGTCGATCGTAAAACGAATGGGTATAGGTATATAAATATCTACAGTAAATATCGTGGCGTTGATTGACAGCTGGGTAGCGGTAAAAATCAGCCGTTTTCGTTTAAGCTCGAAATCAGCGCCACTGATCAGACGATTTACTTGTGCTAATATTAAAGTGTGTGTAAATATTTGTTTAAATCCGATATCTATCTGTAAGAGCTTTGTTCCGTCGTTATTAACTATTGATCCATTGGCCACTGATAGAGCTAGACATACGTTGATTTTAAGTTAAATGTTATCAAACGATTGCTATTGACAGGGAGCACTAAGAAGTCTGCTCCCATGTCATGTCTTTCAAAAATGTCAACAGACCTTCATTTTGTCGTATATAAATAGACGACTATTTTGTTTCGTTGACTTTTCTGTATCAAAGTTAATAGCAGCCTTTGATGAAAAGCGGTCTAACGTACATAATGCTCTGCGTTTACGAGCTAATATTCTGTTATAATAATATTCTGTTAATATGTTATGTGGTTAAAGGTATAAGGAATTGTTCCTTGAGCTGGATCTCGAACGAGATCGGTATGGTGATGGAGATCTGCTGCGAAAACTGAAGCTCAATAAACTCTTCCAATTTCCCTAGTTGGATTAATTCAAACTGGTTAGTTGTTTGAGTTGCCTTGCGATTCATACAAGGCTATCTTAAGTCGTCATCTTAGTCATTGTGTCGATTATTATTTTATCAGGTATCCGAATTATTTTCTTGGTTGGAGCACCTTGTACTTTTTAGTTTCTGACATTCAATCTATAACGTCAAATACCAATTTGCAGATCTCGGGATCTCTTTGACGGCAGGAAATCTTGACGGAAGTGTCACGATTATTAATGAAAAATAAGTAAGCCCGAGTAAAAAAAATATCGAATCGCTTATATACAAAAATTATGTTTCCTTTTGTTTTTGAAGTTGTAGTGTTGTATCCATTTATAATCGTTCATTCCAAATAAACCTGGTAAAAGACTTTAGGCGACAAGGCTTGCTTGTTGAAATCACAGTATAAAATTACTTATTAAATTTTAAATATGTATATGTAAAAAATTAAATATATGAATATAGTAATGTAAAATTGTGAAATTTAAATTCAGATAAAACTATCGTCAAATTAATTAAATTTAAAACCAAAAATCTTGTCACGTCAGTGTCACCAATATGAGAATATAAATGTCTGTAACTCCCTCACTTAATTAATTGCCAACCAAAAATGGAAAAGATGTCCATTGAACCAAAATCGATTTTTCGAGGTTTTGGTATTTTTTCGAATTGATTAATTGATTAATCGTTAGCGTTGCAATGAAACTTTTATCGATGATTGCTTAGACGGTCCGTTTCACGAATAAACTCGGTGATAGTTTATGTTTGTAGAGATTAATTATTTAAATATATTAACCACTACAATTTTTTATAAAAAAATTACAAACTACATTGCCGAGACTTCATCTTTGGAAATCTATTTCTACTACACAGTTAAAAAAAACTCCGATCTTTAATTAGAATACAAATTTAATTTATCTGATATAACGTTAACTTAGAACAAAACCATCATATAATCACGATCCCCAAATAAAATAAAATAAATATGCAACAACATAATTAAATTTTTTATAAAATGTGTCATTGAAAAACCATTTTTAAATTAATGTATATATACTTATATGTGTTTATCTTCACCATTTCGTTTTAGTTTTTTGTTTGTTTTTATTCCTTCTTTGTGTACCAGATATTTATGGGATGACCCATGTTAAACTATTCATCTGACTGGTTTAAAATTGTCAACCATTTTTACATATGGAAAAAGGTAAATACCAATACTAATAAGCCTTAGGATAAGGTTCGTTAACATTTGACTTTGTTGGGTCAGAATAATCAAAAATTAAAATATTAATTCTGTGGTTCAGGACTCTTTGCATTATTCTCATATACGTATGATATGTATTCTCAAAAATAAAAAATTTTACACGAACTTTTTAAAAGTAAAGTAGTTCGTTGTGGAATCACGAACGAAATCATAAACCAAAGATCCATCTTAGCTGCTGAATAGTAGCTGCTGTAGTGGAGAAGATGATTGACAAATGTCAATTGACATGTAATACAATATCAACCGATCACCACAACTAATATTTAATGTGACTCGTCTTATGTCAAATCGTTTTTTTGTTTGTTTGTTTTCCTCTCTTTGTCTCAGAGAGAAACAGCTTTGTCTTCCAATAGACGTGCGTAAATTTTTCACTACATTAAAAATTGCACAATTATTCCGAGTTTATTTTTAAATCTATAAGAAAAAACCCTACGACAAAAAATAATAGTTGCTCCATCCCTGCGACTGTATAAAAAGAAATGAAAGGTACGTTTTGGTTTTAATTATAACAAATATATAATTTTGAATATTTTATTAATTAAAAATAAATATGTCTCTAGTGAAAAAAGTTTGACAGTAAGTTTTCATAATATACTAAAAATTAGCACCACTATGAAGAAAACATTGAACTTTTTTTCGTTTTAAATTATTTAATTGTTTTTAATTTATAGTTTAATAAAAAAAAGGTTGTGGTTGTAAATAATAACAAATGAAAAGGACGAAAAGAGAAATTTAATATGACAAATCAGTGATCACCATTTGTTATGTCTCTCTTCAGACAATTTTAAAGTTATGTTCGCTCTATATTTATATATATTCTAAAGAAAGACAATATCAACTGAATTTTAATTTAACGAAATTGGGTACCAGGTCTTAAGTTAATAAAGTCATAAATAACAGCTTAACATTAACCCAACCATAATGAATAGTTAATTTAAAAATTGTAAAATTCTATCTTTAAATTTAGGGGTTATTTCACAAACAAAACAATTTTTTAACTGTAAACAAATATGATCATTTGTATTAACGGAAATTGACCTGAAACAAATTCATATTGAATAAAAAGAAGAACCGTTTTGAAAAATGTCCGCTTTTTTAGAAATTATTATTTATGTGAGCCAAATTGCTATATAATAGTGTTAATGAGCATTTAAATTGTTTCTATGAGACCAACCTTTTCGTAAGGGTTATTTTATAGTTGTTATTATTGCATAATGAATAATAATTGAAGTTTTGATAGCTTAATAATAAACGAAAAAAAAATATTTTGGTTTGCATCTGTAAAACTTTTGTTTACCTGGAATTGTCATGCTTTTTTATAAAATTAGATTTGTTTAAATTAAAATGGCTTATAATATAAATTATAAGGAAAACGATTTTTAATTTTAAATTGTTGCTATTATTAGGGGTTTTAAAAGTTGCAATGTTTAGTATTTAGATCAAGTTTTATAATTGTGAACATTTTTAATAGACCTTAACATTTTTCTGTGTCTCGAAACTGCGCTATCATGGATTGACTAGTTCAAGTAGTACTGCGACCTAGAGATTGTGCTTAACTTTGATGGCAGATGATGTCGATATAACAGTAGGATATGCAACCCAAGCCCCTTAACTTAGTTTATGAGGTCGCTGTGGATAGTAATCGTAAGTAGTTCTTAATACCTCCTTTGGCTCATATACTGACAATAAATTGTCTGTCTAGATCAGTGATAGACTTGACTTCACTTGATTACTTAGTTTCAAGAGGATCGTTAGGGATGTTTAAAATGTTTAAACTTATTTATAAGATCATAGGCAACTATCAGTCAATAAATTCGACGGGAAAGTGGATCCAGAGCCTGGAAAGTGGATAACTAATAGTATATCTATATAGAGTTTTACTGCAGCTTATGGTTTAGGTTGCGTCTCGCTTTCAGATTGAACACAGTGGATTTGTGTATATTGAATTCATGGTTGTAGTTGGTAAGATCTGAACTTTATTTATCATCTTCTACAGGTTGCCCTTCCATCAAGGCACATCCCTGTTTCTTTAAGACTTGCTGATTGGAGAATTACGGTGGTATGTTTTAGTGTTAACTTCCTGCAGGTGGTTTGCCACATGGGTTGAACTTTATTATGGATTTAATAGTTTCACACACTCCCACATTATCCTGAAGATGTACTTAGAAGAGATACCAATCGGTCGGTATTTATCTCCTGTTGGTCGATAGACATTTCATTTTTTAACTGTCCGACCATGGTTCCTGGATAAAGAAAATATCATGAGTATCCTGTTGGATAAAGTGGTTCAAATTGATGACCTGTGCAGGTTAATTTGAACACAACATACTTTAGAATTTTTTTTTAAAGGACTATGGAGGTCTAGCGGGGTTTTTTAGTTGGTCATGCTATTTGTATGGTGCAGCCATAGTTCTTATGGATGCAACACTTCGGGGTTGGGTTTGTGTGTTTGGCACGTGGGTGTTTGAGGAGCATTAGGGTGTTAAAGTTTTCAGGCTGTTGTGGATGGTTCCTCACGACCCAATGACCCATGACGGTTCCTGACCCCAAAGTAGTTGATCTATTTACTGATACATTTTAGGAACAACTGAACATTATTTCTTTAGGTTTCGAAGTTGAAGGACGGCTTTGCTTGAAGCTTAGCCTAAGTTTGCAACTTTTGAGTTCTCTCTCGAATGCAGAGTCAAGAAAAAATACCAGCATCAGCACAGTGTGCCTTAGAATGATCCATGATATCGGTAATGACCGGACTTTTTTTGTTGCAGTCGGACATGTATGCTATGAGCCTGGGAGGTCGAGGTAATTTTTTTCTTCTAGCGTTTGAGGTTTAATAAAAGAAAAAATTTC
The DNA here is from genome assembly GCA_963693315.1 of Diogma glabrata. Taxonomy (NCBI): domain Eukaryota; kingdom Metazoa; phylum Arthropoda; class Insecta; order Diptera; family Cylindrotomidae; genus Diogma; species Diogma glabrata. The sequence goes on from OY856188.1 coordinate 209,153,167, forward strand.
ATGAGCAATAAAAGCGTTTGTATCATGAATATGCCAAACATCCATCATTGTTTTATGTGCCCCAAGATAACATTAATGATTTTTGGTAGTTGTGAGACCAATATATAAATGATGAAATAATCCATCAGTTTAGCTAAATTTAAAAATCTATTCTTAGAAAGAGACATATGCTCTAGGGTTGAATAGAATTTGAACCCGGGACTTGAATGTAGCTAGTTTGTGAGATTGAGAAATCTAAACCGAACAATATGGAAGTTTGGTACTATTAAAAATAAAAATTTGAAATTGGACAATTGTACAATTGAATGACTATTTAGTGAGTGAACAATATACTCTCATAGTTAATGACGACAAAGTACAACAATTCAACTTGTATAATATCATGCCATCCAAAGAAGTGAAGAATATTGATTGTAAGCTGTCAGTTTTTGCTTGTTGACACAAAACTAACATTTAAAATAAAATTAAGATCAAAGGAATTCTTTTAAAAATATCTTTTCCTTCTTGATTAATTTCGAGTTCAAGTTTATGTTATGTTTATTATTTGACTTAAATTTAATGTTATGATGATCATTTGATTTATTTCAAATATATTTGATTTATTATCTGTTGATATTTACATATTTTTTTTTGTTTATTTTATATTCTAATGACTAATCAAAATAGGTCAATTTATTTAACAAATCAACTTTTACTTTCAGTTATCATTGAAAACGAACATAATTTTTTTGTTCTGAGACAATTGACACACCCACATCTTAAATGAACATCAGTTACTCATCTTTAAGTTATTTCTGTCTTGTTTTATTTTTATAATATTAATATTTGACAATTATTCTAAATATAATAAAAAAACAAGAGAAACACAACAAAAACTTTTAAAAATAAATAGACACAAGGAATTATATTATAAAGAGACAAAAAAAATGCTGAAGTTGTAGTTATAAATGACTTACGATTTTTTATTTTATCAAAAATACATAATATTTGGTTACAATGTCGATATAATAAAAAAATAATAAAAATGTATTTATGATGAATAAAAAAATTTAAATTAAATTAAATTATGTCATAACTGTTTTGTTTTGAGTTATAACCAAAATTTGAAATTGAAAGTAAATAGAATTTGAGAATGATGATTAAATTTAATTAATGAGTTCATGCTTATGTTTTTTCTATACTTCTATAGTATACATTAGAATTAGAAAATCAAATTTTTCATTAAATAAGATTTATTCCATTATCTGAGCCTGATTGAGTGGTCTAGTCAGTTATTTTAAATTTGCCAGTTATTAATTTACAAAAACATTTGTAATATTAATAAATTTTTCATTGAACTTACGAATTTGTGCATTATGAAAAATAATCGTCGTCGAGAATCGAACAAATAAATAGATGATAATTGATATGTTCCTGCATTTTTAAAAAGAGTTATTAATTTGACATCTCTGGTGCAGACTTGTTTTCAACTAAAATTACCCATGCAACAATATGCATAAATCATATCAGTCAAAATTACAAGCACATAAATCACTTCTCTTTTTATTTATATTTTAATTCGTGTGTGTATTTTGGAAATTGAATGGTTTTGCTTATATAAATTCTACTTTACAATACCTCAGTCGTGTTTCCTTAACAACCTAACGAATAAAAAGTGTAAATAATACAAACAACTGACATCCATATCTAATATAACAAATTACACTAATTTCAAAATCACCGATAACACATTCTAAATGACATGAAATAAATTCTGACAAAAAATTATTGGAAACGCCTGTCATCAAATGAAGTAAAAATAAAAATTATCTTTAAATATATGACATTGCAGAAAATATTATCTGTTTTGTTGAATTTTTTTGTAATGATGTATAGCATGTATAAGGTGGAACAAGGGGATATTATTTACTTTGAAAAAAACATGCAAAACTGTGAGATTCATATATTGTTTCTATATATATAATAAACACAATTTCTGAAAACTCTCTAAATCTATTTATATTTTTACTCTCACCTCATACACAAATTTATTTTAATGTTGGCTATTAACATTTTACCTTTAACATCAAACAACCTAATTTTTCAACAAACGAAAAGATTGATTAAAATTTTAAAATGATTTGACAGCTCAAATACACGAAATAAGGTAATAACAATAACAACTTTCGATAAATAAATTTAAGCTCGGCAATAAAAACAGAAAGAAGTTTATTTATTTCATCATTGCAAAAAAAAAAAGAAATACAGAAAATAATTTCCACGTTTTATTATTTTCTCAAATAACTTTCTTTTTTTTCGGAAAAGTCGAAAATATAAATGAAAATGAATTTAAATGAAAATGGTGAGTGGAAGAAAAGTGAAGAGAACATAAGTGCTAAGTATTTTGAAATACTGCCACATCATTAAATTTAATATTCCGCTCATTTAGGAAAAGTGCTGCCGATTTTTCTTTTTTGTTATATTTTCGTTTGTTTTTCATTTTTGTTTTGTTGGTGATTTCAAAAGATATACAAACAAATAAAATTTATTACTAAAATAATTTAGGTAAGTAAAATGATTTTTAAATCAATATTTGGTGTTGAGGCTATCAATTAAAAAATAACAGATATTCTATAACATAAGATGTTATTTGTATCGTTCGACAGACTTCACCTTTTATCTCATAGTTTAGGTGTATGGGCGTATGGCTACCAAATTGCTAGGTTTATTTTCGATAATCAGTGGGTAAAACAACACACACTAGTTGCCAATTTTGCAACCCCTTTATACCTCTTCTGAAATTTTGTCGATATTTTTCTCCAAACAAAATTTATTAATATATACTGGAAGGAAGCTCTGGATGTCCAGGTAATTAAAATTAGTCAAAATAAGACGATTAATATATGTACATAAAACTGACCATAAATCGACAAAACTGCTGCAATCGCAAATTTCCCATATGAAACAAAAATAGTTACTATAATATGCAACCATTCTTAAACCGATTAGACGATTAACCTCAAATTTTAGTAGGGCACCTGTTGGGGTCTCAACTTTCATTTTATATGTCATTCGCTATGGTTTATGACAGCTCATTTCTCTGTATTTCAAAAATTATATGCTAATTTATCCTTACCTATTTATCAAGCTTCTGTCGAAATGTTTGTCCAAAAAAAAATTGTCGAAATATGCTGGAAGGAAGTTCTGGATCTCCAGTTAATCGAAATCATTCAAAATGAGAAGATTACTTCATAAAACTGGCCATAAATCGACAAAACTCCCGCAATCGAAAATTTCCTATGCGAAACGCAAATTGTCACTATGAATATCCCGAGCAGAAATTTGTCAGGGCTAGGGACCCAGTAAGGTCCTGATCAGGTAAGCCCTTGTCCGAATCAGGCATTGGTAGTGCAGCCTGATCATGAGTGTAACGCTTTTGCCTTATCAGGTCCTGATTGGGATTACCGGATCATAACCTGATTGGGATAATCGGATCAGGCCCTGATTGTGATATCCGGACCATACCTGATATATATTTATATATTATATACATAACATAAATTAATCAAATTAAAATAAAAAAGTTACAATGGAAAAAATTAAAACATACATACCATACCACCTTAATCACTATTATTATAGTCTTTCAGGATAACTAAAACATACATGAAATGCCTTTAACTATATATTTCTAAAATGGATAATGCTCTAGTGAATTTTAACCAATTGAAATTTCAGCTAGGTGTCAAATACGAAAAACCTGATCAGGGCCGGATATATTCAAATAAGGTTAACCCTAAAAGGGTATTCTAAATCAGGCCCGGAACAGACCCACATCAGATTACCCTGATAGGAATTGCCTTGTAGGACTGGCCAGACCCTGATTGCGCCCTGACTATATTCAAGTTTTCCCTAACTAATTTCTGCTCGGGATGCTGCCATTCCCAAACCTATTGGTCGATTAAGCTCAAAGTTCGAAACGATACTTTTCGTGGTCTCACATCTCATTTTATATGTCATTCGCTATGATTTGTGACATGCTCATTTTTCTGGATATCAAAAAGAATAGATCAAACCCTTGCCTTAAAAAAAAAAATATTTATTTAATAAAATAAAAAAATTTGCCAAATTTCTGTCGAAATTTTTGTCCAAAAAAAGTTTGTCAAAATATGCTGGAACTAAGCTCTGCATATACAAGTAACCAAAACTAGTCAACATAAGACGATTACTACATAAAACTGGCCATAAATTGTCAAAACTCCAGCAATCGCAAATTTTCATACGAAACCAAAATAGTCAATATAAATATGTTGCCATTTCCAAACCCATTAGTTGGTTAAGCTCAAATCTTGGCCGGACACTTGTTGTGGTCTCACCTTTCATTTTAAATGACTGATTAAATGTCAGTCGCTATGATGTGTGATATGGTAATTTTTCTGGACTTCAAAAAGGGTAGATTAACCCCTTACCTTTTTCTCAAGTTTCGTTCGAAATTTTTGTCCAAAAAAAAACTTGTCAAAATATGCTGGAAAGAATATTTGGATATCCAGGTAATAAAATTAGTCAAAATAAGACGATTACTATATAAAACTGGCCATAAATTGTATATCAATATTATTTTCAAAATCGATTTCTGAGTGCAGTGATGCAATGTAGAGTCAATGCTTAAGTAATCTATAGTAATAAAACAAAGTGTGTGCCTGTCTGCGTGCGCTCTCCAGAGAAATCTGGAGTACATAGGAAGATGAAATGTTGTCAGGAGAAGGCAATTGACAGATACTAATGCACCTCGGAGCCGAAATTTTAAGATTTAATTTAGTTTTTTTTTAACTAATAATTTTAATTTTCTTAAGGGTTTGCCTAAATGTTGATTATATTTTATACTTGGATTTTTATTCAAATTTCGAATTATTCGCTTCGTTATCTTTGATCAATTTTTTTTTTACTTTTCGGAATTATCATTAAAATGAATAGTTAATGTATAATGTGACAAACAAATATGTACATTTATATGAAAGTTATGTGCATTGAAATCCAACATATTATTTTTTAAAAAATATTTCTAATTTACAACAAATATGTTCTTATGGTTTGCCATTATGTAAAATATGTACATATTTCTATGCATTAGCGCTAATACGATACATATAAGCATTCCTTATATATGATAACCTGCTTGCATTAGCAGAACTGCCATCACATGTTCCAAAAATTGGAAATTGACGTTTCTTTTCCTCTTCTTAGAAACATTGATGAACCAAGAACTTGCATTGGAACCTTAGTACCGAAGAAAAAGATTATGAACAATATCAAAGCTACAGGTTTAAAGTATTTCGCTTCTCCATTACATTCAAAACTATTATTGTTATTGCAAAGGGTGTATAAAATATATGCAAATATGTTAATAAATGTTGTGATTTGACTGTTTTAATAATAATATTTAAGTCTGAATTTACAAATGATATTAGTCTTATTATTATTTTTTCCAATTTTTGATTTAAATTGTGGAAAGGAATGTCGAAATAAGACGATGACCATAAAGCGATAAAACCCATTAAACGAAAATATTCACTAAAAATGGTGGTATTCTTTAACCGGCGTATGCATCAATGTAGTAGAGTATTGCAGACAATCGATAAAATATATTTGCAAATTGCAATACAACCCTCTTCAGAACAGCAAAATTTCTGGAATAATAAATGATTATAAGTCTACATGAAATAGGACGCTAAACCAGTAACAATGAACAATGAACAATGAACAATGAACAAAGAGTGTACCTATTTTGTATGATGAGTACGGTGGTTTCGGATTAAGTAATTGACAATTGTGACATCCAATAAACAAATATATTTACGCTCACCTAATTGTTCGTGACACATTGAATTATTTAAATTAAATCTTTGGAATAAAATTTTAAATTTTTTCTACCCCTCATCTCTTGCCATCTACATTTATAAAAATTATTTAATTATTATTTGTCTGTCAATGTGTTTTAATTTTAACATACATTAATATGTAAATTTATCTATAGCTTTAGAGACATTTACTTAATGGCTTCTGCTGACTGTAAAATGATACTATTACATTTTTTTCAAACTTTTTATATATCTATAATAATAAAACAAAGTGTTTGTCTGTCTGCGTGCGCTCTCCAGAGAAATCTGGAGCACATAAGAGTCTGAAATTTTGCCAGGAGAAGGCCATTAACCGGTACTAATGCACCTCGGAGCCGAAATTTTAAAATTTAATTTAGTGTTTTTTAATTAATAATTTTAATTTTCCTAATGGTTTGCCTAAATGTATATTATATTTTATACTTGGCTTTTTATTCAACTTTCACTCAGTTATCTTTGATCGATTTTTTTTTCCGCAAAACAGAATTACCATTCAAATGAAAAATTAAAGTATAATGTGACAAACAAATTCATTTAGATGAAAATTGTACACATTTATATATTTATTATATACATACATGATACAATTATATGCATCCAACACATTACGTTGCAACAAATATTTCTAATTTACAACAAACATGTTCTTGGTTTGGTGTATATACATGTGTAATACATATTTCATTTGGTTTATATATATGTTATATATGTTCAAAATATAGAAAATGGGCGTTTCTTTTCCTCTTTTTAGAAACATTGATACAGCAAGTTTTCGCAATAAAACCTTTGTATTGAAGAAAAGGATTATGAACAATAATATCAAATCTACAGGTTGATACTTGATAGTGTTTTACTTATTGAGAAAAATATGCGTCGATTAATTTTAAAAACAAACAAACAAAGTAGGTTATTTGAAGAAATCGGTAAAATATATGCAAATACGTCAACAAATGAAGTGATTTGACTGGTTTTAGATTAGTATATAAGTCTGGATTTATAAATGATATTATTCTTATTATTATTTCTATATTATTCTACAAATTAGTCTTATTATTGGTGAAAAACACGTGATATCAGCAAGGTCTGGAAATGAGGTTTCAATTTTGTATAATTAGGTATTGGAATTCGTTAACATCAATAAAAAAAAATTTTCTGCGTTTTTAGTTTTTTTTAACCCTTTCTTAAGATACAGGGTGTTGAACAATCAAGAAATAGCTCGACCCTGGTGTATTGAAATGGCTCTACAGTCAAAACTACCAGACTGATTTTAATGCTATATAGCTCAAAATGTAGGTATTGAATAGAGCTAATCAAAATAATAATTCACATTATATGACCTTGAACATTTTCTTTTAGAAAAATAACGGTAAAAAATTCAAATTCGATTTTCTAGAAATGCATTTTTTAAAATTTTTTAGTTCTTAATATGTGAAAGGTACATAATATGTTACTAACATTTTATAAAAAATTCAGGATGGGAAATTTTTTGTTTTTTTTTTATTAATTTTATTGCAACACGCCTTAAAATTTTTCATCATAAAAAAAAGTGGAGTTAAAAAATTAACAGTTTTTTTTGGATTTACATATATGTTTTTTTACCCAATTTTTTTAGAAAAAAATAAAATTAATAGTTTGTATGGCATGATATTTTATTATTATTATAGAGAATTATATGGCATTTTAAGTTTGTCAAAAATAATGTCAAGTGTGTCAAAAAGTGATTTCAATTTTTTGAGATAGGAAATGTAGCTGTTTTTATGACGTAAATGTAATTTAAAATGAAATTGGACATGGACATTTTTGAATTTGTTATAGTTTTTGAAATATTTTTGGAATTTTGAAAAAGTTTGTATTTTTGATTTTGTAATAATTTTTGCAATTTTTTTAGAATTTCGGCAAAAGTTTTAATTTTTGATTTTGTAAGAATTTTTGGAATATATTTAGAATTTTGAAAAATTTTTAATTTTTGATATTATTATAATTTTTGGAATTTTGAAAAAATTTTTAATTTTTGATTTTGTAATAATTTTTGCAATATTTTTAGAATTTTGGAAAAAGATTGAATTTTTAAGAATTTTTGAAATATTATTGGAATTTAGAAAAAATTTAAATATTTGATTTTATTCTAATTTTTGGAATATTTTTGGAATTTTGAAAAGTTTGATGTTATTTAATTTAACAATATTTTTGGAATTTTGATTATAATTTTCCGGCAACGTATTGATGTTTCGTATTAGTTTTGTAATAAATTTTTAAACAGAGATAAAAAATACTTGTACTTTAACAAAGAGTTATGTTTAATATACATCGAAAGAGGAAAGAGTTTTATGTTTAAGATACACATCGCTGCTCCAAAATTAAAAACCATGTCCTCATAAAAGTTTTTTGCCGAAAACTATATCAAAATCCTTAACCCAGACCGAAGTCTTGATATCTCAGAGCTGTGAGATTTCAGCCCCTCCATATATTAATTTTGCATTACTAAATTCCGTAGAGTTAGAATAACGTCTAGCTAAGATTGATCCATCATTTGTAGGAATGTATGAGTGATATCCTCGTGTTCCAGAAATTGTTTTTAAATTGGCGTATCTATCAGCTAGTTGATTTCTTTTTGCAATGTAACCTGCCTCTGTTACATAGGGAAAATGCATGTTATCTTGAAAATTGCCTGGAGCTGCTGTCCAGTTATATAACTCCAAAGGTGTTGATATAACTTTGTCGTATTCTTTCTTAAGACTCGCTCTAGCTGCTTTTCTTTTTACTGTTCCTCCAATTCCATCACAAGGTCCTTTACCGTGCGATGTTGCATGAAAATGCCACTCACATGCTATTTTGTAGTCATTCAAATGATGCAGGATCTTAGAAAAATTCTTTTTATTTTTATATTGTAAAGCAGCGCCATCAGAAATATAAATAATTTTTGAAACTTTTTGAAATTTTGTTTTTAAAAAATTAATTAAGTTATCTACGAAGAGATTCACGGCAAAGCTGTCATGAGTAATAGTCCCTGGGCCTTCACCTACTTAACTTTCTAATTACCACATATTTTAAACTTCGTAAGGCGCAATTGTCCCTGACAAGTCCTACAACTTTTTTATCTGCCATTTTCCTTGATTCGCCCTCGGGAAACTCCGAAACATGGCGATTTGCCGGGGTCTTGTATATATATTACCATAATTTTGTTATTTATAATATTTTTCTCATTTTCTTGTCGGACTGACCGAACGCGTTTATGTTTTTGTCGGACAACTCGATTTTTTATAATAAAAAATGGTTTTTTATCGTGTTTAATTTTTGTCCGACATGTGATAATCAATAAACACTACCCCGCCAGAATTCCGACTTCCAGTCGTCGGACTGAAAAAACGTGGCCAAAAATTTGTCGGACAATATGACCCTTCAATTTCACTAATTTTTGTTAAACAATCATGTGAAAACTAGCTTTGTAGTGATTGATTTTCAATACCCTGGTATTTTGGCGAGTTTGAGTTGTCGGACTCGACAAAACCAGACAATTTTTTGTCGGACAAATTTGCCTTCGTTTTTTAAAACAAATTTCCACCCCCTTTAATTAATAACAAAATTATGGTAATAAATAAACAAGACCCCGGGAAATCGCCATGTTTCGGAGTTTCCCGAGTTAAAAAGCGACCGAATCAAGGAAAATAGCAGATAAAATTTGTAGGACTCGTCAGGAACAAGCGCCTTACGAAGTATAAAATATGTGGTAATCAGAAAATTAAGTAGGTGAAGGCCCAGGGACTATAAGGGCATCCGATATTATAATGAAATTGGTACGTTGTAATTTTTCATATGCATCCGTGTAATATATTACGAAAGGATGAATTGTTGCTTGTTTATTGTTCCAATGGTAACCTAGCGGTACGTTTTGTGTTACGAACGAGTAATTTTCTTCAAAATCGCAACCTACAAAAAATTGGCAAAACACAAAACACACTACACAAAAAATTGAATTATTTATATTTCTGATGGCACTGCTTCCCAATATAAAAATAAAAAGAATTTTTCTACGATCCTGCATCATTTGAATGACTACAAAATAGCATGTGAGTGGCATTTTCATGCCACATCGCACGGTAAAGGACCTTGTGTTGGAATTGGAGGAACAGTAAAAAGAAAAGCAGCTAGAGCGAGTCTTAAGAAAGAATACGACAAAGTTATATCAACACATCTGGAGTTATATAACTGGACAGCAGCTCCAGGCAATTTCCAAGATAACATGTATTTTTTCTATGTAACAGAGGCAGGTTACATTGCAAAATGAAATCAACTAGCTGATAGATACGCCAATTTAAAAACCATTCCTGGAACACGAGGATATCACTCATACATTCCTACAAATGATGGATCAATCTTAGCTAGACGTTATTCTAACTCTACGGAATTTGGTAATGTAAAATTAAATAAATGATAAAAAATGTGTATAAAATATTTATTTTGAGTTAAAATTAAACATTTATTATAAAAACATGTAAAACTCGCTTATAACGTACGGCCAAGGGACCGTCTTGTGCGTACGCTTTAGACGAGGTGTACGTTAAATCAATAGTGACTTTAAAAAGAACGCTGAAATGTGTAAATATGCTATAAATTTTACTGTAAAATAAATTAACTAAACAAAATAACGCATACATATTTGGTTGGAGGTACATGCAAATATTACAAACAAAAGAAGTTATCCTATAATTAAAAACTAAGCATAAAAAATTACATGTACATATTATTGTTTCATCATAAATTAGTTTGACTTCAATTGAAGCGATTATTTAAACCATCTCTAATATGATTTTGTCTAAGAGATGATTGCAACAGTTTTTCCACTTCAACATTAAGTTGTTGTAGTTTTTTTTATTTATCCTCCTTTTACCCATCCTGTAGTTTTTTTCATTCATCCATTAGATCCTTCGATCCTCGATTTTTTAAATAGTTTAGAATAACCTAGAACGTTTCTTAACACATAAACGCATGGAAATTTTTGTTTTAGAAGCCATTGGATTTACAATTTCAAGACTATCCTCATTCGCGTTCATTTCCTCGATATTAATTACAACTCGTCTAACATGGAAACTTCTCTTAATCCAGCATTCGATTCAATTTGCTCATCAAAGCTAAGGAAGTCTTGATTTAATACATTTGCAGATGAAATATCAGGATTCGATTCAATCCGTGATTCGCCACAAGCTCATGACCATTGGTCATTGAATCATCAACTGTTTCAGTTACTGATAACGAAAATATAGATAACCTAATCCCAGCCTTTTTACAATTATTTATTTTTTTGCTTCACCCTTTTTCCATGCTCTAGAAATAAATTCAGCAGCAGTCAAAACATCTACTGCAACATTGTTGCTTAATTCCAGCAGTTTTTGCAAGTCATTTATTATTTATTTAAGTAAAAATCCTCTATACAAGTTTTTCAAACTTGTTATCACTTCTTGGTCCTTTGGCTGTCAAATTGCGCTTATATTTAGTGACATAAACATTAATTTAATGGCTTGTTAATTAGCAACATTCGAATATGGAGGACAATTATCAACGGTTAAAGGGTCATTACTTTTCGCATTTAAAATTTTTTTATCGATTTCTAAGGCAGAGTCTTTCTAATCAGTTTATCCAGGTCATCCAGGATTTAGAACTTGCCGTGTATTTAACAGGCAGCGGTGTAATATTTTTAAAGCATCTTGGTGATTTTGAATGGCGAATCATAACCAATGGCGATCTTTGGGATCCGTCAGCATTTGCTCCAACAAGTACAGTTAGTTACCTGTTATTTACTCAATTTGCCACCAGCCCATAGTTCATTTTTCTAAGCCAAAAGTTTATTCGAAAACATGTTGTAAAACAGTCCCGTTTCGTCAAGATTAAAATATTTTTAGTATCTTAGTCCTGAGTAATAAATTGGTAACTGATTTGTGTTCTAATCTTCGCAAATTTCAACACGGATATCCGCTATTTCTCCAACGAAATTTTTGAATAACATTTCGTGTCAATTTTTGAATCGATCCATCCAATCACTACAAGGATTGAAGTTTAGTATTTTGCGGGAAATCGAAAATTCCTTTAGTTTTTTTTGTAAAGTAGCGGACCATTAACGGAAATGTTTTTTAATCTCATGAATTTTAGACATTTTATAACTGCCTCTTCAACTTTTTTAAAATTTTCTAGATTGACTTTTTTTCCCGTTTTGAAGAACAATTTTTTTCCGGTTTTGAACTGTTTAATTTTCGTTGGTTTTTGTACAATTGATGAAACTGTAGTTTTACATATTCCAAATCTCTCCAATATCAGTTGACGTGTCAAATTTTTTATCATTTGCTGCTAAAATATCATTATTATTTCCTCACATATCTATTTCAAAAATAAAACGGATTAAATTAAGAAAAGAAGGATAAAAATACCACTAAAAACAAAAGCTTAAATTGACTTGACTTGAAGAACTTTATAAAAAATAGTAGCGTACGCTATATCCGAAGTTATTTCTATTGAAAAATTATTTAACGGACTCGTTCGACGTATAAACCGTATAAACGAGGTACGTTAAATCCGATCAAAAATACGTACCAAGAAGTGTGGATAGGCTTGGGGACAACGCAATCGTACTTAAAATGCCAAGTGTACGTTGTAAACGGAGTACGTTATAAGCGAGTTTTACTGTATGTAAATCCAAAAAAAACTGTTTATTTTTAACTCCACTTTTTTTTATGATGAAAAATTTTAAGGCGTGTTGCAATATAATTAATAAAAAAAAACAAAAAAATTTCCCCTCCTGAATTTTTATATAATATTAGTAACATATGTACCTTTCACATGTTAAAAAATCAAAAATTTTAAAAAAATGCATTTTTGTTAATTGATTGGATATTGTTGTATATTTATGATATATCAATTATGATATATCAATATATCTCAATATATATCAAAAATATATATATATATATATATATATATATATATATATATATATATATATATATATATATATATATATATATATATATATATATATATATATATATATATATATATATATATATATATATATATATATATATATATATATATATATATAAATATATATCATAAATATATATCAAAATATTTAATTTTTTGGTGACAATTATTTTTTTATATATTAAATGTTTTTTATGTGATACATACATTTAATATTTAACATATATTTCCTTGAAAATGGCTTTCATACAGTATTGCCGAAACTAGTCGGAATAATATATTTAAATTTATTTTAAATAAATATGTTTTTTATTTAAAAAATTTAATTGAATATATATTTGGATACAAATAATCAATGAAATCATAAAAATGCATTTCTAAAAAATCTAATTTGAATTTTTTACCGTTATTTTTCTAAAAGAAAATGTTCAAGGTCATATAATGTGAATTATTATTTTGATTAGCTCTGTTCAATACCGACATTTTGAGCTGTAAAACATTAAAATCAGTCCGGTAGTTTTGACTGTAGAGCCATTTAAATACAACAGGGTCAAGCAATTTCTTGATTTTTCAACACCCTGTATCTTAAGATAGGGTTAAAAAATAAAAAATAAAAACGCAGAAAATTTTTTTTTATTGATGTCAACGAATTCGAATACCTAAATATACAAAATTGAAACCTCATTTCCAAAATTGCATGTTTTTTGCTGATTTCACGTGTTTTTCACCTACTATGTTTGTCCCAATTTTTTGTCCCACTAAAAATGCTGTCATTCTTATACCGGTTTTTCGATAAGTATCAAACATCAGCGCTATGCATATTTAGTCTGCTCTTCAAAGTTTTCTTTCAGTGACATGCTTCATTACGCATAAAAACACACAGAGCGCATGTAGAGCATTGCAAATTATTGGTAAAATATATTTGAAAATCCAAATTGACTTTATTTAAGATCAGCAAATAATCTGGATAGATTGATAAATGGAATTAGTCAACATGAAATGGTACGATAAAACAGTAAATTTTGGTGCGGTGTGCTTATTTTGTATCGCAAGTATGCCGGTTCCAGAGTAAGTCATTGACAACTGTAACGTAACACCCAATATACGAATGTTTTCACGTTCACCTAATTTTTTCGCGACACATATTAAACCGATTAACGCAAAAAATTGCAAGTGTTTAATTTAAACTCTCCGAAACTCTTTACCAACCTCTTTCAAATGTTGACCTTCCGTTCAATTTTCAAACTATCTGGATTGATGAGCTAGAATGCTAATGATCTCTGTTATTCATATTTCTTAAATGGAAAAATTAAAATAGGCTCTTTCTATTCTCATTACGACTCTTTGAAATTATTCTTACTAATTCAACAAAATGTACGCACACAAACTTTTTTATAGGCGTAGCAACGTACGCCGGGTACCTGCTAGTTACTAATAAAATAAGTTAAATTAAATGATCTTAAAAAAATATAGGAGAATTTACTCCAAAAAAAACAGTTTTCAACCACTTTATCTGGGAAGCACGGGAATTGCCGTGCGGATACCTTCTAGTAACTAATAAAAGCAAGTACAGAAGTTGAACGACCAAGATTTTGTCTCTATGGAAAACATTACTTCTATAACAAGATATCTATACATCCCATTACATTTATCAACTGCGTTGAAACACCTGCAATAATTTCGTTCTATCATTGTGGCATGTTCAACTTGCACTTTTATCCAATGGTTTGCCCTATCTTTCTTTACTCTTGGTTTAATAAACACAAATGCCAGTCAATCTAATCTACAACTAACACCAACAACTCCTTGTAATTTTTTCTCATCAACTTTCTGTATAGAAAAGAAAATAGCCTTAGTATTTTCCATTGTTTTTTTAAGGTTTTCTTCATCATTTTTCTTGTCATTTTCTTTTATATATAGAATGTTTTTTCCCGTAGATTTCTCTTGAAATTTTTTCTATGTTTCGAAATACCATCTTGATGTAGCGAATTCTCTTGAGCACATTTTTTTTTCGTTGTTTTGTTTCTTATATTTTTTCTGAAGTTTTTTTAGTGTGTACCATACTCGTACATAACTCAGTGAAATTGTTATTGTATTCAATATTTGGTTGGATGGTTTGGTTGGTTGGCTTGAAAATAGATGGATGGATGAATGTTTGGACCGATGTTTCTGTGTATATATTTATACATACAATATTTTTTTGTTATTTTCTTTTATTCCAATTTTTGTTTTCATTTTATAAATTTTCTTTTTTTTTCTATTTTCGTTTTTTTTTGTTGCGCACCAGTGACATTGATGGATTGGGAAAACGGAAAGCGAAAAACTGAAAATGTCACTTGGATTAATGCTGGGTAGGAACAGTAGAAATAGCACAAAAAATAAAAAAAATTTATTTCGAGAAAAACTCATCCTTTTTCGATTTTTCTTGTCGTTTTTGTTGTTGTAACAAAATGAATGATAGAACGAACAATCATGATGAACAATGGAAAATATTTTGTAATTTTTTTATATAATTTTTGTGTTATTTTGTTGTTGTTTGTTTGGATTTTGAAGAATATGTGGGTGGCATGGATAAGGCGGTTTTTTTTGTTGTTCTATTGTTGTGTGTTGTGAATAATGAGATTTTTGTAAATGTGTGTACGTATATATTTTTTTGTGAATGTCAAATAAAGAAAAATTATTCAATGTGATGTAATCAGGAAAATGGAAAATAAATAATAAAATCGATTTGATTTGAATTAACAGCGAGGACGAATGGGACGAGGGAACCAAAAAAATCTGTTTTTTTTGTTGATCTCATACAAAATGATATTAGTGTAATTTGTTATGTTTCCTAAAGGTTATGTTGTTTGGGAGGCCTAATGAACATAATATAATAAATGATTAAAGTAATTATGTCAATAAAATAGAAAAAATCAGTTAATGGATTTCAAACGAAGTTTAAAAGAAAATTTTATAAACGTTGTAAGTTCAACAAGTTTTTTACGTAATGAAATAAATTATTACAGTCAATATTTAATTTCCAAAACACTTTACCTGACTTTCCGTCAGTCTTCCAATGATCACCCTTAACTTACTCCCTTAAATAATAAAAACCTTCTTGCATAGAAAAGTAATAAATTATATATATTTTTAAAAGAAGAGATCATCTAAAAACAAATAAATATAACTTTTCAGTTTCTGGTTTAATGTTTTATTAAGAAAAACAATAAAAAAATTAGTTTGGTTTTTATAGACTTATTGTAACTTTTATTCTTAGTAAATCACTAACAAAAATATATTTTATATGAGGGTCAAGCTCATAATAATGAGCAATTAAATTGTAAATGTGCAATTATTTGTTCAACATAACAATTAAATTTTAAAGGGTTGAAAGTAGGGATTGCATTCCCTAGTTGAAAGACCGGAAGTTGGAAACACTTTTGGTCAATAAAATAACAATTTTTTTTACTGTCCCGTGACGGTTCATTTCCCATTTGTATATGCAAAGCCAAAAGGACTAATCTAGAAGTTTTAAGAATTAAAATTTTAGTTTTGGCTTAATTCGTTGACATTTTATGAAATATAAGTTTGGCAAGTGTACCTACCGAATGAAATTTTAAAGAATTTGTGTAAAGCAAATAAATGGTAAGCATCAATTATAAAAACTTTTCATTATTCATGCACTCAAAAAAGATGAATTTTTAACAAAATTATTTAGTAAATTGAAAACAAAATTCTTGTGAAATAATACAACACACAAATTTTTTTGGAAAAACTACAAATTGTTTTGTTAGAATCAAGAAAACATTTGTAGCTTAAACAAATCGGTAAAATATTTTTGGTAAATTAACAACAATTTTGTGTGTTATTTATTATATTTCCAAACAAAAATAGTAAAATTTAATTTTTTCGTTATTCATGTGAAGCACCGTTTTCCTCGAGGATTAAAGCTCAAATCTAAAGTTCAAGCTCATTTATTCGAGAAAGCAAAAGTGTGCCATAATCAAGGATTATTTCATAATTAAGACTGAGAATGTGCTTCCGTTGACTGAAAAGCGTTCATTCGCCAGCACCATTAAGATATTCCCGTTGCTAGTCATTTATCACTACTATTGCTAATGGTAGCTGGTCACATCAACTCTATTGCCAATAGCAGGAGTAAGTTGTTTTCAACATACCATCTATAGTGTTGTCTTTGGAATGGAAGTTTATTTTGTGCCTTGAAAACACCTTGTAAATTTAAGTGTATCTCGGTAAGCAGAGTAAATAAAAAATGCAGAAATATATTTATAATTTTTGATTCACTATATATGGATTTGAATAAATTTTGAATTTTTGGTGATCTTATGTGAACGCTGAAATTAAAGTAATTATAAAGAAATCTATTGAATATTTCAATTCAAAAGTATAAGTATTTATACATATATGGATTTTTCTCAAAGAATAATCCCGTTTCTCTTATACGAGTACGGGTTTTAGCTAGGTTTCAAATCTATACCTCATCAGTGCCATCATTCAAATCCTTTGGTAGGTATGCTAGCCAACCACGACACAGCATTACTAATTTTTTGGTTTAACGTTAACAGATAATAATATTCTTTTATTTAGAATAATTAGAATAACTGATTAAGAAAATAATAATTTGAAAAACTTAATAGCATAGTTATACATGTAAGAAGTAATGCTGTAAAACTTCCGAATAATAATTGCAAGAATCATAAGAATAACTCAATATGAATAATAGGAATAAATAAAATAATAGGAATAAATAAAATAGTGGAAATAATTTTAAGAATTAAAATAATTGAATTATTTGGAATAATTGAAATAAATTAAATAATTGGAGCAATTGAAACAATTGGAATAATTGAAAAAATTGGAATAATTGGAATAATTGGAATAATTGGGATAATTGGAATAATTGGAATAGTTGGAAAATTTAAATAATTGGAATCATTGGATTATTTGGAATAATTGGAGTAATTAGAATAGTTGGAATAATTGGAATAATTAGAATAATTGAAATAATTAAATTTGGAATACAAATATTAGAAAATATTTTTGGAATAATTAAAATGTCTTATTATAAAGAATAATGACTGGATATAAGTATTAATTTAAATATTTATTTATTTCAGTAAAACCATACAAATTAAGACCTATAAGTCTAAACTCTAAAAACAGCAAAACAAGACAAGCATTAACAATACAACATTAAAAAAATTATACTTAAATCTTTCTTTTCTTCTCTAAAATTTCTTCCCTTCTCAAATAAGAAAATCACTATATCTTACAACAGTTCACCTATGCTCCCCGACAATCTGGCTCACCACAAAAGAGAGAAAAAATGCAATACACTCTAAAAAATCGAAATATGAAGACGTAAATTTACCATTATAATAAGCCTTAATTTACGACTTATTTTAAGTAATATTCCTCTCGCATTTTAAAATTCCACCAAGAAGGTGTATTGTAATTATTTTACGGCGAAATACGTAAATTTTAATATTTTTGTTGTGTTTTTACGCCAAATGTGTAAAAATGCATCCAAAGATCTAAAATTTGAATATTTGGTTTTTTTTACTCTTCCATTGTTGTAAATTTACGAATTATCATGTGCGAATAAATTACACGCCGTGTCAAAAATACGTTGGAATCAGAAGTTGTTAATTGTATTACATTTTTTGTAAGTTCGGATTGTTTCTATAATGTTGGGTAGTGTTGGATTAATTGTTTATAATGTTTAAGTGTTTTACTTGTAATATGAGTTTTTTTTCATATTATAATAAGGAGTTATATATGGAGCTTATTTTGAAAATATTTTTCAAACAATACGATACCTAAGACTACTTTATGGGAGATCAAAAAACACATTTATCATTAACAGATCATGGATATTCACACTAAGTACGTTTGAAAGATCTTTTTAAATATGTGATGAAGAACGATGAAGAACGAGCACATATTTTTATTGAACACGTTCTTACTGCAGATCACAAAGGATTAATTATAATATGTAATAGTCTTAAGTTGAGTTTTTTTTTATAATTTTAATATGTTATTAAGAGATATCCCAAAGGATAAAATTCTTTGTTATATGTTTTTTTAAATATAACTCAGAAAATGTGAGTGATTCTAAAACTCATCAATAATTTTTCAAAAATCAATAATTTATTTTTAAGGTTAATGGTAACAGAATGAGTGACTTATAAAACGAATATTAAAATTTTTCTTTTTTCCTTATAATTTTAATGTTACAATTTTTTAATGAATTTTTAAATGATTTTATTTTTATGAAATAAAGATTTATTTTTTTATGCAGGAAAAATATTTTTTTATTTATTGCTAGAACACCATTATTGATTAATTTACACATTGTGACATAATATGCAGATAAATCAGTGTAAAATAATGTTAAAAAATACGTCTAAAGTTGTATTTTTACAGTCAATGTTACACAAAATTAAGTTTAATAATACACACTTTAGTGTATTTTAGCTTACAACTAATTGCGTATTTTTACTGATTTTAAGGCGGTGGTTGAAAATTACCCTTATTATAAATGGTAACTAAATTATAGTAAATTTATACGATTTTTTTTAGAGTGTAATTTATGTCACCACCCATAAACAACCAACAAGACAACAAGATAGTAACCAAAATTAAAGCAAAGAAGCAGCAGTCCCAATGCAAACAAAGTTAAACAAGATTACCAAGTTTACCAAGACTATTGAGGTGAGTCAAACTAAGATTTTGAAAAACTCGAATAGCCTCCCTGATTGCCAAAGGCAAGAGATTCCAGAGCCCGCAAGTCCTCACAGTAAATGACAACTCCATAGAACAAGAAGTATGATATGAATAATGAGATTCATTCATTCTCTAATTAACAATCTTACGAATTGGTATAACCATAGGTTGTTTCCAGACAAAAGGAAAAGTCAAAGTTGTGAGAATGGTATTAAATGTACACGAACAAAATATGTAGAAAAGAAAGAAAAGACAATTTGATAGAAAACAAGGCTTGCCAAACCTCATCCTCGGAAGCATTTTTAAAGGCATATGAACAAACAGACTCATCTCCATGAACTACTGAGGAAGACAATTATGCATACAATTTATGAGGCCTTCGAGAATACAACATACTTTCTCAGGCTTATATCTAATTCTTTCGCACATATATTCTGGCCATGTATATGACCAACATTAAGGCTGAGAATTGAACTGTCACTGGCCGCTGACAAAAGACTATACGTAATTAACCTCTACAATAGCAGACAATATGGCAGACAGTCTAGGAATACGAGAAACTACAAAGAGAAAGAAAACTGAAGCAAACTGTGTTTAAGTTGCTGAAATCTGTTAGTTTATATTTATATTTCTATTGCGAAATAAATAAGTTTTTATTGAGAATAATAGTTAGTTTGTCGTGATATATTCAAATATTTATTAAAATTCCAACATTTATTACTTGTAGGAATTTGCTGAAAAGCTCTTGTTAAATCCACTAAATAATTCATCTGAAGTTTAAGATAGGTTTATAAAAAATAAAAATATCTATCAAAATAAAAAAAGTTCAAGCGGCACGTATATTCCCTAGAAATAGGTAGATTTCGGAACCAGACAGCTTTGTGTACAAATAGAATTGGATATGTCAGATTAGTTTAAATAAAAAATTTAAGTAGAAACAGAATAATCCAAAAAATTTATCGAACCAACCAAACTAATAGACCGGGAGGCAGCGTTGCATTTTGGTTAGTGATTTGATGCCGATTGAATTTAATTTTTATAGATAGATTAATTATATGTGATGTAGAAAATATGCGTCAGCCGTCAGACTTGCGGGGGGTGTGGTTGTGGGAGACTTTTAAACTGGTAAAAAAAACGAATTCCAAAAGTAATTTGATGCCGCTTCAAAATTTGTATGATGCATGTTTACACCATAGCAATTCAAAAAAAAGTCGTCAGCTGATTGGCGGATGGGGGATTATACGTCAGCTCCTCGTATACATCAGTATAAAAATGCAATATAGTCAAGACCTTTCTGCATAGGATCTTGTTGAAACTTTGGCAAATGATCCAGGATTACTTGAAAATGGAAAATCTGAATTAATTTTAAATTTGGACAAAATGGCGGGGGGTCTCCCGAACACCTCTAAGTTTAAATCTTCAATAACTTGTAATCCCGACTTATGATCTTATGGAAACTTGGTAAATAAATTTTTAGTACTGTTTCCAATATTTCTGCGTACCAACTTCCGGTTTGACAGTTCCGGTTAAAAAGTTTTTTTTCCAGGTATTTATCCCTACTGTAGCCTACAATTACCGATCGATTTTCATGAAACGTTGGTAAACGCTTTCAAGTAACATGAAAAACATTTTGTTAGCTTTTGGAGTAAATTGGATAAAGGGTTTGGGGGTCCACCATACAACAGATGGTTTTTTCCACAATGTTTCTTATGTTTGTTGGGAGCATAAAACATTCGTTCGGGAATGAATTTTGACGACACTTTGGAAAAAGATGCAAATATGTATGGCAAGAAACTGATTAGTTTTTTAGCGATAGTGAACAAAGTGGTGGGGGTCCCCCAAATACCTGTTCTTTTTAAAGCTTAATAACATCTGCACCTGATAATCGAATTGGATGAAACTTGGTACATAAACATTTGGTACGGTTCACAACAGTTCTGCATCCCAACTTCCGGCTTTTCATTTCCGGTAAAAAATTTTGGTTTGTAATTTTTTGAAGTTTTTTCAGTGCATAAAATAATGAAGTGATTATGATGAAACTTATGGAAAAAGTTTCAATTAGTGAAAAATAGTTATCATCTTTTGGGACACATTGATCAAAGTGGCGGGGGGGTCTACCATACAACTGCTGAATTTTCGCACTTGGTTTTTAAAGTTTGTTGGGAGCATACAGACTTCATTCATTAATCAATTTTAGTGACACTTTGAAAAAATATGGAGACTTAAATGACAAAAAACTGATTAGTTTTTGGACAATATTGAGATAAGTGGTGGAGGGCCTCCCGAACACCTGCTTATTGTGTCACCATTTTTGCAATGTTTGTTGGGAGTACCAAACATTTTTACCGGAAATGAAAAACCGGAAGTTGGGATGCAGAACTTTTGTGAACCGTACCAAATGTTTATGTACCAAGTTTCATCCAATTCGATTATCAGGCAGATGTTATTAAGCTTTAAAAAACAGGTGTTTGTTTGACCCCTCACAACTTGGTTCACTATCGCTCAAAAACTAATCAGTTTCTTGCCATACATATTTGCATCTTTTTGCAAAGTGTCGTCAAAATTCATTCCCGAACGAATGTTTTATGCTCCCAACAAACATAAAAACATTGTGGAAAAAACCATCTGTTGTATGGTGGGCCCCCCAACCCTCTATCCAATGTACTCCCAAAGCTAACAAAATGTTTTTCATGTTACTTGAAAGCGTTTACCAACGTTTCATGAAAATCGATCGGTAATTGTAGGCTACAGTAGGGATAAATACCTGGAAAAAAAAACATTTTAACCGGAAGTGTTAAACCGGAAGTTAGTATGCAAAAATATTAGAAACAGTATTAAAAATTTATATGCCAAGTTTCCATAAGATCATAAGTCGGGATTAGAAGTTATTGAAGATTTAAACTTAGAAGTATTCGGGAGACCCCCCGCCATTTTGTCCAAATTTAAAATTAATTCAGATTTTCCATTTTCAAGTGAACCTGGATCATTTGCCAAAGTTTCATCAAGATCCTATGCAGAAAGGTCTTGACTATATTGCATTTGTATACTGATGTATACGAGGAGCTGACGTATAATCCCCCATCCGCCAATCAGCTGACGACTTTTTTTTCAATTGTTATGGTGTAAACATGCATCATACAAATTTTGAAGTGGCATCAAATTACTTTTGGAATTCGTTTTTTTTACCAGTTTAAAAGTCTCCCACAACCACACCCCCCACTACTTTAGCAGCTGACCGCCAAATTTATCATCAGCTGGAGTTAATTAATTAAAATAAATAAAAATCAACCGGCATCAAATGACTTTTTCATTTGCAACGCTGCCTCCCGGTCTATAAATACATACACGGAAACTACTTTATCAATGCAATTTCAGAACATTTTTGTTTAATTTGGTTAAAACTGCTTAATAACATATTAAATCCTTTGGTGGGTTAACGTTCTAACTACGTCACAACTGCAATACTAGCACACATAATATATAATCAAAAATTATCAAACAACTTTTACACCTCAAATAATACAAATATCGATCAATTTAGGAAAAATTTTGTAAGCGTGTAATCAATATACATATATTTATTTCAACTAAACCACTTCCAAATATTCCAAATTTCCAAAGAAAATATTCCTTAATTCAAAACAATAATGACTCAGCTTTGTTTTAATTTTAATTTTTTTTTTAAATTTTTGCGAAAAAAAATAAAAACTCAAAAAAAGAAACAAAAGAAATTTTATTTTATGGGATTTGTTGTTGTAATTGTATGACGTGAAAGTGGCTTGCATTAGGTTAGTATAATGCTAATTGCATTGGAACTTCTTGGGTTAGAAAGCTGAAAATCTCAGAGGTTATATCTAAAAAGTTTATCTATAAGCCAGTATTAGTTTAAACAAAATAAAAATAAAATGATGAAAGCATGGCCGTTTGCGTTTGTTTTCGTTTTAACAGCCCCAGGGTCTCAACCTCTGAACTTGAACAATTTTTTTTTTAATTTTGGAAAGATTTATGTTGTTTCTACGTGTACAAAACCTTTCATTTTTGAGCTTGATCATTTCCATCTATATCGAGGACAACAAAGTTTAGTATATTTTTAAAATAGCTGATTTTTCAGGAAACTTTTGCGCTGAGAATTTAATTTTGCAGAAAATGATAGAAAATAGTTCAAATATTCAATATTTGTCATATTTATTTAAACAATATGATTCAAACGGCCGATATAACACCTTAGATTATTCGAGTTTTAGGGCTCTAGCCGCTTAAACGGTACCCCCAAATGGTTAGTTCACGAACTTGTCCAAGAAATTATTTGCCGCAACATACACAGAAAATATTTTTGGTGTAGGTCAAAAAGTGCAACCGTGAGAGTGACGGATAATTCCGTTATACTTCATATTGTTACTTTTTGGCACCAATATTTTTCCGAAATTCCGGGATGAAGCATATGCCACATAGCAATAGATATATTTTTATATGAAATCTGCCTAAAACCAATAAAGTTGCTTGAGTTTTATTTCTCACTCCTCGAAGTATAAAACCTTATATATTATACCTTATCCATTATAGCTCCAAGACGAAAGTCGTAAAATTAATTTCACATTGATTGGTAACAAACAATAATATAACTACACAAGTGATGTATGATGTTACAGAATATGTAATAATACTCCTTCTTATCCTACATAATCACACAAAGTGATGTTAAAAGAAATTAATTATTCCCAAATAAAAAAAAATAAATTTCTTTAAATCAATTATATTTAATAAATCAATTAACATAAAATTGTTCACTTAAAACTAAAATGTTTTTATTGTAATTAAATAAAATCTTTTATATTCATTTATTATTTTACAAATAATCGCATTAAACAAAATAAACGCGCGTAAAAATTGTTTTATATTTTTTAAATTTTATAAAACATAACCACAAATAATAATTTCTATGTAATCAAATAATCGCATTAAATAAGTTTATATCTTTTAAATCCTATAATTAGTAATATCTATATATATAAATAAATTTTAATTTCACCTGTTACTAGAACCCAAAAATATTAATCGCCTTCAATTGTAAACCACTTAGGTTTATCGCCTTGGTTGGTTGGTTGGCTTTAGATGCTATATAAAGTGATTTGTTCTTGATCAACACGGTTTCAGTCTTTATCTGAACTTCAGAAAATCTTTGACTCCATGTATCGGTTTATGGAAATAAAATTTCTCGAGTTTTTCACCACAAAAGCGAAAAAATTTCTGAAGCTAACCCACATTTTTGAATAATCGAAAAAAAACCTTTAATATTAGCGAATGACATTTAAAACAAAAGCTTTCGTTGTGCTAAGCACGGCTAACGCGTTTGGAATGGATTTGTCGTTGTTTTTCTCCAAAAAAAAATTCGACAATAAAAGCGAAAACAAAATTCTAACATAAAAGTGAAAAAAATCCTGATAGTTAACCCACGTTTTTGAATATTTGAATATTCGAAAAAACTTTCGTTGATTTTAGCGAATGACATTTTAAATGTAAGCTTCCGTTGTAACAAGCACGAATAACGCGTTTGGATTTGTATGACGTTGTTTTTTTTTTTTTTTTTTTCAAAACAAAAATTCTACCATAAAAGCGAAAAGAATCCTGATGGTTAACCCTCTGTTTTGAATATTCGAAAAAAATTTTTATTGTCATTTTAAATGAAAGCTTTTGTTGTGCGAAACACGGATAACGCGTTTGGAAGTGTTTTGTCTTTGTTTTGTCCAAAAAAAGTTCGACCATAAAAGCAAAAAAATACCTGATGGTTAGCCCAGGTTTTTAAATGTTTAAAAAAAATTTGACTGACATTCTAAATGAAAGGTTTTGTTGTGCGAAGCACGGATAACGCGCTTAAAATTGTTTTGTTGCTGTTTTTCTGCAAAACAAATCGACCATAAAAGCATAAAAAAATTTGATCACAAAGTGAAAAAAATCCTGATGGTTGTTAATCCTCGTTTTTGAATATTCAAAAAATTCCTTTGGTTTGGGGAATGACATTTTGAATGAAAGCTTTTGTTGTGCTAAGTAACGCGTTTAAAATTGCGGATATTACGCGTACAATTTCGGATAACGCGTTTAAAATTGTTTTGTCGATGTTTTTCTCCAAAAAAATTCGACCATAAAAGCGAAAAAAAAATTCGGCCAAAAGTAAAAAAAATCCTTATGGTTAACCCACGGTTTTGAATAACGCGTTTCTAAATGTTTAATGTGGTTTTTTTATTTTTTCAAAACAAAGATTCTAGTCCCTGGGCCGGCGCCGATTTCATGTGATGATTACCGCATATTTTATAATTCGTGAAGCGCCTATCCTTGACGAGCCCGAAAACATTTGTTCCGCGATTTGTTCTGCGGGATCTTGTAAATTTTTGTTTTTTTTTAACTATGGGGGTTGGAATTTTGATTTAGAATACAAAGGTAACCTTGTCCGATAAAAATTTATCTGCTATTGTCTATTCTGACAACCCAAACATCCAAAATGTCAGTTGTCTTACTTGACAATAGCAAACACATATTGGTCGGACAAGCTTACCCTCGTGTTCTAAAACAAATTTCCAAACCCACAGTTAAAAAAAAAATGTGGAAGCAAATTTACAAGATCGCGAGCAATCGGCATTTTTCGGAGCTTGCCGAACGCAAAAGCGGCCGATTTGAGAAAAATCACAGATCAAATGTTTTCGGGCTTGTCAAGGACAGGCGCCTCACGAAGTATAAAATATGTGGTAATCATCACATGAAATTGGCGCTGGCCCAGGGAAAAAATCCTGATGGTTAAACCACGATTTTGAATATTCGAAAAAAATTTGACTGTCCTTTTAAAAGAAAGCTTTTGTTGTGCGAACTGCGAAGCACGGATAACACGAGTCCAATTGTTCTGTCGTTGTTTTCTTCAGAAAATTCGACCTTAAAAGCGAAAAAATTCCTTATCGCTAATCAGCGTTTGTGAATATTTAAGAAACAAATTTCTTTGGATTAGCGAATGACATTTTAAATGAAAGCTTTCGTAGTGCTAAGCATGGATAACGCGTTTGAAATTGTTTTTCTTCAAATTACAAGCGAAAGGTCATATTACAGGCGAAAAAAATTCGACCATAAAAGTGAAAAAATCCTGATGGTTGATATTTTGACTGACATTTGACTGATATTTTGACTGATAATAACTGATATTTTAAATGAAAGCTTTTGTTGTGCAAAGCACAAATAACGTGTTTGGAATTGTTTTGTCTCTGTCTTTCTCCAAAAAAAATTTAATTTATAAATAAAAAAAATTGATCATACAAGTGAAAAAATCCTGATGGTTAGCTTAGCCCACGTCTTTGTAAATTAAAAAATTTCTTGAGTTTAGCGAATGACATTTCAAATTTAAGCTTCCGTTGTGTCAAGTACGAATAACGCGCTATGGAATTGTTTTGCCGTTGTTTTTCTTAAAACAAATTCGCCATGAAGCGAGAAAAAAAATTCGACTATAAAAGTAAAAAAATCCTGATGTTACCCCACGTTTTTGAATATTCGTGAAACAAAATTCTTTTATTTTGGCGAATGAGTTTTTAAATGAAAGCTTTCGTTGTACTCAGCATGGTTAACGCATGGTAATATGGTTTTGTCGTTGTTTTTCTCCAAAAAAATCGACTATAAAAGCGAAACAAAAATTCGAAAATAAAAGTGAAAAAAATCCTGATGTTTACCCATGTTTTTAAATATCCGAAAAAATAATTTCTTAGATTTCAGTGACTAGAGCAACAGCAACTACATTTTTGTCGATATACATAAATGATGTGTTATGCAGATTAATACGGTATATGGATAATTTGGCAGAAGTTTAATAGTAAAAGTCTAATTACTTTGGTTTTGTAAAAACCTAAGTAGGTATTGAATTCATGAGCCAAAAGTGAGATTCTTAACCCCACGTTTTTGGCATTTCTCGATGTTTTAGGACCTACTGATTCTTAAGAAGGCAAAAAAAAATGTATGTCTGTCTGCCGGCCGGCCGTCACAACCTACGAAGTCTAGAAAACGGCTGGACGTATTACAAAATTTTTTTTTCTAAAAATAGTTTTACTCAAAAAGAAGAGCCGAAAGGACGATATGTTCGATAACTGTACCGGAAGTGTGTCAAAAAAATCATCAAGTGTGTCAAAACAAGAAAATTTGCAAAAATTTTTTTTTTTTTTTTTTTTTAATAAAATGTGTTGTGTAATAGGGTTTAGAATATGTGTCACAACAACACATAAATACCTTTTAAGACCTTTGTCTAGACCTGGGTCCCACAACAACTGGCGTTTTAAGGTGTTGATTAACGCTCTCTTTAAACCTCTGCGGGTTGAAGCCACCTAAGACTAAGGGTTCCGGCAAACTATTCCATTTGTACGCATGTTCGGACAAAGAACTCTCTCTGCGATCTGCCAGTATGAAAGCGCGGGATCTTTACCGTTTCACTGGTTGCGGCAGTCAATTGCCGTGTGGAACGGGGGTAAGAATAAGTTTGAGGCATGATGTTGCTGATTTCATCTGAGCACTGTTGATGACGATATTTGTAAAAAACAACGAGGTCAGCAACAGTGCGACGATGTTGTAGGGAATCAAGTTTTCATGTCAAAGCTCGATCACCCACAATTCGTATAGCCCGCTTTTGAACAGAGTCCAAGACGGCCAAGATGGAAATAGAGGAAGCACCCCAAACTTGACAACAGTACTCCATACAGGGACGAATATAGGACTTAAAAAAGTTCATTTTAAGTGATTATACGAATAGAAAAATTGAATTTGAAGAAATTTTGATTTTCGGGATTGGTATGTGAAACCAAAAACTAGATTATTGCATTATAAGTTTGTCAAAAAAACTGTTGTCAAGTGTGTCAAAAGAAAGATTTTGATTTATTTTTTTACCCAATTTTTTGGAAAGAATAAAATTAGTAATTTGTATGACATGAATTTTTATTATTATTATTGAGAATTATGGCATTATAAGTTTGCCAAAATAATGTTGTCAAGTGGGTCAAAAGAAAGATTTTGATTTATTTTTTTACCCAATTTTTTGGAAAAAATAAAATTAATTATTTGTATTTGTCAAAAGAAAGGTTTTGATTTATTTTTTTACCCAATTTTTTGGAAAGAATAAAATTAGTTATTTGTATGACATGAATTTTTATTATTATTATTGAGAATTATGGCATTATAAGTTTGCCAAAATAATGTTGTCAAGTGGGTCAAAAGAAAGATTTTGATTTATTTTTTTACCCAATTTTTTGGAAAAAATAAAATTAATTATTTGTATGACATGAAATTTTATTATTATTATAGAGAATTATGGCGTTATAAGTTTGTCAAAAAAATGTTGTCAAGTGTGTCAAAAGAAAGATTTTCATTTCTTTTTTTAGAAAATAACAAAATTATTGATTTGGATGAAATGAAATGTAATGTTCATGATATTATTATTATTGAGAATTTTATTGCATTATAAGCTTGTGAAAAAAATATTGTAAAGTATGTCAAAATTTAGCTGTTTGTATGACGTAAATGTGACATGGAAATTTTTGAATTTGTTATAGTTTTTGAAATATTTTTGGAATTTTGAAAAAAGTTTGTGTTTTTGATTTTGTAATAATTTTTAGAATATTTTTAGAATTTTGAAAATAGTTTGATTTCATTTAATTTTTACAACATTTTTGGAATTTTGAAAGAAATATGAATTAGTGATTTTGAAATATTTTCTCGAAACGCTAAATGGAGAGGTTTTTGAGTTTGCTGATTGTATCATCTTCTCACTAAATTACGTTAGTTTATGGTATGTTATAATTTTCCGGCAACGTATTGATGTTTCGTGTTAGTTTTGTAATAAATTTCTAAACAGAAATAAAAAAAAATACTTGTACTACAAAGAGTTATGTTTGATATACATCGCTGTCCAAAACTAAAAACAATGTCCTCATAAAAGATTTATGCCGAAAACTATATCAAAATCCTTAACCAAACCCGAAGTCTTGATATCTCAGAGCTTGAGATTTCAGCCCCTCCATATTTTTAATTATGAAATGTCATCGATGAATCCCAACTGAACAAATCTCGCAAAATAAATACAATACAGTATGTACTTACCATTCTTTATTTATCCTTCGCTTAGCACTTTTTTTTCGTACTCATTGAAAATGTTGTTAAACTAAATGTTTTTGGTTTTCTTTTTACTACTGATAAAAAATAACAGAAAATTCACCAAAACATATTAAATATAATAATCAAATTTAATGATCGATTGATTTACAAAACAAAACTGTAAGCTCAATCTGTAAAACCTACTCAAAACTTTCAAAACATAAAAACCAAAGAAGAAATTTAAAAGGAAGATGATCAAAATTGATCGATCATTAAAATAATACGAATTTAATAATGATAATATTGATGATGAAAATTAAGGCTTCTGTTGAATTGATTTCACTGATGATTATAATAATATATCTCTCTTTTTCTGTCTGTATTCTATTTGAAGCTTTTCTTCTTTTGTTTTCATATATAATATAATAAGAAGAGATATTATTTGCACCGTAAGGTTATAATTTCCGCCGGTGAAATGAAATGTTTTTCTTTTTGCTCTTCTTACGTTTTTTTTCTACAAAAGTTATTATAATAAAATGCTATTTATTAAATTTAATTTAAGTTAATTTATTTAAAATAACAACAAAAACGAATTATCGATGATCAATGAAATTTGAAACAGGTGAAATTAATTTTCTGATTTGTTTCATTAGTTTTTATATTATGGCGTATGAATAAATCGGCAAATTTAAATGAAAACATATATAACAAAAACAAAATAATTAAATTTTGAGCGATTTGGTTATTTTCGATTATATTTTGGCGACGGAAAGATAATTTAGTTGTCATGAAATTTAATTTTTTTTTTATATTTTTGGTGATCGATTTAAGATAATGAACGAAATAAATTAAGTTGTTGCTGGTAGAAAGGTGGTATAGAGATTAGATAATTGCAATCTTTTGTAAGTTATTTTTATTTTTTTTGTTGGATGTGGAATAGAATTGAATTTAATTTTTCGGTGACAGAATCGAAATTAATTATAAATTTGTAATTTTTCATGGGATCTAAGCGGCATGAAAATAGATGTATAATGTTGGATGACTAGACAATGTATTTCATTACGATGTGCTATTTTGAAAATTCTTTGAAGTTGTCCGACTTCATTTATAATTGGAGACTGAGATTAAGAGGTTAACAAACTATTATTTAACAACATAATCGTTCGGTTTTTTAATTGAAAAATGAGAGATAATTAGTTTAATGTATTAGAAATGCACCGTTTCTGCTTCTTTTGAAGGTTTTGATATAAAAAATGAACATATCAAACTTTTTTCTCTGAATTGAAGTCCTCCACGATCAAAACAAGTTAATTATTTTTCATTAAATTTTGGCATTGCTGCTGTGAAGTTTCACGGTCGATTTTTATAAGACGTCGATTGTATATCGTATCGGCAATAAAACTTGTTTGCAAATTACATATTTTTGAAAACATTATTTACACCCACAATAAATACAGATCCGTTTCCGATACTTCAACATTTTTTATCAATGAACATTTTGTCCCAATGTCATTGTTCAGTGGTCATAAACCTCAAACTTTTTGAAATATTAAAACGATTCACCATTTTTAATTCATAATTGTTATATTGACCCAGCTTTTTGTGTATGACTTTGTCAATTTAAATCATAAAATACAGAGTTTCAACCTTTATGTTAGCAACTTATGGTTTCTCGATTTTTTTTTCTTATTTATACAAAAACAATTGTGTTTTGTATGCACACACTTGTTTAAGTAAATAAATTAAAATTGAGTATTTAATTAAAACTGTATTAGAAAATCGGTGGAATCGCTCCTCTATGGAACATAAACGACAAAAATAGATCTACCTAAAATTTGATTCACATTTCTTTAAATTATAAAATAAAATGAAATTGTGAAATAATTATGGTTATAATAAAATTTAGAATATTTTCTAAATATATGGGTATAAACATATGGGTACTCATCAAATATATGGGTTTTCTAAATATATGGGTACTCATCTCACTATGGATTGCATAAATTTGCATTTAACTGATAATAATCCTAACTATAAGGGATCTTCTGATTGTCATCAACATATTGTAGTACATCAAACCACCCAAGTTCAATTGATCGAGATAGCTGGATAGTCGTGTATGTCACAAAGTCCTTTAATAGCCGAGTAGCCGAGAGCTCGAATTACATAAAATTTTTAAATGTCTATTCAAATCTTGCGTTAAGATTTATATATAAATAAAAAGGTATAAAACTCTGAAGCTGAGCTACACGGTTGAAAATATTGGTATGAAATTGGTAAAAAATGGTATTTATATAAATCCATAAAGAAATGGTATAGGCTAAATAAAGCTCGATGGTATAAAAGTTCATAAATAGCTTTATATAAATTGCATATATTTATGTATAAATATAATTTATATAAGCATTGTTATTAATTATATATCTTAAGTTTATGAGTTTTGTATAATAACAATTGGTATAAAGTATATACCATGAGTTCATTGGTTTTGTATAATAAAAATTGGTATAAATTACATATCATCAGTTTATTAGTTCGATATATAATCTATATATATTTAATTTATACCTACACATATAAACTCTTTCAATAAATATAATCATATATAATATCACGAGTCGTCAAATTATAGTCGATTATTTTTCATAATCATTATTACGAATGTCATTTGAGGTCCCGAGTGTGCGTAGCGCACGAGGGAAATTTTTGACCTCAAATGGCATGACTGGTAATGTTGAAAAATAATCGACTACTAATTTGATGACGAGTTGTATTTAGCAGACAATTTAACGAACAGAAATAGTAACATTATTTCATACAACATAATCCTTTGTTGTCAAACAAAATTAAATATTATTTATCCTTAGTAGGCGCATAAATGTTATAAATTTGTAATTTATTTTTGATAAATAAACATAAACATGCAATCATTTATGAATGAAAACGGACATTTTTACTATTTGCAAATTGCATTTTCACATAATTTTGTATGTGCATTTTTGTTTTAAATTAATATATTAAGTAGGCGGAAAATATTCGAAAATATTCGCTGTTCCTTCCTACCAGAAAAAAATATTCGAAACAAATCGTTTTGATTTGCTAAAAAATAGTAAATGAAGCGTTTTTATTGGACCTTATTGAATCTTTATTTAGTGAGTTGAATTGTCTAAAAAATTTATATCTACCATTATGAAAGTTCTAAACCAAACGGTATAAAATATATGCCAATTTTTTTTATTTTAATTAAAATACATTTTTTTGTTTTACATTTTTGTTTTCAAAAAATTCATTATACTTATAACTAGGCGTTGTTCTTAATATACTAGAGCAATTTCACGCAAGTTCAGCAAATTTTTGGGAAATTTTGACGTGACCCCTTTTAATTTTGGTTATTTTTTGTTTATAGATAGTCTTTCATAAATTAAAAATACAAGTTCTCTTAGAATTTTTTTTTTCGACCAGGGGTCTTCACAGGGTGCCCCTCAATTTTTTGTTATTTTGTGATGTGAGTGCATTTTAACGAGCGATTGTAGAAAAACTACTGAATCGATTTTCATAAATGATATGTCGATGAATAGGTATTAGAACAAAGTTTTTAAAAATGTACACTATTAATTTTTTGAAATAATTTTTAACGATGTAACATAAGAAAATAACGGTGTAATTGAAAAAAAGATGGCATAGCCTCTTTTTTTTTTTTTTTTTTTAAACTAAATTGAAGCTTATTTTATATCTAACCACTTGTGAAAGTTGAGGACACGCGTTATTTTTTGTTTTAAAGATAAAATTCGTTGTGCATATGACTGTCGGGAATCAGTTTTTTTTGTTCTGAAGGAAAATTATAAAAATGGCGTTATAAACTAAGAGATATTTTTTTTATGTTAAATATCAAATATTTTATTATTAGATGAACTTTTTAAAATATTATAAAAATTATATATGTAGTACAATAAATAAAATAAATACAATTGTTAAAAATGATTTACTTATTTTACAAACAGAAGTTTCTTTTGAATAGGAAAGCACTTCTGCAATTATTTTCTTTGTATTAGATGGCATAAAAAATGAAATGTTTATTTATCACTTTTAGTAATCACTTGTCACTCTTATAAAAAATAATTTGACAGTCTTGACTGCAAACAAAAAAGCCGTATAAACAACTAAATCTATTTAGGAACTTTTGACTGGAGAAGTATTATGTTCGTATTATGTTATTATGGAATCATAAAGTAAAAGATTGTTTTTCAACATTAAATTACAAATATTTTATTATTGAATAAACTTTTTAAAATATCATACAAATTATATATGTGAAAATAAATATAGTTATTAAAAATTATTTACTTATTTTACATTCAAAAGTTTCTTTTGAGTTGGAAAACATTTTTGCATTTATTGTCTTAGTATCTACTGGTACAAAAGAATGAAATTTTTGAGTTCCACTTATAGTAATCGCATTTTTATATCGATTTTGTAATTTTTTTTTTGTTAATTGATATTCATTTTTATCGGCGCCTCCAAAGTTCATGGTAGATTCCCATTTTAAAGCCCATTCGAAAAGTTTTTTTGGTGTATCAATAATATTATCTTCGCTCGCCATACTATAACGGTGTGCAGCATGCTTCAGTGTACCACCAATTCCATCACAAGGTCCCTTTCCATGGCTGGTAGCATGAAAATGCCATTCAGCGTCAACCTTAAAGTCTTCTTTATGGTGGCATAAGTTAATTAGTTAATTAGGTAATTAGTTAATTTAATGTTTTTTTTTGTTTTTCGCGATGTCGCTTTGGAATATGTTTCATGATTTACTAGACTAGATAAACTTAAAATTTTTATTTCGTTATTATTTATTGTAAGAATTCTATATTGTAAGAATTGTGAAAATAATCGAATGTCGCAAATATTTTATAACACAGAAACCAATATTCTT
This sequence comes from Diogma glabrata, assembly GCA_963693315.1. Classification (NCBI taxonomy): domain Eukaryota; kingdom Metazoa; phylum Arthropoda; class Insecta; order Diptera; family Cylindrotomidae; genus Diogma; species Diogma glabrata. Next base: position 209,187,781 of record OY856188.1, read on the forward strand.
TTTTGTACATAATGATTTCAACAATTTCGAAAAATAGCATATTCTGACCACACAGAGAGAAAAAAAATTCTAGATTTGAGAATTGTCCATGATTGAAAATAGAAAATTCAGTTTCTTCTTAATTTGAGAAAATTTAAATCATTTTAATACTCCGAAATTTAACACTGAGATAAAAACTATCAATTCGATCACACAAAAAAGTGAATAAAATACTATTATTGAGAATTATATATGATTGAAAACAGAAGATACATTTATTCTCATTTCGCGTAAATTTATATCATTTCAATACAACAAAACTTTAAAAGTGAGAAAAAACTATCAATTCGATCATCCTACAGAAGAATGAAATACTGAAGTTGAGAATTGTTTTTGTTCAAGAATAGGAAATAAATTTATTCTTGTTTTGAGTAAATAAAGATCGTTTTCATTTTTCCTGTATAAATATAAGAAATTTTTGAATCAGAATAAGATTTCCATTTCTCAAATTGAACAGAGAAGTACACATCACTTTGTTACTTCCCCATCATTTATTTGATTCACAAATGTCAAAATGAGAGTAAAATATTTTCATTTTAATCCTTTTTGTTTCTTTTTGAAACTTAAAGATCAGATAATAATAAGTTATACGCGAGTATTCTCAATTTGATCCACGTAGATAAAATTAAGGAAAAAAAATTATCGATTTTATACCTTTTCTTTCAAATTGAACTTATGAGATCGAAATGAAACTAACTAATACTCGATTATTCTCGGTTAGGATCAACGTATATAAAATTGAGAAAAAAAATTCTCAGTTTTATTATTTTTCTCTCAAATTAAACTTATGAGATCGAAAGGAAAATAATTAATATTCGATTACTTTCGATTTGATCTTACGTAGATAAAATTGAGAAAAAAAATTTCTCGATTTAATTCTTTTTCTCTCAAATTGAACGTATAAGAATAAGATCGAAATGATAATAATTTTTTTTGATATAATACGTTCGAAGAAAAAATTACGATACATTATTCAGTGAGAGAGTTTTTCAGCAGATGAACGCGTCTTATAACTTGTGAAAAAAAAGTTTGTGTCCGTGCTGTGCTTAAAATCAGCAATAATAAGAGTTCAAAAGGTAAATTGCATGTTTCTCTAAATTTCTGCGTTCATTAAAGTAAACTTGCGTGCACAGAACGAGGTTTGGCTCATTCAGTTTGCCGGGAGTCCTGGGTTCTGTTTATTTGATGCATGTACTTGCTACTATTGGTGCTTAAATTACTGAATTAAATTACATCACACACAAAATTTCAAGTCAATCGAAGGTGAAAATCGGATATTTTAAACAATTGGCTTGAAGCAAAACGGTACAAAAATGTCTGGGTAAATACATACATTATGGTTTCTTGTCGAAATTTATTAAAATTCCGAAATCAACCGATATTATCGATTTCTGAGCTCTTAAGCTCTAAAGTATAAAGTACTAAATGCTTGCATGAAAAAATGTTAAAAATTGCATGAAGAGTTTTAAAAACATTTAAAATAAGTTTTAAATCTAACAGTTTTTTTTGTTTTTAAAACTATAACTATTATGATGGCAAAATTCCAAAAGGAAATTATACAATTTGTATAAAAATTCTTCGACCAAATTAAGAGGTGTAGGTTGCTTGATTACACCGAAAAAAATTCGATTGGATACTCCAACAACTTCAGGATTACAATTGTTTGGTAAAACTTTTTACAATTGTTTCAGACAAATGCATCGCATTAAACTTCGTTTTATATTATTTTTAATATTAGGTTCTTCGACGGTTGATCTTACTGAATATGATCAAAAAGAATTTCAAGAGCTGAAGCAAACCTTACCTGTCATTCAAGAGCCGTGGCTGACTATAGAAAGTTATTGGATACGGAGTTGTGAGGGTTGTCTAAGGGAGTTTAAAGAAGCAAAGGATAAATCTTTAAAACATTTTTTAATGACTGGCCACTTTATAGAAATGCTATAATGTCAGTATTTTGGTAAGTTTAAAGTTGAAGGCATTTTAAGACTGTTTTGGAATCACAGATTCTTTTTTTTTCTACAGATTGATTTAGATTTTAAAAGACTCTTTCCGATTAAACATAAAAAACTTTTGGAGAAGGCAAAACATTTTTTCGAAGTTGTGGTACCAGTGCTACACAAACTAATTAAAGATAAGCAAAGTCTAAAGGATTTGAACGATATGCCAACTGACCCAGGTAAACAAGTTTTGATCACAATTAGACTATAACGGTACATAATATATAGTTGGATGCATTAATTTGATTAAGCATTAACTAGATCCTTTTATACTAGTTAAATAAAGTCCAAAATAAATAATTCAGTACAGTCCATTTATCTTTTGCAAGGCAGTCTTAGATCATGAAAAGTGTGTAGTTATTGAGTGTAGTTATGGTATGTTTATAAGTATACGGGTTTCTGGTGAAATGTTTCAAAAAAGATATTTTTCGCCACTAATTTCACAACTTTCAAAACACACTTCGGCTTTATGTCTCATTAAGGAACTTAGCAGAGACAACAATAAGCCGCCAGCCCGGTCGGTCCTTGGCAAGCTCCTCCCAGCCTTAAACAAGTCCCAGAAGTATAAAGACTTCTGCGTTGCCGTTTTTTATTCCCCGTTGAATTTTTAGATACTAGAAATTTTTACCGTCCAAAAAGTAAAAACTTTTTCGTTCTCTTTGAACTCCCCAAATTAATGGGGGGTCATACAACTAAAGGAAAAACCTACCCCGAAATAATACAATTAATTCTAAATTAGCGGGCAGAAGAGCAAAATAACGAGAGTGAGGGTGACCACCCAACTAGCATTTTAACTTCTTTTAAAACACTAAACAGTCTTACCGAAACTAACTTCCCCACCTTCATAGTTTCTTAAAAATTTCTAAGCAGTTTCGATAAAGGCCATTTGAAGAACTTTCCCCGCCTTTCCCCGCCTTGTGCAAAATAAGTCTAAATAATAGATTAAAAAACAAAAACCACCTTATGCACAATACTTTTTTGACAAAAACGAAACGATTTCAATTTCGTATAAGCTTCAATTTCGTATAAACCCATTGAAATTACATGTCACATATCTTTTTTCATAAAAAGTAATCCCCTGAATTACACTATATTTTCTACTTCTAAATTTAGTTGAAATAATAGAAGCAATAGCTTCCGTCAGTTTGACATATTTCGTTTCAGATATTGAAGCAATTTTTAGAGTATGACAGCTGTGCTTCTATACGATCTGTAAGCAGTTACAACCGAAACAACTACAATCCTAATGACAGCTATAACTCTTATAACCTTTTTTCGGAAGCTCTATTTAGTGATTTGTAGATAAGTTTCGGTAAAGCTTCTTATATTAAATATAGAAATATTTTAGAAGCTTTCATTCCGGCGGTGCGGAGAACCTCTCTGTGGAAGTTGTATATCGAAACCTTATAGAAGTAAAATATAACTAGCTTCCACTTAGAAGCTTAAGCGAAGCTCTATTGAAGCTAAAACATATATAATTCCAAATTGAGAAGTAAGTTTGCTAGTTGGGCACCCGCTGCAGTGTGAAAAATTACTCAGCACAATTTCACACAACTGACGTCGTCGTTAGTCGTCGAACTAACGCAAACAGGGCATGGACGGTATAAACCTACCTACTGCCCCTCAGGCACACGAGGTAACCATTCCTTTCGGCAGTTGTTTTTAAGTCTACACTCTTATCATATTCCTCCTGTTTCCTGCCTACCCTTTTGATATCGTACAGGGTAATCATTCCCTTAAGTATTTTATTTCTCTTATCCCATATCCATTTGTTTTTTGTTGTTTTTTTCCTATATACTTAATTTTTTTTAAATTATTATTATTATTCTTCTTTATTTTCTAGTTATTGTTTTTTTTTCCCTTTTTAATTTTGTTCTTTGTTTTTTTTAAATAATTCAATTTGTATCATGGTTGCATGACTCCTGCATGGGAGTTCATGGGGAACCGAGAGTGTTGTTTGTTTAGGCGAATAGCTGTCTCAATACCGAAACATTCATCGCATCCATAAAAAAAATCTATCTGGTATTCTGTTGCCTGCCCAATTAGATTCTAAAGGCTTCCGGGTTGGAACAGTGTTCTCACGTTCCACGTTTGATTCAAACAGATTGTCCAGGTACAATAGCAAGGGAGGTCTAAACTAGAAAGACGTTCCATTCCAAGGTTTATGTTGTCTTTTATTAACAATTGTTTTTTACGGGACAAGGAAAATCGCCTCTTACGACACGCATGAGTGCGGTGGGCTGATTTTTTTGAAGAAGGGGACCTCAACTCCACAGGTGGGCCTATGATGAAATTAGGTTAGCCACACTACAACTCCCCATTTCAGTTGCCTCTTACGACACGCATGTAGTGGATTGGTTTTTCCCTCAATAGAAGTCACTTATTTCAGCAAACTTTAACTAATTTATCTGATTCACTTCAATAGTAATTTAATTTTAATTTTTTTATTTAAATTTTTACAGAGCTACGACAGTTAAAACTGTTCAAATTAATTCACTACGCTACAAGACCAAATACAAGAATTCCTGCAACAAATAAGAAAAGAATGTGGAAGCCGACTATTCTCAATTCGATTAGCTCATTTGTACAAAATGCGTTATAAAAAAAAATTAAAAATTATAATTGATTTATTTTTATATTATCTATTTAAAATAAAAGAATATTTTTTAAAAATAGTGATTTTTTTATCCTGTTTAAGGTTAATGGAACATCGGTGGATTGAGAGTTTTATTCCAGTTCCTTATTTTTCCAAGGTTGCTATTTTACGGGTTATAGCTGTCTCAGTAGTGATGTTTCTTAAAGGTCTATGTAATAAGAAACAACTCTGACAGCCATAAGTCAATCTAAATAGCCGTACAACATCGAGTGCATGTCCGATACATTTAGCAATACCGAAGCAAGTAAAAATCTTGCCGCGGGTTTAAAAACCCTGACAGGCAGCTTTTTATTTGCTTTTGTGGGTGTCGCTGAACGTACCGCATTCCCACTGAAATTGAGAAAAATCTTTTCTCAAACTAAATATTGTCATCTTCGATTTGAGAAAACATTTTTCTTAAAATGATAATGAATTGATTCAAAATGAAATATATCGGATCAATACCAAAAGTAACATACAATCATGTCGTTAAAAAAAATTCTTAAAATGATCAGAGTTTCTTAAAATGAGCTTTTGGTTTCTCAACTTCTTCCGCTCAAATTCTTGAAGAAATACAGCTCCATCTTAAATTGATACTTTTGGTATTGATTTGATACAACAAGTTTATAAGCTTTGAGAATAATATCGAGAATATAATATCAAAATAAGAAATTTGTTTATCATAATCAGTAGATTTACATCAACTCAAAAAAATAAACCAAAGTTCAATCTGATGCAGCATTTTATATCAATTTGAGAACTCATATTCTCGTCCATATATTGATATACAAAAATCATCAATTTGATGATTTTTTTATCAAATATAACTCTTTTTTTCTCTCTGTGCATGCGTAACATCGTCAGATAATGTAAAAAAAAGACCCTTTTCATAATGAGCAAAATGCTCTAACCAAGATATTAAAAATAATTGTTCTTCTGGTTTATAAGAAATTTCATTTAAAACCGTTTGATATGTGTTTATAAAAATTGGATTTGGGATTGAACGTTTTCCACTTTTATTTCTATTTTCAAAGTCATAGTTGTCCCATGTAATAGCAAATTTTTGTTGGTGTTTAACTGCTAAAGTTTTACACAAATTTATGTAATTTTTCGCAACACGACTAACGTATATAAAATATTGATGTTTAGCCTCAAATCGCATTGCTGAAAACTGTGATACCGGTCCTAAATTTTTAATAATTTGCGGATAATGTACAAGGTAATGATGTTTCGGTATTAGTCGCAAATGAATTCATTATAAATGATTTTCAAATGACATTCAATAAGATTTTCTAATTTGAGAATCAAAGAACAACTAAGCTGCCTAGCAAAAACAATACTTGCGATTTGTGACACAGTTGTAATTATATCCCATTTTTTTGAAAGACACCAGGTCTGGGAAGCGGATAGCCCCAAAGATTCTTTAGTTATGATCGATGTTGGAAGCACCTTTCGATACAAATAGCCGTAATTAAAAGCCTGAACTCTAGCATTTATTTGTCCAAAATTAATAACTTTTGTGTCGTTTAGAAAATTAAACAGAGCGAGAATTGCAAAAGGGATCACATCCTCCAAAAAACGTGCATCGGATCAACTGTACCGTTATCTATAATATTATAATAATGAAGTTCGTTCAAGATGCAAGATCTTGTAACGCCCTTAGTAAGCATTGGATCTTTAGAGTTTCTTCAAGATTTTGTTTTAAAGAAGCTACGGTTCTCAGTTCAACACATGTTTCACTATACGTACCATAATGTAAAAGTTGGTATGGGGTGAATCCTTAGAGCGAAAAAACATGCGAATGACGATTTGATCCAAATGAAATTAAAATTTTTGAGAAACCAACTTTTAGCTAATCGCAAGTAGTTTCATTCATTAAACACTCAAGAAAAAAATATTCGTACGTGTTTTCTCCTTAACATTCCCGCAATACTCTTCACCGATTATTTTATTCACGTAACCTGCAACACGTAAGAAAAAACAACCCGTCTAAGCATGGATCAAGTGCATGTTTACTTTAAAATTAAACCGAATCACATGTTGTTTGACATTACGATATTGTGGACTATTTTATTCAACTTATAAAAAAAAAACTCTTACCTGCATATAAAAAATCGAAATAATCCAAATCCGCAGTGCTGGTTGAATCACCGAATTTATTTACTTGCACTACGCGTGCATTTATGCCGTGCAAAAATGTAATAAAAATTCCACTTTTGATTTTAAACATGACTGCACAAATCTCTGTTCAGAAATGAAATTTTATTCAATTTCTATACCAAACACATTTAACGCAATAAAAATAGCGTTAATTTTTGCCATCTTATACTAATTTGGTATAGAAATGGTTATTTTCAATCTATAAATCTCCATACATTATAAGATTAAAAAATAAATTCAATACCAAGCATATATAAACGCTGCGCGGCAAATTTTAACTGACTGAATTTTTATCCCCGTTTATATTATTTGGTATAGAATGGGGAACTTGAACATATTACACTAGTTGGATATAAAAATGGTATAGTTTCAATTTATAAATCTTCATACTTTATAAGATTAGAAAATAAATTGTATACCAAACATTGATAAATGCGGCGCAGCACATTGAAATAACAGTGCTTTTAGCTGAGCTTATATTATTTGGTTTAAAATTGGGAAGTTCAACTTATAAATTATCTGAATACTTTGCACTTTATAAACTTCAATACCATTTTTCGCATACATATACTTTATAAGGAGTACGTTATTAAAAAAGTATCAATTTTAGACTAAAGTTTTCAACAGTGTACGTACCATCAAATGATAAAACATTATCTCCGAAACCCATCGGTGGTTATTTTACTACGATCTAGAAAAATGGTTTGGGAATCATTTCACTGTATATGTACTTATAACCAATTGCTGATTTTTTCTTGAAGTCCTTAATTAAGTCATCTAATTCTGTTTGTATGCGACTTTTTGTACGCGTATTTAATTTTATGCGATTCCAAAAAATAATGTAGTTTTTTTTACATGCGATATAACTTGATTCAACGTGATTCCAATAATTCTACAAAAATAATTTTTTGCTATAATGGGAGAAAATCAATTATCAGTACCTTAGGCGGTTCTTGAAAAATTTCCCAAAATAATCGAAGATGGAGAATTTACTCCAGATTATGTATGGAATAAGGATGAGGCCAGATGAGCCTAGATACAACTGCGAACTTTTAAAAAATGATTTGTCAGTGTTAATATGAGCGATCTTATTCCTAGAATTTAAAGTTCCATCGAGTATAGACAACGTACCAGATATAGGCTTTCTCTCTCGGGATTTCTTGTTCCCAATTTCCTGGGAAATCCACAAAAATATCTATTCCTGGATTTCTCGACAAAAAAATTCAATTCCCGGGTTTTTACCCATAAGAGTGAAATTTTTATATTTTTTCATGTTACTTCTTTGAAGATGGTTATTTTTCATTTTCAAAACGAAGATCAGCTATGATAAATAGTAAGAACATTTATTGCTTGTTTACTTCCAGTAAAATTAGCTTCCGAAGCACTATGTCGTCGTGAGATGGATTTAATAAAAAGTTAGGGGACTCTCATTTGTAATAGAAACGATAACTGCGTTAGATCATTCAATATCTTGAGAGTTGCTATAAAATTTTAAATGGCGCATGATTACTAGAAGACCAAAAAAAATTTTATTTCGCTGATAAAGTATACCTAAATAATTCAAGTTTATTTTACTCTAAACAAGATAATACTTTTTTTGAAATGTCGTCGAACACTGAAATGACTAAATTATCTAAAGAGTTGTTACATTTCCTATTTTCAGTTAATATCATTGAAGATGGTATTGAATGGCATTGAATTTAAATGAAATTTGAAGAATTCTATCAACACTTTATTTCATTTGTACTCACTCTATAGTATTTTTTCCAAAGTTTTTATTGATTTCTGTACACGCTTTGGGCAAACCACACTTTGAGCAAACGAATTGAATTTTAAACTGATTGTTACGGAAACTTTCGCTTCAGAAACTTTAGCATGTTGCAAAATAGGAGAATTGATGTTTTCCACTGATAAATAAATGCGGTACTCTGTATTCCCGGTGACTTTACACCCAATTCAATTGGTTTACACATTTATATATTGAAAACAAGACAACCGAATTTAGAGAAAATAACAGATTCTTTAACTTTTTAATTCTCAGTGGCAGAACCCGAATACTTGGTTGGTATACGATTTCAGCTGGAAAAAATATCGTAATGCCTAGAAAACATTGGTAAGCTGTAAAATAGATTTGAAATTGTAAAAGTTTAGGACTGTACCCGGATAACCCACCCAGAATTATTATTGCATCATCTTTCAACACACCATGTGCAGTTCAAAAATGGCAACCGTGTTAAGTGAACGCGCATGTTTAAGACAACATTTCAATAAGTTTTCGATGAGTTACTGTGTTTCGAAAATTTCTCAAACGGTTTTTGTTTTGTTTCAGTAATGAACAATACCAAGAAATGTTAAAATCAGTTCAAGCTAGCAAAAAATGCTAATATCAAAATACACCACCTACATACTAATACCAAAATATCATCGTTCGAAGAGGTTTGACATATGTTCTCTTAAAGAAAATCAAAAGCTTATTGCTAGTGTCAATAAAACCAACATTTCCCTAATAACAAATCAATTTAAAATTAAACAATTACATAAATTTAACATTTTATTCAATATTAAAAATAATTCATTAAATATTCATTTAGGTATTAATATTATAAAATAAATTATTAAATATAACATAAAAAATGGTATTTGTAAATGCGATCTCAAAAAACATAAGCTGCCGAGCATTTTGTCGCTAAGCCTATTTCGAATTTATTCGAATTTCGAATTTATTTCGAAAAGCCCTTTCAGGAAGGACAGCCGTTTGTGTAATTTGAAAACTAAGCTTTCTACTTTGGCTGGAAGTTTTAATTTTCCATGGCTAATTTCAACTCTCCCTCTATTGAAATTGGGATTTTAATGTCATTATTACTTCCTGTATCAGCTTAATGGTCAGTTTCTTCACGATCTTCAATTCCATATCATCACTCAAAGCAGAAAAAATTTTATAACTGGTGTCACATTTTTGTGGTTGTAGTTTTGATGGATTTTTTGCTTCCACTGTTGCTTTGAATGGAGCTTAAAGCAAAACAAGATCTGATATAATTGTGTAACATAAGTTTCATTCAATTTTATCAAATAATCGATTTTAAAGTCGTAAAACACTATTTTAATGCATGTTTTGAACATATCAAATCGCTCAAGCATAAAAAATAAGCAGCCTCATTGGATTTCGGTATTGCCATTTTCTAATGTGTAATCTTTCCAAATTATATTTTTACATATTTTTTAATTACAAGAGCTATCATTTCGTGACTTATATTTACTTCAGATATTGTTTCAATTTGAACTAAAACTCCATCTTCACCGTCATAATTATCTTCTTCACTATTCAAATAAATTTCACTAAGATCAAAAATATACTCGTTCTCATTATACTGTAAATTTTCTTCTAAAATTAACATGATTATGACTGGCTAGAGCTAGAGATACCATAGAGAACCCAAAAGATTGCCAATTGTATAGTATGAGCGAAGCATAATTTTTGTACTACGGGTAGCAGCTTTCCTTATACATTTTTACATCAACAACATTACTGCCCAAATTTATTTAAAAATAGGCTAGTCTCATTTTTAAGACAGAAATGCATGATTCAGCAGGGATAGATTCGAGAACTCTCACTAATCCCAAGTTCAAAAATTATTTTCCAGGTTCATGAACATTCACATTCATATCAATCGTCGATTCCTTGTCGATGTAAACTCGTCAAATGTTAATGAAAACCTTACTCCATTTTGGAAAATAATTAATAACGTCATTAAGGGACGTTTAAATGTTTTCGTACAATTAAACCAGCGCGAACATCGATTGTAGCGAAATTCATTTAAAATGAGGAATTGTGAATAATAATTTCAAATCTAATCGAAATTGTTGTATTCATTGTTTTCCGTTGTATTCGTTGTATAATATATTTTAATTGTAAAAATTTCGGCTAATATAATCCCAAGCTTTCATGAATTAAGTTTAATTTCATGAATTAAGTTTCCCAAGCTTTCATAAATGATACGGTACCCCATTGTTTGGGATCCGAAATCCTGGGTATGCTATCTCTATTGTCAAGTGAACTTAATTGACATGCAATCCCATCGAGATGGATAGAGATGGATACAAATTTATCGTGCTGTATCAGGACCATTTAATTAAGTTTGTTCATATATACGCTTACTAAAATCAAAAAAGGAATAGGAATTTGCTAAATTAGACAGAGGCCTGATAGACATATTGGAATATGGCCGGAAGCTACAAACGCTAATCGAGGGAGAGGCGATCTTAGAAATATTCTCATGACAGTATTCAGAAAAGCAATGACGTTTTTTTATAAGCTAATGAACAAAAGAGGAACAAAACCATCGAATAAATGTTTTCCAGGAACCAATTTTCTGTGTGTATAGTGAGAATTACTTGTAGATATAGAAAGTGTACCACCGCGGAAAAGAAAAGTTTACGAGAACTTGCAAACTAACAATCACTTTAAGGAGGTCGATTTTAATCGCAATTGGAAAGTCTCATGTGTTTGTTTGATAATTTATTTTTGTCAATAAAATTCAGAGGGGTGGAATGGTTGTTCAGCTACAATTACAAAATATATATAACATATCTTACTAAGATGAATTTATGTAATTCAAAAAACGAATCGGAAGAATCCCTGAAAGCCGCTGTTCTAGAGTGCATCATTTATCGTAATTCTTGTAATTTACAGGGACTTATAAATTACACTGAAAATAATTGTTGTATTCTACAATTAAATCAACAAAATCAATTTTGTTGCATCAACTAAAATTTTGTACAATTGAAAAAACGTTTAAAGTTTGACAATCAAACGAGATAAACATTTTGTCGATTGTATTAAATTTAAGTTGACACTACAAAATTAATTTTGATCAACTGAATTGAAGAATAATTGGGGAATATATATGTACAATTTTTTTTTCAGTGAACAATTATTGACAACAATTAATCGGGTCTAAACTAGAATACTATTTTAGGGCTAATCTTATTTGAGAATATCCAAATCTGATTTGTTTTTTCGTATTTGACCCCTAGTTGAGAAATCTGATCAGGGTCTGGTACAAAATACCGTACTATAGGTTTACCCTATTTAATTTTGATTGGCAAGCTTTATCAGGCCCTGATCCAACTATCCCAATCTGGAATTGTGGGGAAAAATCGTTAAACGCATTATTTGACACCCTATCAAACTAGGGCACACC
>OY856188.1:209202312-209463707 GCA_963693315.1 Diogma glabrata
TTTTCAATTAAATTTATTAAATAAGTTATTTACGTAAAGTAACAAGAGATTGACATTATCTTATTTGAAAACTTACGCTAAACAGTGTATAATTTAAAATGTATAATTTAAAATTTGGAAGCTTCATTGGATAAATTTATTGAATACCAAAATTCATCCCAGCAATTCTCATCGCCTCTAGCAGGATTATCTCTTATTTGTTCTGAAATTTTTGTTTTATTAAAATCGTTTGTTTTGTTTTGTGATTATAGCGGTTGGTTTATTTTATTTTTAAAAATATGGCTTCCCCAAACAATTCTCCCTCGCGTCCTGCCTAACCTGTGAATGCCTTGGGTGGTAATGAAGCACCCATGTTAATGACTCATCAGCAGTTAGCTGATATTATCCAAGGAAAGTTGCAGCAGTTTGCCCATCAACAGTTCATGGCACAGCGGCAGATGCCACCACCTTGCTCACAACCTCCAACAACTGAACCAGATGTAGCTACAGTGAGCAATATTAATTTTGTTAAATTTAAAGCTCCGCAAAATTTGTTTGACCAAAACGCAATTGTTTAGCTCAGGATGTTGGAACTAAAATTCTTTAGTTCGAATGGTAGGTCGGAAATGACCAAATATTCACATGTATTAAGTGCAATTGATTCACGATGGCACAACAAATTGGCACCGCTGTTTTTTAAAGAGATAGGTGATACTCCTCATACTACCTTTAAGACGGAGGTAATTAAAATTTTGGGCGACAGCGATAAGGCAAAAATTAATAACATTTTGCATAAATTAGTATTAGGTGATGAAAAACCTACACAGTTGCTAGCTGAATTCCGAATTAACGGTGCTGATATGAACGATGGCATTATCAAACAACTTTGGATAGCACGTCTTCCTAAAAACATCCAACTTGTTTTATCGTCTTTGGAGAACGATTTGCCATTAACGTTGTTGACAGAACGTGCCGACAATCTTATGGAAACATTGTCATAGAGACAAATTTTCGCAATGAACTACTTCTATTTCTGCACAAGCAACTAACTCAAACCGGTTTCATCAAAGTGCTTCTCAACATAAAAAAAATCGAAACATTAATGAAATTCTTAATAATTTTAAAACGCAAATGCTGAGTGAAATTCACTCGATAGTAAATGCTGGTCATAGGTCGCGCTCTAAATCTCGTGATAACCGTCGGAGTTCTTCTAGATCAAAGTCTAGAGAATTAAAAATCAATTCGGACATTTGTTTTTACCATTCCATATTTAAAGACAAAGCACAACACTGCGTCACTGGATGTTTTTTAAAAAGGTTTAATATTTCTTCAACATTTTTAAAATCACATCCATGCACATGGAGTAACTTAAGTGTATACAAAGAAGCGCAAAAAATTGTAAGTTGTTTAAAGGTAGCCAACGATCCAGCAGAACGATGCATAAAATTAATGGAAGAGTTCAACGATAAAATAACTAAAGATGAAGATCAAAAACAATTTTTGTTAAAGGTAAACAAGAAGCAATAATTTAAGATAATTTAAGCATATATAGAATGAGAATTAATTTTATTTCATGCATTTTCAAACCGTTCAAGACTACCGTAAGAAATATCCGAAATCTGCTACATTGCAGGATTGCAGGAATTTTGTTAACATTATAAAATAGGTTCCTGTTTTTAAACATTAAATGATACTTTAGAAACTATTATACGGTTTTGTTTTTAATACAGACTCGACTATGTGAAAATTACAAAAAAATTTGTATGTAAGCGTGCTTAAGAATCAAAGTCGCCACGTGTTAAAATTGTAATAGAGCGGTGAAACTTTGTCAGTATCCTTAAATTACCCAAAGGAACGAAATTCCGGCCGGCGCCATGGCAAAATACAAAAAAAAAAAAATCACCCATACAAATAAGTGCCACCCTAATATATATATATATATATATATATATATATATATATATATCCCAAGTAACAATTTGAAGCTGTCACAACGTTGAGTCAGCTAAAATTTACAGGAATATAGTTGTAATAACAAGTTCAAAAAATACAAAAAACGTTTTCACAACGTTTTGCTGATGTTGCGGCAGCTAAAATGGGGATCATATTTTGGTTGGCAGTACGTTGTAATAACGTCACACAGCGAATTTGCTATAATTGAAAAACAGTTTTTAATATATCAATTTGGTTAGTTTAGCAATAACGCTTCACAAAAATTAAATGACTTGTTTTTGCGATATCGCTGAGTTCAACACAGAATAGTAAAATTAGGAAAAACGGATCCATAACAATTAAGAAATTATTGTTGTAACTTAGCATCCGTAAAAGTATAATAGTTATTTAAGCGATTTTAGATTGAAAAAAGAAAAATTAACCAGAAAATCTAAACTGCTTTTTTAAAAACACAATTTATAAAAATAACAATTTCGTATATTTTTTCCCCAATTTGATTATAAAAATGATCTTGCATAACCTAATTACTTTGTTTTTTAATGCTACATAATTTTTTTTGATTGTATTCATAATGGATGGCCAAGTTATATGTTAAATAATTAATGGTTTAGATTCTGCATGTTCCAAACGTAAAAACACTTGCAGAAATAAATTTATCGGGCAGTTTCTAAAGTTACCTCAGATAATTAATATGCGCCAACAAATTAATTGATATTTAATAAGTAAATAAAATTTAAAATTTGTCGTAAAATTTTATTTGTGAAAAAAATTCATCAATTTGAAATGTATAATATAATATCTTTAAAAAAATTAATCAAACTACAAATTACAAGCGTTTATTTTCGTGTTTTCATTCAGAAAAACAATTTTTTTGGTATTATATCGTACCGTTTAATTTGGCAGCCATTTTCGTGCATAACAAATATAATTAAAATATGTCTGCAATATGTATAACAGCTATGTAGATAAATTGATATCCTTTTTACTATTTATACTAAAGTCAACAGTTTTACAGCTAAATTGCTTTTTCTTTAGATGGGAAATAAGCAAATAAATGACATATTTGCCTTTAGTAATAAATATTGCGTAGTTAAAAGGAAAATTGCATTCAAAATATTAATACCATAACGGGATATTATCATTTCTGAAAACTACTTACCGTTAATAACATTTTAGAAAATAAGTAATATTCATTGCCCTTAATAACTATAATGCTTTGTCTAGAGGCCTATCGTTGTCTCGTAATAACCAAAATTGCTATATGTTAAGCATTTTCACGGATTGCTTTAAGGTAAGCAATCTTTCGTTGAGGTGGCCTTTGTAGTTTTGTGGTAAGTAGTTTTGCTTTGTGTGAAAGAAAATGTGAAAAAAGAGGATAAAACGTAGTTGTTGTTTATTAAATGAAATTCATGTAGATCATCAATTATTTTTACAGAGAACTTAAAATCAGAATGCAAGTCTGTTGGCTAGTCATGAGACATTCTCAACCAATGAACTCATAATATGAATTTGTCAAGAAAATATATTTTCATTTGTTTGAAATAAATAATTTTATAAACATTGTTTTTAATTTTTTACAGCAACATTCAATGAATGGTATGCGTTATTGAATAGAGGATATTTAAAAAGTATGATTTATAAAGTGTGAAGCAATGGAATGGAAACAAATTTCGTTTTGTAGGGCAAATATATAAATTTTGCTGTAACTCTGTAATTTCTGTAATTTTGCTCTAATTGCCATTTTCTTTTCAAGTAGTGTAACTGAACGGTTAATGCCCAATGGCAAAGTGCATTTTATTAAATATGGTGATACTTCCTTAATGCGTCGATGATCCCATCGTGACAAATGAAACCCCATTTTCTTTTCTTGACAAATAAAACAAAGTTTTTTTCATAATACCAATATGCTGCCGATGAAGCATATCACATACGATAACATCATCTACCATATTAATAGGAAGGCAGAGAAGTGCTGAATTGAATTTGTGATGCTGTTTGTCTAGTTGCTGGCGAAAGGAATAATCAGTTCGTTTATAGGCATATAAGGCATTATCATGCTCTCCGATGACATGGCAGTTAAGACATCCATGATAAGTGTTGAAGTTTACTGTAACTAGAGCAAGACTCAGACCAAGCTAATCTAGCTTTCGAAATTTTGTTTCATTTTGTTTTCGATTAGTATCTTTACCTTTGATTATACTACCAGCTGCGGCATCATAAATTAAGCAACGGATTTTAATATCTATTTTGCTATTATTTATTATCATACCGTTTTGCAAGATCGTTTACAAATCATCTACAAAGCCTTTCACATAGTTGTTCACCGAAGAAGGTTTACTATGGCCACAGTAAATCCCTACAACCATCGGTACAAAATTGTCGATCTCGCATGTATTACGAAGTGAACGGGAAAAAATTGAGTTTTTGAGCTTTTATAAATAAAAACTCGATCAATATTTATACTTAGACTGATGGAAACTGAACTATCTAAGGATTTGAAATAAGATTCTAAGCAACATTTAACACCTCGATTCCAATACAAACCACCAGCCAATGGTACTATACTTGCAATCTTGTGGTGTATTAAACAAGGTGCGAGCATCACATTGTAGTGGTTGCAATTTATTTTGTTTAAGGCATTGGTTATAAATCGTTAAGAGCAGTTCCCTTAAAGCAGTTTGTGCAATAATAAACGATACTGCCTATATTTTTATCTTATCGAGAAAATCTTATGTATTCTCTTCTTCTTCGTCTTCGTTATCATTAAGGAAATATCCGAATTTTTCGTTTTGATCATATATGGAGGTTACAGATGTTAAAAGTTTTGGTATTTGAAGTAGAGATGTCTTGAAAAAGACATAATTGCTCTCTTTTAATTCAGTATCACAGTTTTTATTGGAATCTAAATTGTTCTCATCTATAAAACAAAGAGAATAAAATAATACTCGTTATGAAAATAAATTAAACATTTTTGAAAAAAAAACTTACTTATGTTTACATACTTTGTTGCTTGTAGTTGTTGTGATACTACAATAAAAGTGATCAAAAGAAATCACTTTTATTTTTCTAACAGTGTAATTGGCACATGTCAATCGTTTAACGTTAATAGACAAATTTTCGTAATTAATTAAGGTTCCATTTTCAGCTGTTTAGTATTGATCTCGGACTTTCTATGAAATGGAGAACTGCGTGTATATTTCTTTAATGATTTAAAATAATGGTTGTATTTTTATTTTCCATTATATAAAATAATATCGAGTGCACTGTTACAGCTGACCAAGTAAAACCAAATAATTTTTTTATTTTTTAAAAAATATACATGACGTATGCTCATAGCATGAAATTAATTGACAATATGAGTGCACAGCGAATTTGCTTTACAGAAAGCTCAAACTCAACAATACAGTCAAAATTATATTGTATTCATCTTTTTCAGCTATCTTGCTATTAAAAGAACTAAACTGATTAATTGGGATTTGACTTTGAAATTATACATAAATGATAATAAAACGTTTTGACTTTAACGCATAAATACTTGACTATAGTAGCAAAATTGCTTTCCACATAACAATTTTGATTTTACGAAAATAATGATATTACTGCTATGAACACATATTACCAATATAAGGGAACTAGCTGTTTTGTTTACTGTCAAAACGTTTCCAAAACTAATGATTTAGCTATTTAACTTTTATAACTATTTCGTATAGTTTTTCGGATTTCGCGACGTTGTCACAGCATAGCTTTAGCTGTGAATGACAATTTACCGAGTCAATTGTTACTTGGGATATATATATATATATATATATATATTATATATTATATATATATATATATATATATATATATATATATATTTTATATATATATAATATATATATATATATATATATATATTATATATATATATAATATATATATATATATATATATATATATATATTATATATATTATATTATATATATATATATATATTATATAAATTATATTATATATATATATATATATATATATATATATATATAATATTATATATATATATATACCAACAGATAACCTGGATCAATTAATTGAACACCAAAACATCTAGAAAAATTAAAATATGAGGTTGAAATTTTTTAATTTTTGCTCGAGCTTAATACTTAGGTGTCCATCAGCCGACAGTAATAATATATTTTATGAACCGACTGCCGCAGTATGATCGATATTTTTCACTGACATTATTCCCACAACACCACAACCGTCGGAAAGAAATGTTTGGTTTCAAGTAAGTACGGATTTCACAACAAAACTTGTATGAAATGGAAATTTACAAATTCAACGTTTCTGTTTATGCGTAGCACAGTGAGTGCTACGCATCAAAAATAAATAAAAATGCTACAGAACGGTGTAAGCCTATGCATAACAACAGCTGGTTAGTGGGGTCATCAAAAACTTGCAATGCAGCTTATACAAATACTTTAGGATCTCATAAGAAATGTTTGTAAAATTTTACTATAAGCTATAGAATAAAAATTTTAAATAATATAAAAAAGGTGTAGTTTTTATAATTACGCAGCTTTTCGATGCTAACAAAGACGATAATTTAAAATTTTAGAATAATTCAAAAATAATGCAAAAATAAGCACATACGAAAATAACTGTAATCTTATTTTGCATTACACAAATCATATTGGCTACTTCATAGTGACCAAACATCACTACAATTTCATTATGTGATAATCGAATGCTTCTGTGAATGGTGACTATCTTGCTAATAGGATATCTACCTAAAAAAAACTAAGTAAGAAAAAATGCTCAAAAACCGACGGCTTTTAATGAATTAGTACTAAAACCAATTAAAGATTGCGTTGGAATATTAACAAAAATGATAAATGGAGCTTTCTTCATTTTTCACAGTAAAGTTTATTCAATCGAATTACCGCACGTTCCTTTAACTTGTTTTAAATTAAACGTACAATTTCGATTTAAATTAAGGATTATCCATTAAAAATTAATATATGATAAACTAAAAGCAAACACTATATTCCATAAACAAAAATTCAATTCAAATTAAAAAAACATTAACTCTGAAATGAAAAAAGCTATAAATCATTTTCTAAATTATTAAACAACTAGCACTCTCAATCATAACCATTATATATTGGGACGGGCTTAAATCTAATTTTTTTTTTGTTTCCATTTTTCTATTTATTTATGTTTTCTTTTTCTTCAATATTCCTATGACCTCTTAAAATTTAGGAATCAATGTTGGAAGACGAAATACAAGTCCTTCATTCAAACTAAATTTATATATTTCTCTCTTTTTATCATTTTGAATAAAAAAATAAGGGAATTTCCTTTTTTCCCTCTAAAACATGTCAAGATAAAAAAGAAAATTTGATTGATTGATGAAAATAAAGAAATTTTTTATTTTTTTTTGTTTTGTTTTTTGAGAAAGAGACAAATAAAGAAATTATGTATAGAAAATTGTTGGAGGGCGTTAAAAAGTGACGGTCCACCTTTCTACCTTAGTTTTATTTTATACAATATTTCTATTTTAAAAAATTTATTGCTTTTTGTTTGTTGGATAAACCCATTTTACAAATGGCATCATAAAACAGTCAAACTATACTTATAATTATATATGTTTTGCTCATTCCATTTTAATAAATTTAATTTTAATCAGAAAAAAAAATTTTGTTTTGTTTGATACAAAAAAAAATTTAATTCATTGGTTGTGTGTAGGAGTACGGTGGATTCATAAGTAATTTTACTGCATTCTTCTCCTTAAAGAAATCAAAAATATATGTGTTATTGGTCTTGTTTTGAAATTTATTCCTTTATTAATAATATTAAAAATCATCATGATTTTGATGCTAAGAAAGAAAATGAATAAGAAAATAGTTAAGTCCAAGGAATAAAAAAAAAACCAAAAGAAGATAAAATGTTATAAGAATCTTATTGTGTTTTGAATCTTTAATTTAAGATTTATTTTGTTTTATGATGTAAGAATTATAAAATAATTTATTTATAATGAAATGTAAGCACGGAGGATTTAGATTATACGATCAACAAAGGAAATACTTAAAGAGGTCTTCGAAGAAAGTAACAGTCTCAACGTATTGTGTATATTTGAGTTACACGTTGATTATGTACTCTCATAGCACGAAAAATGTATTACATTTTAATTTAACGTAGTTCTATTCCCTCAGCTCGATTATAAATAATTATTCAAAATTAAAATTTCACCCTACAGTCGAGATAACCACATAGAATATTTTGAAAAACAACAAAACTCTAATCAATTTAAAATTATTTGGTCATTCAACCAACTCACTAGATCATATGCATTTTATTTAATAAACTTTTTTACTAATATTTAATTTTTTCACATATTTCCAAAACGTTGCCCCTTTTTATTTCATTTTTTGTGACTCAAAAATGTTTTTTTATAACTCAATTATTTCAAAATGTGACTGGAAAGAAAAATTTGCTTTTATTTTTGGTGTGTTTTAGAATTTAAATATTATTTGATTGTTGAGTAAGCAATACAACAGAAGCTATATGATGCCTGTGATCTGAAATTTAAGCCAAATTTAACAGCCGTTTGAACATTGAAACGAATCAACTAAAAAATCTATTAATCAAGTTCAAAGTTGGTAATTTCTTGAAAATTAAATCACATTTTATGAGCTTAGTGGGCTATTATTTTGAAAACGTACATTTTTTTGTTGATTTTTAAATTTTTGATTTTTAAAAAATCTGAAATTTTGATATATTGTTGGCATTGACAAAAGGAAAAAAGTAATTTCTGCTTTTATTTTTTGTGTACTCTGAATCGGAGTTATGCGCGGTTGAATTTTGAGGCTTTTTCACGTAGTTTTTGGTAATGGTGGCAATGTTTTGTGAATAGGTGCCACAAATTTCATCCGACTTACGTATATTTTTGCAAGTAAAAAGGAAAATAATTGAATAATTGAAATAAGTAAGTTTAAAATTAATAACTTTTCTCTTTTCCGCTAGGCGGCGCGTAAAACCTTGGTTTACTTCAAAGCTCATATCTCAAAAAGTAGGCTTTTTTTTTTTTTGTTTTTCACAAATTTTAAAGTAAACATATGCAGCTATGAAATTGAGAAATAAAAAGTCAGCAATTCAATATGGATTTTTTCTTACGATTTTTTAAAGTTTGGTATATGAAAAATTCACATGTGTTTTTTTATTAAGTTAATAATCCTGTACTAAATGTGAATCTAATAAATTAAACATTTCATATTTTAACAACTGCAATAAATTTGAACCATTTTCTGTGCGGTTAAATGGTTAAAAACTTATTAAAAATTAATTTAAGTTAAGTGGTAAAATAAAGGAATTTAAATTATTAAAAGGGTCTGTAAAATGTTTATTCATTTTAAAAAATGTCTATTCAGCCCCTTTTTACTAATTAAAATCTCATTAGAGATTTACTAATTTTAACATTTAAAATTTCTAATGACGCCCACAAACGGTTTTTGACCAAATTATACTTGCATCCAATCAAAATATATTAAATTGTACCTACCTAATTTTGCCTGATTCTACCTATGTCAAAACTATTTCAAGGGTATATATATATATTGATTGGATTGCCTTATAATCAATTATATTCCAAAATATTTAGAAGACATAACGTTTAGAAAAGATAATAATAGAAATGCCTTTCAAATTGTGCTGTAACTTGTACGGTCTCAAAAATCATCAGCGGACATCAAAAAATGTGAAACTGGTCACACCAGCTGTTATTCAAAAAGCTGCGACCCTAAATTTTACTTTGCGTGATGACCAGTTTATATGTGAAACATGTCGCACTTATATCTATAAAAATAAGGTAAATTTAATTATTTTATTAAAATGAATAAAAATTCATATGCAACTAATATTTTCTATACAGCAGCTTTCATGTTCGGAAACTATCGATAGTGAAATTATTTCTATAAATCAGGATGTTGAAAATGTTCCAACGAACGAAAATATTCAAATACCTCCAGCATCTTTAGATCCATCACCAGTTTCGGTTGATACTATATCTCCACCAGTTCCTGAACTACTTAATGACATTTTAAAAGATATTAACAATGTTCTTGGAAGGTTAGCCGCATCTCCTATCAAACAAAAACATATTACAACAGGAAGTAATAAAAAAATTGCAAGTGTCACATCGGCAATAAGTCAAAGAATATTTCAAGTAGATTCAGTTAAAGTGTTATCACCAAAGGAGGAATGTGAATATACATCATGGCTTATGAACCTTAAAAAGGAATTCAAAGATGCCAGCTCTAAATCAAAACAAGTGTTTTTGTTGACAACTCTACCACGTAAATTTTGGTCAAATCAACGTATCCAGGATGAATTTAATGCATCAAGACGACTGGTAGAATTCGCCATGGATCTGTTGGAAACAGTAGGTCCTTACAGTTGGCCTCAAAGCAAACAAGTGCACAGTTTGTCACAAAATATAGTAAAACAAATTCAAACATACTTCTTATCAGAGGAAATTAGTAGAACAATGCCTGGCCTTAAAGATGTTGTTACTATTACAGAAGGATCGACAAAAATTAAGAAATCAAAGCGGTTGGTGTTATGGACCCTCACCGACATCTACGAAATGTTCTTGGAAGAAAACAAAGAACTCAAGAATTCCACTGTTTTTTACCGGATAACACTACACCCGATAAAATAACTGCCAAAATGTTTTCTTTTTCTGATGATCATAAATATTTCAATTTAAAGGCAAAAAAAAAATATATAAATTAATTTTTTAATGTATTTATTTATAATATTGATTAAATTATAATGTTTATAGGAAAAATATTTTTTTAATGTTTTTTTCTAATGTTAGTGTTGGTGGTGTTGAAATTATAACAAAATCTTCGATCATTGGGATCTCCAATTCTTATTCTGAATAAAAACCTGTTTCTCAATCAGAAATACACAAAAAATGGTTCAAATTTATTGCAGGTGTTAAAATATGAAATGTTTAATTTATTAGATCCACATTTAGTACAGGATTATTAACTTAATAAAAAAACACATGTGAATTTTTCATGTACCAAACTTTAAAAAATCGTAAGAAAAAATCCATATTGAATTGCTGACTTTTTATTTCTCAATTTCATAGCTGCATATGTGTACTTTAAAATTTGTGAAAAACAAAAAAAAAAGCCTACTTTTTGAGATATGAGCTTTGAAGTAAACCAAGGTTTTACGCGCCGCCTAGCGGAAAAGAGAAAAGTTATTAATTTTAAACTTACTTATTTCAATTATTCAATTATTTTCCTTTTTACTTGCAAAAATATACGTAAGTCGGATGAAATTTGTGGCACCTATTCACAAAACATTGCCACCATTACCAAAAACTACGTGAAAAAGCCTCAAAATTCAACCGCGCATAACTCCGATTCAGAGTACACAAAAAATAAAAGCAGAAATTACTTTTTTCCTTTCGTCAATACCAACAAAATATCAAAATTTCAGATTTTTAAAAAATAGTTGTTTTTTTTTCGATGTACGTTTTCAAAATAATAGCCCTAGTAAGTATTTAGTACAGTACTCCAACAAATTATGTAATAGATGCGTAGGTTTATTCTGTAGAAGAACAAAATTTCATTAAGATCAGTCATTGATTTTAAAACGCCTACGGATATACACTTGTTCTACTAGATTTTTCAATATTACCAAAAATAATCTAATTTACTTTGTGTCCAAAAACTGATAATTATCATTTAATTTAGGATCGGATGACAACTACACATAATTCTAATATCTCGATTATTGATTTATATATGCTACCAAAAATTTAACCCACGGATGAACGAACATCTTATTAATATAAAATAAATTAAAAAACACAATTACGACAAACTTTTATCAAAAACAATCAACACCACCCGCATAATGTAATTCAACAATTTAAAAACATTTACACATTATGTGTACGACATATCAGTGTTTTATTTAATGAGATAGAATTAGGTTCTAATTAAAATTGACAACACAAAAAACACAAAATTAATGTAATTTTTAAATTTATTCTAACAAGTTTTTTAAATTTAAAAATGAATTGCAAAATCGTATCCGAAGCCGAAAGTAAATATATTTTTTGATGAAGTTGGTTATGATTTGTAAATTAAAGTTAGTTTTATTTTGAAATGGGTCATTTTGTTGATTTGAATACCACAAGTTTTTGTAGTTACATGTTACTAGTTTTGAGCTCGATATACTGGTTTTGAGGAAGAAAGAGCAACCGCAAACGGCATTAATTTGACATTGGATTAATTTATTGGATGAGAAAAAATAACTGAGATTGGGGAGATGATGTTTAGCTTTCAAATGCTATTAAACACAAAAACAGCATAGTTCAACACAGACTGCTAGAATGTAGAAAACTGTGAAAGACATTATAGTATAACAGGAAAATATTATGAAAATCACTATAAGACTAGCTAAAAACTCCAGTAGAATGTTCAAATCATTTTCCCTTGAAAATCTTGAGTGACAAAACTAAAACTGGTGTTACACCATCCGTATATTATCTAAATCATTTACCAGGAATATACTTAATTCATGAAAACGAGGTATAGAGAAAAAGAGAGTTTTAAAAATTGTGTTTAGAAGAGAAAATAGAAACAAATGGAGAACCAAAATCGAATCCAATGTTTTTAGCTTTTAGTTTTGGTGCCTCGTTGGAAATTATCTTTGGATCTTTATGATGTTCATAAAAAAAATATGTTGTTCATAAACCAATTTTTTTAAAATCAATTTTTGAGAACAAAATTTTGACATTTTGATATGTTTGTGGCAAAAAACGTGGTTGAAACGTCACGAACTTGTTGTAAATTTATTTTTTCGCTCATTTTTTTAAAATTAGTTTATAACTTTGTTTTTTATTTGCAGTGGGCCTACATCCAAAAGGTTTTGTTGCATTTATATGAAATTGAATTGAGACTAAAGTGATGAAATTTCACCACAAAAACCTGCATAAAGTGGAAGTAATATTATATATGACCATACATTAACCAAATGAAGTTCAATGATCGAGGAACACCCGTATTTGGATTTATAAAAAATGAAGTCACCCGATGATTACAATAAATTTGACTATTCTGTCAAAAATGATCGTACTTAACTTTGGTAACTCTAATTGTAATTTAAACATATATCACGAACCACAAAAGCCCGTTAAGCTCATTATCAATGAACAAATTTTGTTTCAGGTCTTTCCTCAGTCCGATCAAAAATTCACCCGAAAAATATAACTTACCAAGCTAATTATACTTAATATATAATTATTAACGCTGTTATATACTGCACTTGTAATATGTATTCGAATGATTATAAGAATTATAATAAAAGCATAATTTTTTTTTTAATTTTTTATATTTTTTTATGAAATATTTTTTTACTCATTTTTTTGTTTTATATTTTTAAATAATTTTTTTGTTTTTAATTTAAATTTTTGAATTGTTAATTTTTACAAGTTTGTTTTTTTTGTGATTTTTATAAGAATTATTATTTTATTTGTTTTTATTATATATTTAATTTCATTTATATATAATAAATCACTAATTATATTTATACAAATAAATACGAAATTACAATATAATGTATATTTTTTTTATGATTTTAATAAATAAAATTAAAATTTTATGACTTTTTTAACTAGAATAAAATATTTCATTCTTGTTTTAATTTTATTGTAATAGTTATTTGTTTTTAATATAAATTACATGAATATACAAGTTTTTTATTTTATTTATATTTTTCATTTTAAATATTCCATAATTTCTATAAATTAGTTTTTAGGTTATTTTGTCTGCCCATCTTATAATATAAATAATTTTCTTGCTATTTTTAGTTTTACATAACAATTTCTGTTTAAAATTCATAATTTTTTTTAAGTTAGAAATAACAAAATACTTATTTAAAAAAAATTAAGTTTATACATAAATTAGTGTATATGTAACAATTTTAAGGTAGGTTTTACGTATTTTTGTTTATTTTTATTTATTTAGTTAAAATGTTAAAAATATATTAAGGTATTTCCAATTGTTGTTTACGAAAAATATCATGTTTTATATTTTGTGGGGTAAGTGGATTACGTAGTAATAACCGAGCAATCAATTATTTAACAAACTTGCTTCAATTCATTAAACACAAATTTGTTTGACCTAGCTGTGTTTTTACAAAAGTATTGACAATTATATATGTATAGAAGAAAACTTTGAGTTTAGTCTGTCTTTTTCAAGATTAATTTTTAGTTTACTACAAAAAAATTATATGATTCTCCAAGTCAGCAGATCTTGTGCAAAACAAAAGCGAATTGATTGCTTTAATTAATAATTAACCTTGACTATAAACTTAACCACACTCAACTAAAAGTACCGAATAGTGTCGTTGAAACTGTAACCTCTTTAGCGTTTTCTTAAAACTTTACAAACCTATTTTCATTTCACTACAATTCATCAATTCACCACCATCAATATTTCTCTTCTATGAAATGTGTTTTCTATAAACATCTTTTCAATGAAAATATAATCGAATATAACACAAAGCAAAATGCCTCACCCCTGTAGAACAACTCATAAAATAATAACAAAAAAATTTAAATTTTCCATTTTTAAATATTATTATATTTCATTATTTACAAAAAACATTATTTAAATTATAATTTATAAAAAAAAATAATATATCTAAATACAGATTTTTATGGAATTGCGGGCGCACACAATTTTATTGAAGTAATTATTTTATTTTTATATTCCAAAAAAAATTCAATAATTTTAATTTTTATCTATTGCAACTAAACATTATTTGTTTTAAAATTATTTTTCTCTCTGAAAATAAATAAAATTATTGTTTTTCATTTCTACAAAATTTGTATTTACTATTTATTTTTGAATTCTATTTAATTATATTATTTTCTGTTTTATTTATTGATTGTTAAATGACTTTGGTATTTTCTGTTTTTTTACTTTATTTTTATTTATTTAAATAAAAACTAAAAATTGATTTAATTTGTGATTTACATGAAAAAAAAATAATTGTCTATTTATATTGTTTTTTTTCTTAAAGTAGATAGAAAATAATATTAAAATCAAAATTAATTAGTATATACTTTAGTTTTATTTTATTCTTGTTCACAGCACGTAAACGCTGCCGATAATACGGTAGAGCTTTGTTTTATTTTATTTATTAAATTGTTTGTTTATTATTATTATGAAAATATTTTACAACTTTTACTTTAATAGAAATTAAATTTTTTTTTATCAAAACCAAACAAAATATTGCTAAATAATATAAACAAAAAAGATTGTGTAAATTTTTAAAAATTAATTTCAAAATGCCAATTTAAGAGTTTTTTAGTTAATTTTTAATTTTTTTTAACAATTAAATAGTTTTTTTTAATTCTTAAAAAAGGTTTGGTATACTGCATATCCATTTTTTTTTTAATTTGTTAAATTTCCTTTAATAAATTATTTTTTTATAAAAAAATAAATTGAATTTTTTATAATGAGAAGAAACAAATAATTATTAACAGAATTTCTTTGTTTAAGATTTGGTGGATGTTGTTTGAAGAAGGTTGTTACCACTTCAAACCAATTTTTAAATATAACAAAATTATATTGCAAATTTAATTCCATTTTTTACAAAAATAAAATCAACTTTTTTTTAAATTGTCAATTCAAAACTCAATAATTAAGTATTTTTGTTTTATTAATTTTTTATATCCAATCATATATTTAAGTAAGTATATAATAATAATAATCATAAAATTTTGTAAAATTCTAATTTTTTTTGTTATAAATTAATTATTAAAATCATAAAATTTCTAATTTAATTGAAGTTTAATATTTTTTTATTTTTAAATTAAATAAGACCAAAGAAATAAATTTTTGTAAAATTTCTATTTATGTATTCTAAATTAAATTTAATTATTTACATTAAAATTTTCTGTTTAAAAATAATTTATAATTAAGATCTATAGTATATAAATTATTATTTTATTTTCTTTTATTTCAATATTATTTTAATTACATTTTATTTATATTTTTAAATTTTAAACGAAACAGAAAATTGTTCAGCACTTTTTGTACGTATATGATTTTTTGTTGATTATTTTGAATTTTTGTGTTATGATATTTTACCATTTTGTCGGGAAAATATTTAAATAATATAATAATAAATTGCACAACTACTGGCCAAGTAAATTTCAACTATGCTTAGATATATAAAGGGATTTTAGTATCTATTTGTTTTCTTATGGGATATTCAGTACGATCGCGAAAGGAATTTTTGTTAGTACGCTACGCATTAGTTAGCGTATAAAAGTACAGTGAAAAGAAAAATGTAATTAAAGTAAGTTGCTAAGGCCTGATCTTTAATCTTTATGAAATCATAAATAAATTTCTTGTTAAGTCCAGATTTTTGTAGAAAGAATTTGACAAAGGAATTAATAACTAACCGAATGTTTCCCAAAAAAACAAAAATATTTCCCAACAATGCAAACAAATTACAATTTACACTAATTTTCAATTATTTTTTATTTTTTTTTTATTACATGTCTTTATTTTGCGCATACAACAATTTCAAAAATTTTGTTACTGTTTTCAAAATTTATTTTATTAAATTACTTCTTAAAAATAATAGATAGACTAAAAACATTTTTTTTTAATTATGTTTATTTTTGAAATAATTTTTTTACGTATTTTGTTTCATTTTTTCTTTTAATTATTAATCAAATTGCATTCAAAAATTAATAAATTTATTGGTTTTTTTCTTTAAATTTTATATTACTTATTTATTTTTTTGTTTTGTTTGTTTTGTTTTATTGATTTATTTGTTTTTCTTTTATTTATATTACTATATTATTAATTTTATTTATTTGAGGTCACATGAGTTGGTTTAAGATTATTAATATAATTTAAATTACTTTTTAAAAATATAATTTAATTTATTAAAGAAATTGCTCGTCTTTTTTCTATCTTTTGGATCAAATAACTAAAATAAAAACCAAAAAATTATAAATAATACCAAAAATAATTATAAATTTAAAAACAGAAGAGAATTAAAAGAACTAATATTTAAATTTAGAAGACGAGGACGGGTTGAATTGAATTAAATTTATATAAATATTAAAATTAAAAACATAATTAAATTACAATATATTTTTTATTTAATTTAAACTTATTGTGGACTTCCTGGTGGCGTCATTTCATCACCATTATCACCTGATCCTGGTTCACCTTTTGTTTTATTTTCTTTTTTCCATTTCATACGACGATTTTGAAACCATATTTTTATTTGACGTTCGGTTAAGCATAATGCATGCGCTATTTCGATACGTCTTCGTCGCGTTAAATAACGATTGAAATGAAATTCTTTTTCTAATTCAAGTGTTTGGTATCTTGTATAAGTTTGACGGCCTCGCTTGCGTTCTGAAAATATAAATAAAAAAGGAAAATAAGTAAACAATTAAATAAAAATTAAAAAGCTGAAAATTTAATTAAAATTAAAAGTTGATGTGATATATAGGAGGTATAGTTACACAACTAACTTGAAGTTTGTGATTCCTACACTGAAATACATCCAAACCGACGTTGAAGTAAAAGGTAGTATTCAAAGAAAGCTCGTCGTTCTCCGAAAAATGAATAAAATAATTCAAAGTTTAATTTTTATGAAATTCAAAAGGAGAATTATTTTTATCCACGACTACTAAAGAATATATACTTTCCATGCGTATATCTTTCATTGTAATTGTATTTATTCCTTTTCTATATATCAAATTCTTTTTTATTTCTCTTATTACGCTTTATTTATTCAAAATTCCCCTAACAAATTAAAAACTTGATTTGTTGGTATAGTAATATAAACCAGTTAAAACAAAAACAATACATATATAAAATCTAAAATAAACAAACATGTTTGGTTTTGTTTTTCATTTCATTCAATATGGCGATACAAACATGTACAGGAAAACATGACTGAAATTATTTGAATTATTTGTAGTCGTGGATAAAATAGTATCTTGTATTCGCTTAGGATGAAGGCAATTCTTCAATCGGATGATTCCCTCCACTCGCTACGCTCGTTCCGGGAAACTTCATCCTCGTGAAGAATTGCCTTCATTCTAGCTCATACAAGAATATACTATCTTTATTCCATTTTTATTTACATAATGTTTTTCTATAACAATCGTTATCATTTATATTTTTATTAATTACAATAACTAAACCAATTTGAGCACTACAGCTACAGCAGAAGCTGTTTTCACTTTAGCTGTTTTCACTGTTTTTCACTTTCAGCAGCAAAATTAACGTCTGCAATAATCTTTTATGAAATTATTTTTCTGAAGTTTTTTAAACCAATCATAGAATATCATTTTTATTATACGATATGAAAGAGAAAGATATACGAAAAAATAAAACCGTTGGTTGTTTCAGAGCATGCATATGGTTTTTAATTGTAGACTTACTCATTGTTGTCGATAATGCAGTTTTTACAGAATGTGAGTTCGTTTACCACAACACTCCCCGCTTACTGCCATTGTAGATGAAACGATATAGAGAAAAGAAGAAAGGGAGAAGAAATATTTTAATATGCCAGAGCTTTGAGAATGCAAGTTTTTGTAGTGTTTGCTGCAAATAGTGGGAAAGCAGGTAATATTGAAAGTTTTTATTGCACAGTGGGTGTCAAAACTCACACTGTACGGTTCCGGTATCGATTAAAACGAATTTTTTAAAAAGAAATGAGAATTTGGGGGTGAAACTGGCTGTTATCACATGCCGTCACTTGTGAGAAACCATCTAATTTTTTGTTTGCGGAGGAAAAGAAGAAATCTGGTTGAATGGCATGAAGCGTTTGCACTTTGGGTCGCGCCTGGCATTTTGCTGAAATTATGATTTTAGTAGCTGACTTCATTATAATTGGACGTATTTTCTTCCATTTTGGTTGTAGTTTTGTCATATCATACGATTTACGAAAGAATAATAGCGTTGGTCTGAGTGCACGTATTGTTTTTTATTGTAGGTTTGTTACTTGTTGTCGATAATGTCCACAAACCACATACATAACAAATTTAACTTCTATTCCTTTATGTGTTAATCTAAATAGATGCAATTATTGATGGTTTTAGGATAGACGAAATAAATAGAGTTATTATATCTAAACTCATAAATCAAGCCTAACTGTCATGTCCAATAAACTTCATCTCACACCTTTAACAACTCTAATCTTCATCTACATTTAATTGACAAAATAACACAGAATTAGTAAAAAAAATAAACATCAAACTTATTTTGTTTTTCTTTTCCCTTGATTCATTAATAATTACATCAACCACATAACAATTTTTTTTATAATTTTATTTTTAGATTTTCAGTTAATTAGATTGTTGTCATATGAGAATCTCTTATTCATTTAAACGACAAACCATACAAAATTAGAAAAATTACAAGATACAAAACAGCAACAACAAAAAAATCACAGTGAATCCATCTCATTAGTTTCATTTCAAAAGAAAATATATTTTCATTTCTTGTTTATGTATTGTTGTTGTTGTTATTTATAAGAAGATATTCACTTACGATTATTTACGTTAGTATTTTTTCTGCTTAGATATATTATATGTTTTGACTAAAGACTAACTAAACCATATGGAATACGAACTATAAAAATTATTAATTTCTGTCACAATCTTTAAGATTATAATAAGGAAATCAAACACTTTTTTCGACTATTTTTCATATTTTCTTATTATTATTTCTTGGCGGTTAATTAGAATCAAAAATAAATAAAGAAAAACTTTATTTGAAGATTGATTATCTAGAGATGAATGGAAACAAAAAATTTGAAATAAGTATAAAATTATGTCAACATGACATGGAAAGTTGTTTGAGAATAATGATAAGAAGTAAAATATTATTTAACGCGAGGATGTACAGTAATAGATTTGGATTAAGACACGTGTTTCAGTCATTCTGGTTGTTTTGTTTTTGTTATTCATATTCTTTTTGACATTTGAATAAATTTGAGGTTATGTTTTATTAATATTGCAGTTTTATAAACATTTTAATTTTTTTCTCAATAAGATTCAAATAGAAAGACAATGATTTCAATATTAAGATAAAGTTTTGTATTTAAGATTTCAAACCCATTTCAAACTTAAAATCAAAATTGAATTCTGAGAAGTCATATACATGATAATGATAAAAATATTTTTTCGATTTATTTTAAGTGACCGCAAATCTCTTAAATGAGGTATACAACAGGAATAGAGTTGTCCATAGAGTTACACTGGTAAATAGGTTGTGGTCACATTTAAAGAGTGCAATTTGCTCGAATTTTGAACCTGGAACCTGCTGATTTGTTGTTAATTTCAATCAGTCGAGTTAATATTAAAAATTGGCCTATATAGGAACCAAGAACTGTTACTCGAAGACTGATGGATAATTTATTTACACACTAGGTCTATGTATAACCAATAAAATTTTAATTAGTTTAAGCAAACAAAATGTAGGATTAAATAGGTCCAATTTTGGGTATATTGAACCCGTTGAACCCAGTACACTCTAGAAAAGGAATGATCATTAAGTGTGGAAAAAATTGACCTATGTATGATTACTAAAGTTATGCTACAAATTATCACAAGAAAAGTAATAAATTATAGTAAAAGCCCAATTTTTATGAAAAAAATTTTTGATCGCAAAATTGTTTTATTTTTTCAATCTTTTTGTTCATACAAACAAAACAAAAGAAACATCATTTTAAGAGCAAAAAAAGCATTCAACATCGAATTTTTTATTTCAAATTATTTATCAACAGAGAAAAATGTAGGTACGAACTTAATGACGACAAGATATTTGGTGTCTTTTTTGTGTCGCCCTGTATTTCGTTTATATAAATTAAAATCCATCCACCTTGGCGATTAAGAAAAACCATCTAATTGAGGTGAATTTTGACACAATATTAATTTTCATTATAAGACACCAGTTTCTGTTTTTTTGTGTTCTTATGTTTTCTTGTTTTATATTTATTGTAATGCCTCTTTTTGTGTTTTATATAATTTTAATTTTTTTTAATGAACCATAGATCGTTTAATCTTTACTTAAAGAAATAAATGAATATTTTCTCTCATAAAGTATTTCGATAGATCTACTACTATCTAAGCTTCCTGGGCTTTTTGTATTGTGAATCAAAACTAATTATTTTAACAAAAAGAAAATCATCCCAGCCATAATGACCAAAGTTATTTAAACAGATAATACCCAAAAATAGTTTTTGGCTATTTATAATGGCGATGAAGATATAATTTAATGATAATTACATGTTCATTTCCATTAACAATAACAGTAAAAAATCAAACTATGTGTTGGTACTATTTTTTTCGTCGATTAAGAATGAGTTTCG
Organism: Diogma glabrata; assembly: GCA_963693315.1. Classification (NCBI taxonomy): domain Eukaryota; kingdom Metazoa; phylum Arthropoda; class Insecta; order Diptera; family Cylindrotomidae; genus Diogma; species Diogma glabrata. The sequence continues at coordinate 209,223,668 of OY856188.1, forward strand.
TTTAAACTAATATTGGGTGGCTAGAAAAGTTTTGTCGTTTTGGTTAATCATCTTTAGTTATCAGATAGTTGCTTTTTACTGTATCAAACTAAAATTAGTTTTGCCTAAGATCTTGTAGTTGAAGACACTTTGCACTAAACACATTTTTGACCTGACTGTGGATTAAGCCCGGCTTTTCCGATGCGGAGTTCAGTTGCACTAAGAAAAGTAATCAAGTTTGTAAAAATTTTGTAAAATATTTTAAAATATTCAAAGGTAATAATAAATAATAAATCAAAGGTATAAAGCAAGCATTACACGAAGCAAATATTTTCTATATTTTCTACGCGAATCATTTGCGCAAATTTTATTTTGAATAAATGTATTTGCTACGCCATTACACAATAGCATATATTTGCTCTAAAATCTATTTGCCAAACAAGTATAGCAAAGCCTCTTTGCATATTTTGTACGAAATATATTTGCTATGCCATTACTCGGAGTAAATAATTTTTAGCAAACAATCTTGCATAGGAAATATAACAAATAATTATTTTATTTGCTGCATGCGGCATCAATCACTTTTAAATATATTTTTTTTGATTATGTTTTGTGTTTTGTGCAAATAAAAAGTCTGTGAAAAAAATAATTTAATGTGAAAATGACTGATTCTATTGAAGAAGAAGATACTTTGGGGTGGCCTATGTTTTTGTTTGTGTCTCTCAATTTATTATCGAGAGTCATTATGAGCTCAAAAATTAAAAAATACTATATTTCAGTTTCCATCGACTGAAGTAAGTTGGTTCCAATTGGCTTTTGACTTCAATGATAGTTGAAATTCTCGGTATTGCATTGGCACTATTGATACAAAATACATCGTTATAAAAACCCCAGCACATGGCAATGTTTACTTTAATTATAAAGGTCTCAACTCCTTTTAGTATTTTGAAAATCAAATTTTACATAAATAATTCTTCTTTTTCTGCAGGTTCACATAGCAAATTAAAAATTCACTTAAATTGATGTTGGAGCAAACGCACGTATATCTCAGATGGTGGTCTGTTTAAACACACATCGTTTTTCACATGATTCACTTATGATAAATTACATTTGCCAGTCCCAGATTTATTGCCCGAACGAGATGAATCTATTTCTTATTTCCTTGTTGCCAATGATACCTCTGCGTTGACCAATAACTCAATATGCGCAACGAAATTTAAGTGCACTATAACGAATTATCGATCGAATCGTTTATCGTGTGCAAGACGTATAGTAGCGAATGCATTTGATATATTAGCAAAGCGTTTTTGGAAAAGCTATCAATCTTGATCCAGAAAAAGTAGAAAATGAAGCACGATTGCATCAATATTTACCAAATGAACCGTATTAATCTTCTGCAAGCTTTTGTAGATGCGACGAAATTAATTTGTTTTTCTATGATTCGTGAAGATAATTGACGAAGAAACTTAATATAAACTGAAAGTGTTTGAATTAACTTTGGCTTTGAATGTTTGTAACATAATTTTCACAGAGCCGTTGTTCGATTTAGTTTTTATTCTTTAACACAGATGTTCACTGAAATGTATGACTGACCATCGATCGCTTTGATTGTTTTAGTGTGAGTTTAAGTGAAACTTTTTTGTTTAGTTTTGTGTTTTTGGTTTCTGATTAGAAAGTGGTCGCACCAGTTTTGTGTAACAATTGCTGGAACAGAATATATATGAATATGTTCTGATTTTGTTGTGGTTTACAACAGATAATTACAATTATATGAGTTGATTCTCTGTCATAATCATACTGATTAGAACTGATTTCACCGATTTTAAAGGCTTAAGTTCAAACAAAACTAAACTGCTGTTTACCAACAGTTTGAGAAACGAAAATTGGATAAATGCTGTTTCATACTGCGCACTTATTTGTGATCAAGTGTTGAAACTGGATTTTAATATCCCAGATCCGTAGCCGGTTAATCTTTCGGATGCTTGTAAATATTTTTAGAAATAAAAAGTGCTATGTGTTTTTTTTAATAAAAAATGTTGACATAGACTATGTTGCAATGCACCACATTTTTTCTTAAAAGAATGGATAGCTTAATATAAATTTTATCATATAATAAAATTTGCCATAGATAGAAAGGCCAATAGGTGATAATAGGAACAAGCAAATTTTTCAAATTTGTACGAACAAAACTGGAGTGGCGCTGCCAATTATCCAGCTTAGTAGCAAAATTGTCGAATAAGTGACGCAATTTCTTCTTAAAAGATCATTTACAGAGTTAAATAAAAGCTTATTACCTTTGGTGGTGATATCTAACTGCTTTCACTTATTTAAACCATATCCGCAGGTATGGGTTGCTAGAAATAATGTATTAACGGTTAAAAGAATTGCATAGCGTTTCGGAACCAGAATGTCATTCGAACGAGCTCGAAGAATGAGAGGAATATGATTTTGGTCAGGAATAGTAACATTGTTAATAGAGTTTAGTCGAAAAAAGGTCACCAATTGCCATTATTCTGTTTGGCGATGTAAAGAGAACAGACCCAATCGCGAATGGCATAAGCCTACATAGTATCGAATTCGTATTAGCCTGTAGCCAGTTTGTATCGAAGTATGTTGATGGCCTTGCACGAGACGTATTTTCACGGGATTCAATAACGTCAGTTATATTATGCTTGACTTGTTAAACCACGTCGTTTATAGAAGGTAACTTTGGAAAATACCTAAGAATGTTGATGATATTTTTATCAATTGACCCATTATCGATATAGTAGCGAGAAAGTAATACCGTATTTATTTAAAAAGCCAATACCAAAATAACCAATACCAGAATGGTGACGTCAGTGATAGTAAGGGCCAGATAGAATGATCCTTTGATAATAATATTTTAATTCGAAAAATCCCTCTTCCGCAACTATGTGCGGCACTGCTGAAGACTTGGCAACTACAGAAAGAGATTGCAACACCAGTCTACGCTTAGTTAAATGTGGTGTCTCTGTTGAACATCGATCAATCGGCGAATATATTGCTTTTTAATCGGCATTTATCTTCCGGAAATGACAAAAAACATACGATGGAAACATTCCAAATTTGAAGTGTTGGTTTGGCACATCTTCTGCGCGGCCAACAAGTAGAAGGCCTAGTAGAATTGCCATTTTACTGCTTTATTTGAGTCCTGACTGGATTTCTTTATATAAGGAAAAATAGCTCTATTATTGATGCGCATGTTCCACCATTTTATAATGAGCTCAGTGCCGTTGAACTTACTTTCAAAGTCAACCCTTGATATTTGACTACATGCGGATTGACGATCGATTTTATGCCTATACTGCCCATTTTTGGCATTCCAAAACTTTGGCACACATTCAATGTATTGAAATAAGTCTAAATATTACCAAAGAAATTGTTATATGCTCACAAATTTCACTTCATTATTATTAATTGAAAAATGAGATTTCATCCTTGAAGTTAAAAGAAGAGGAGCGGAGTTAATTTTTCAAAGCAAATATTTACTCAGTTATGGCACCGCTGTCAAAGAACTACATTACACGAAGCAAATATTTGCTTAATTTTGGTAATGATTTTTTAATTGAAGCTTGTTAGTTGCCATCGCTCGTAGCTTTATTTGTTGTTTCCATGGTTCACGTATATTTTTAATTCTACTTGTTGAACTTCAAAGTGCTATCTAACACCTTATTTTAAATATAGTCTGAAAATATTTTTGATCATTTTAATTTTATTGTTAATATTCGAAGAAACTATATAAAATATTGGCGTATAAAAATATTAAATAAATTGATATTGTAATAAAATAAACGAGGATTGTTCATTTAGCAATAGTCTATAGCATATAGCAATAGAGGATATAGCTATACCAAGCGCAGGATGCTTAAGTAAAGATTTTTATACCATAATCAATTTTAACCATACCCAAGCTTCAGACAATTTAAATTTTCATCACTTGATTTAAATTTTTTGGTTGAGGATTACCGTTACATACCGAGATATTTTTTCTTGGACAAAAATATCAACAAAAATGTCCAAAATTTGCAAAACACTAACGTTTTAGCGTTCTCAAGGATGGATAAGGATAAGTGTTGATGAACACTTTTTATAAACTTTTGTGGATTACGGTATTAGGCAATCGATTATATTCGGGAAAATCATTCTATTTTTATGCTGTACGGACAAAGTTTCAATTAAGCATGGTTGATAAAAAATAGTATATTTTGTAAATCTTTTTCGAAAGGTCACCATTTTGCATTTTGTTTTAAGCTTTCTCATTTGGAAGTATTTATTAACTCGGTATAAAGCAGTGTTCTAATATTAAGAAACCTCTATCTGTGCTTTGTAATGTTCGAGACCTCGTTCTGCGAATGTATTACATTTCCTCCCATTAATTTCTTTTTTTTTTTCAACCGCATCGTATATATAAGTCATGCACATATCTAAGAACCATTCATCTTTTCCTGGTACTTGTATTAAGAACAGCTACCAAATAAAACACAAAACAATGTGCTTATCTAACAGATTATCGTATTCGTTAGATGTAATTTCTTATGAAATCTAAAACTTTATCCTACTAAAGGATATGCCAAGATTGTTTCTTTGATATTTTTTTATGATGAACTTTTGCCGGTATTTTGTTGTCTTTTAATAAAAATTATTTTTCTTTGCAAGAAGGAAATTAGATGGTACTAATACAGAAAATGCATATCTTTTGCATTTGATAGTTCACCTGAATTTTAATAAAATCCCTAAATTATTTTGTCGACAAAAAAAATGTGCTTGTGATAAAAAGATAAGTTTAAAGCTGTTTTTTTTTGGAAAAAACGTATAATACGTATACGTACGTATAATAATTTAAAACATTTTTTGAAATAAAGTTTTATTGTGAAGTAATTGTTACGAAAATTGAGATCTTTATAAGCAAAATTTTTGAAGTGATGCCGTTATAGCGTTTGAACTAATCAGAGTGATTCCGTTGTAGTTTTTAATCTTGATTTTACAGTAATTCTTTGATATTGGACTACATGGTGGATATTCCAACATAATAGAAAGAAAAAAAAAAATTAAATAATTACAGATATTTTAACCATTGGAAGGTTCCGCTGGATCGTTTTGTGTTGTGGTCTTTATTTTAGTTCTTAAAAAAATTATGGATTAACGGAGATAATAAAGGGAAAGTTGTGGCACGGCAGTTCATCAGTCCAAAAACCTGGACGGCATGTTATAAGCGTGCGATTTAAATATTTGGTTCAGGCTGTCGTCTGAAAAATTTTCTAGTTTGTAAGGCAACTAAGCAGAACCCATTACCCACGTATTAAATAAGCTAGCTTTAGGGTGATTTCGTTTGCAGCGACCAACTGGTGACAAAAATCCAGTCTGTTCTTAAGCTTTCCATTGTTTGTCTACTTTTACTTTTCATAACATTTTATAGTGTTTAGGTTCATAACATAATTTTCTTTAGCTTTTAGTTTTTGTTTACTTATGTGGGATTGAAATATTATTTTTGTTTTATGGAGAGATATTGAATTTTTGATCACAATGTAAGTATTTTTTATTGACGCTCAAATTTTGGTTTCAAGTACAGATATATATTTATCATTCGTCACAGCATATTTTTTTGTAGCAATTATTACGTTATTCTAAAAATAAAAACATGAGATATGTGTATACTTCAATAATCAGATAAGATTAGCTTAAATTGGAATACAGTATGGGATGTACTGTATGTCGAATAAACCGATCTTTTATATTTGACTTAACTACTCCTTGGGGAGTTGTACCAGCCAAGTTAGAGGAGCATTTCTAATCCTACTTCTTTTAGTTATTTCAGGATATGGAGAGGGTTCGATATCTCTTTCTCTTTTGCGTCACTGATTTACATTATTTGACAAGTTGAGCTGAGGTTTTTTTTCCCAATTGACAGAATTTTTTATTTTTTTATGGTTGCTATGATATTCTAACTTCCCTAACGTTTTTAGATTATTGCTTTGTTCAGTTCACAAAATTGTTCTGTGTGAATAAAAAGCGTTGTGGTAATATGCCCCATGCACTATCTGCATTGATAAAACACTCAATACATTATTGGTATATTATCATCACAAAGCTTGTCAAGCTTATTTACAAAAATTCTGACTTATTTGGAGGCATTGGTGTATCCCCTAATGTCTGCTTTCTGTTCCACAAGATGAAAATGCCTTTGTTCCAATAATTTATTATCAGGCCGCATTATGAACAACTTTCAGTGTCTTGGACTTAGTTTAAATACTTCAACTCTGCTGTCAGTTTAAAACATCATTGCTCAGGTTGCACTTAGTAGCTTTACTGCGTCACTCTGCTTTATTTACTCAACATCGTAGTGTATTTTCTTTTGAAGCTTAACTGCTTATTCTGTCTTTTTATCACTCAATAAAAGTTGTGCTCGATGTTGAGTGTCGATGATCTTTCCTTTTCCATGGGTTCCAAGTTAAATTTAAGGATTAATTCCCTATTTATGTTTTTGACCTAAAGTGTAGTAGTGGGAATAGTTCTAATAGCATCTTTAATAACCCAGTAGACCATATCTTTATTGACTCCATGCAGATACATACGAGTCTGTTTTTTTCTAACTACTTTTCCCGGATTAGGCTCTTCTCCATATGGATGCTTCATACGTGATACGTACCTCAAATTTTTTGCATTTCATAAAAGATTTAAAGGCCTTACTCAGCACCGTCCTCATAAAAAATATTTTGTATCTTTATGCGCTTACAATTGCCAAACTCCGCATGATGATTGGGAGGATGGATTGAGATTCTGTTTACAAATGTACCTCGTTGTAAAATCCTGCAGAGTGTTTCCTCAAACCAATCTCTGGGGCAATGGCCGTAATTCGCATAGACAAACCCTTTTACAAAACTGGTTATCTTAAATGGACAGAATTTCACTAAATCACTTCAGATTACCACTAGACACCACATAAGGGGTCATCAAACCACACTATGTGGGCATCCTCTGATAGTAACAAGGCTAATTTTGTGGTTCCTGTCATAGTTTTAAATATCACTCTGAATTATAAAAAATAACGCACAGCCAAAGAATTTCATCCACAACAACATCCATTCAGGATTAAATTCTATAAAAATATTTATGCTTCTTGATATTCATTAAAATGGATAAACGCACAAATCTTGGAGATTGACATATATGGAAACTGAAAGGGGACACCACAACATGCACGATGCTTAAGTTTCAGCTTATTTGAAGAAGAGGAGCAGTATGACTCCAAAACAGGAACTAAGCCTTTAAATTAAAAAAAAAATTTGAAGAAGAGATCTAGAAATGTTTTCAGTGAATATTTTCGTTTTGTATGAAAAATTTGCGATTGCTGGAGTTTTGTTGATCTATGACTAGTTTAAATCGTTTTAGTTTGACTAATTTTTATTGCATACATATCCATAAATTATTTCCAATTTTTTTTTAACCGAAATAGGCAGAAGTTCCTTTGCATGGTCTTTCACACCCCAGTAACCAAGCTTCGCGAAAACTAATCTCGTCTAAGTGATTCTGGCCAAATCTTAATAAAGATATTACACATTGGACAAAATCCTGCATAAACCTTAACAGGTCCGACCACATTCATATGAATGTGCACAAATCTTCCTTGCGAATTTGGAACGTGCCTTGTTCAGAGCGAACAAGTCTCTGGATTTTCGATTTTGGACAAGTACTTTTGTCAAAAATCAAAAATCCAGATACATATACTCGCTCTGAACAAGGAACGTTCCAAATTCCTCAAGGAAGATTTGAGCACATTCATATGGATGTGGTCGGACCTCTCCCTTCTTCCAACAATTTTAAATACATATTAAGCATTGTCGATCGCTTTACACGCTGACCTGAAGCTTATTCCATTTTAGGTATGTCCACTACAACTATTGCTAAGACATTTGTTGAGCAATACATCTCAAGATTTGGTACTCCTCTTGAAATTACAGCTGATCAAGGTTGCTAGTTTGAGTCAAAATTCTGCAATGCGCTTACAAAAATACTAGGCTCACAAAGTATTCGAACAACAACCAACCATCCACAAGCCTGTATGGCATGGTAGAGCGGTTTCAAAGGCAACTCAAACATTCTTTAAAAGCCCGTTAAAACACCATTCACTGGAGCACAGAACTGCCAATTATTTTATCGGGAATACGTGCTTCTGTCAAGGAGGATTTAAAGTGTTCCCCAGCTGAGCTAGTATATAGAAAACTATTGAAACTTCCTGGTGAATTCTTTTATTCCAAGTTATCTACAGTAACTATGGACAAAAAATAATTTTTGGGTAACCTTCGTGCAACAATGCGCAATTTAGTCCCAGTAGAACCTCGGCAGTCGACTACACCCATATTCGTACCCAAAAATTTGAATACATGCAAGTTCGTTTTTGTTCGCACTGATTAAGTACGAATTGGTCTAACACCTCCGTACGAAGGAACTTTTAAAGTCCTTTAACGGTTCCAAAAACAATTTGTTTTGGATCGGTTTCCATAGACCGACTTAAGCCTGCTTTTGGAGTTTTAGCTGCAACTCACTCAACAAATTTTCACAAAAAAAGAAAATTAAATTTTTTCTGGACAGATCTATCTCGGAAGAGGATTATGTAGTAGCTACAATGCACAACATTGAACATACATAACAACGACGTACACATTCCAATTAGAATTGTAATTAGTTTTATTTAAAAAAAATTATAATTCATTAGCGTTAGCACAGTATTGGGTGTAACAATGAACAAAATTATAACAAAAATAAAATAAGTGAAATTATAAATAAACTTAAATATAATATAATTTGTTAATTAAAGAAATTAAATATTCTAAAAAATAAAATAGTTTTTTATTTAGTTAAATAATGTAAATCTATGCTTTTTGAAATCCAGGAAAATGAAAAATTTGTATATAATACTTAAACTAAAAGGTGAGACAATAACATGCAAAATTGTTAATCTTAATCGATTAAGAGGTCTAGGTATGGCAGCATGGAATGAAAGTTTTGTGAATGAAATTTTGTCGATTAATGTCCAATTTTACGGATAATCATCTTATTTTGACTGTGAGTGTTAAAGTTTCCTGCTTTTCTTTTCTTAAGTCCCAGTTATAGGAAATAGTAAAAGTTCTAGTTTAAAATCAAAGCAATCTAGTCCCATATCCCCATTAACCGACGCAGTACACATAAGTCTAAAAACATAAGCATATGAACGTTTACCCATATTTATAATATCTTTTTAGCTTCTGATAAAAAATTTGAAAAAGTTTAAGAAGTTTTGACAAAACGGCAAAGAGCGAAAATTTTATGTTAGCAAGAAAAGCAATTTCAAAATTCAAACCCATTGACAATGGTAGCTACGAGTTTTAAAAGTCTGTCTTCTTAATTAGCATCTTTCAATTTTCCCAAATTAACTGCCAAGGTAACTAATTTTTACCACAAACAAAAGAGTCGACGGTGATCAGTTTGGCGACCTTGATAATATCATCCAACAACATTGGCATTCACAGACATTTTACTAAAAATAAAACCACAGTTTATTGTTTGGAAATGCCATAACCTCATTCTTGCCAAATGATTACTAATGCCAACACGTGGAGTTGAGTTATGCATATTAACAAAAATTAATTATTCTCTTATTAAAAGCACGTTCATTATGACCACAATATATCAGTCACCCCATACAGCAAATATTATCCATGTAGAGTACGAAAACTGTCTCTCAGCATCCAATAGAAGTAAAACTAATTCCAAAAATAACGACAAACTTTTCCAACTGTCTTAAAGTTAAGTAAAGAAGGTTACATGTACACGACATAATTACATCAAAACTAGTAAAAAAACAACGCAAATTTCCCAAAACAAAAAACAATCGAATAAAACTAGCTAACTAAACTAACGATCCATAATAATAATAATGAAATACAATCTAATCTCTCTTAAAGATAGGAATGTAATATTATTTTGATGGATTTCATTTGTGTTTTTTTTTGTTCAACGTCTTCAAAGAAAAACTAAAAAGAAGAAAACCACTCCCAAAATATATCACGAAAGTCTTGGTAATGGATTTTTAATAGATGAGAAGAGGCCATTTGTACTGCTCGTTCGTGTATTGTTTCTTTACGAAAAATAATGATTTTCTTAGATAGTAATTTTGCTTTCGGACATCTTTAATTTATATTTTAATGTTTTGTTATATTTGACCGGGAACTAATTATTATAATTATTTTTCTTTGTAAAGATATATTATTTGATCGGACATTGGACCGTTTATAATTTTTGTGTTATGGATCTTTTTATTGTATGAATATTATGATCATTATCATCATTATAATTATAATTATATTCTTAAATTTAAAATTGTATATGATCATTTTTGTTTTGTCGAATTAGTAGCATCATGAATTCTTTTTTTCAGTGAGAAAAATAAATAAAACCAAGGAGGAACAAATTATAGATATATGAATATAAACAAAAATTAAGTTCAATGCTTCAATGGGAGGAAGAATATGAAGTTGGATAATTGTGATTACATTTTTATTTTTGTGGTTGATTTATTGCTTTCGATGATATTGCATTTTTTTTTTGGTTTGAAAGTTGGAGTACATAACATATTATAACATTTGGAAAAAAAATTAAGAAAACGGTTTATTAGAAAACAATTTTGAGTTATAATCTAAAATATGATAGATCATTACATGCACAATTAACTATAGTGTAGATTGTTTAGTTCTAATGCAATCATCGGAGCTGTTGGACAAGTTTAACGCTAAGCAAATGGATTTTCATTCAAAAAACTGGGAATTTGCTCAACCCTTATGTTTCAAAGAACATCTAAAATCTAGAAACAAGATAAATATGTTTAGTGAATTCTGACAAAAAAAAGGATTCTGGATGGAGACGCCTTGTGCCTTGCTTAATATAATTATTTCTTATCGTCACTGGTTTTATTGGTAGTAAAATTTTTTACTACAAATGAAACACCAAGCTTCAGATCATAAATGTCTTTTTTTTTTTATTATAAATATTTCGGTCCTTTTTGGGACCTTCTTCAGTATAATTCTTGTAATGTGTTATCCTGAACACTCTTTTGAACTTAATACTCTGAGTATTAAGTTCAAAAGAGTGTTCAGGATAATACATTATAAGAATTATACTGAAGAAGGTCCCAAAAAGGGACCGAAATATTTATAATAAAAAAAAAGACATTTATGATCTGAAGCTTGGTGTTTCATTTGTAGTGAAAAATTTTCCTACCAATAAAACCAGTGACGATAGGAAATTTCATCGAGTAGATCAGATTCTGTGTATGTACCAAAGGTGTACACATTGAACATCAAAACTTATAATAATTATTTCTTACTTTTGTTTGTTAATCAAATAAGACAAGGTTACAACGATACCCATGATACCCAGCCATAGGTATCACTAAATTGTTCAAAATCTATATTTAAATTAATTTGAACCTACTATCTCCAATTCATTGTAAGAACGAAAAACCCTTCTTCAAAATTATCCAAACCACCATAAAATTTATTCACCAAACCAAAATTTGTTTTTGTTTCATTAATCCCAAACAACACAAACTCGCTTCTGAAGCAAACACAAATAATAACTACTTAAAAAGAATTAAAAATTCATAACTGTCATCTTATCAAGATATTAAAAAAAAAAAAAAAACAAACCGCGAACCACTGAACAAAACTAAGCCCTGGCTCAATTTTCATTCATATTATTTTTTCCTATTTCTAAATTAAAATTCTATGTGAATCGAACATTTGTCTTTGATTCGATTCCCATGTATAGATATTTTGTTTTTCCATTTCGCCATTACAAAAATTAAAAAAACAGGATTCTTATTTTTTTGAAGGATTCGAATCTATAAAAAAAATTGTTCTTTTTTAACATCATATCCAACCACACCCCATATTGGGAGGATGAGAATTGTTGTATATTTTTATTCTGTATATAATTTTTTTTGATATGAAAAAATAATAACTAAATAGAAATAAGAGGATGATGATCGTGATTCAGGTTCAGGATATTTCAAAAAAGTATACCAAAAAAACATGTCGACCCATATCAAAACAAATGACAGCTGAGTCTTAGAAACATTTTTTTTTCGTTTTTCTGTTTGTGATTTTTCTTTTCTTTTATTTTATATTTTGTTCTTGAAACAGGAGAAATTTAAGATAAAAAAATAATATATATAAAATTAATAAATGTAACGGAGGACAGATTCTAACATATTAAAAATTAAGAAAATTTTCAAAGAATTAAAAAAAAAAACAAATGAATTTTTTTTTAAATTTTAAAACAGACAGAAAAAAAATCATTCAGACAAAAACGAATCGTTCTCGTGATGCCAGATGGAACTAATTTAAAACTTTTTTTCTTCTGCTTTTTTTCTCAACGGAAAAGATAAAAAGAAATTGTTTTGTTTCATGAAATAAAAACAAAAATTAAATAAAAGAAAATATTTTTAATTTTTCATTTTTTTGTGTTATTTTCCGCGTTTAGACGGATTTTAAAAAGTGTGCATGATTTTATTAGTTTGAAATTAGCAAGTTTAGCGCAAATATTTTGCAGATTAGAAATTTAAAGAAAGAGTTACACAATCAAACGGGTTCTCCTTATTTACTTTATCCAGTAACTCTTAATCAAAAATTTCAAACGTAGTTTTTAAATTACGTTAAATATAATCGAATTTGTTATGCCCTTTCTATTAATTTCATAAAAACAAATCAAGTTTGAAGAAACTTATTAAATCACAGTGATATAATAAAAACATCAAATTAGGCACAACTACATCTTACAATCAAAAAATGGTAATAAAAGTCCAATCTCATTTTGATATTTTAAGAAACATAAAATAAATAATTTGTTTCAATGTTTGTCGGTAACAATATTTTTTTCGAAATAATAAAACAGAATCGAAATTTAATTTGATTTTAATTATAGGTATTTGAATATTTTAACAACAAAAATCTTAAAGATAAAATAATGTTGAAATTATTATTAATTTTTAACTATTTATCTAGTTTTTTTTCTGTAAACATGCCCAAGACAATGAGAAATTAGATATAGGAATACTCTTAAAAAATAAAAAGAAATAATTATGATTGGATAATTGTAGGAGAATTGGATTTCTTTTTTGTTTATGGTAATTATTAGGTTGACGTGATGAAAAATTATAATTTATTTTTGATTTAAGAAATTTTTTTTGGAGAAACTTTAAGTTGGCAAAAGGTCAATTTGTTTGCGTCAAGATTAAATGTACTTATATGTGAAAAACTATACTGATTCATTTATTCAGTTGAACGATTTTGAAGTGATTTTAGAACGCTGATCGTCCAACTAAAATAATTGCACTATTCACACACTCAACAAAATTTTACAACACGCAAAATTATTTAGAAACGCTATAATTTTTTTACATTTTTACTCAGAAACAATTTGTAGGTTTTTTTTTATATTTTTTAATTTTTTGAGTGAAGGTTTGGTCTTGCATCTAACGAGCACCAGACCTGTAGTTTCACAAAAATTGGAGAATATTGATCTAACATTGGAAAACCATCTCCTAAGCAAATCAGTGCTGAATACTGGATAGAAAATGGCAGAATAATTTATCATTACTGTAATAACTGCAGCTGCTTTCAGACTAAAGATCATCTATATGGTTAACCAAATCTTACAAATTTCGAAATTTTTTTTTGTGAATCTGAAAGACGAAGCCAAATGGCGTATCGTGCTCAAGTTTGAGCTGTTATGCCCAACATTTAGCGTTTTGGAAAAAAACCTTACAAAAAAAACAAACACAGAAATAGGAAAAATAAGGTTCTGTATAGGTGGGTTCGGAAATTAGTTCTTTGTAGTTAACAGCCCCGGCTGCACTGGCAGTAAAGAATAATTTCCTAATCAACCCACACTTTTCCATTTTTCAATTATGACACGACTTCTTTGCATTTTTCATTAACATTTTTATCAATAATCATCGGTACACCTGATTTTTTTTTTTACCCACTCGCATCAAGGTTATAATAGTTTTTATTATGTATTTGTATTCTATATACAAACATTTCGAGTTTTGTTTATTTTCCCTGTTTAAATAAAAAAATGAAACAAAAGAATTGCTAGCGTTTAAATTTCTCTCTTCCTTTTTATTATAATAATAAAACAAAGAAGGAAATGAATCGTTGCAATACATGAACATTTCCAGTTCTTTTTGCTTGTATTCTTAATTGATAAACGGGTGGTCATTACTTTTGTTTATGTTTTATAGATTGATCGAAAGGCAAGAAGAATGTTTTAATGTTTTGGAAAAAAATGAAACAATCTGTTATTAACTGGTTTCGTTATAAATTATAATTGTATTGAATGCAATCATATGCATGACGAGTTAAAAGTATGTGCAGTCAACTCTCCTACTCTCTCTTGTTTAATTAATTTTAAAATTATATAAGGAAAAACATCTTCCAATATGGTTGAATTGTGTTGAGAACTTAAAAATGGCTAGTCGAGTATGTAAATCAAATAAACATTGTTATTGTGGCTCAAAAAAAGTGTATAAAAAATTGTGTTCATAAATTGCTCATTAAATTTCTTTTTTAAATTGATTTATTGTTGAAATTGGTTGTTTTATTTATAACAGTGTTACGTTTTCGTTGTTTTTTTATCATGTTTTGCGCATTGAGAAGTTTAACTAGCATTAATTGTTGAATCAAAAAGAAAGAATATAATCCAAATAAATTTCAACAGTTTTCATGTATTTTAAATAACACATTTTTTGCATTTCTAAATATGAGCATGTTTTTAGTAGAAAACGGCTTCGAAAATAGCAAAGCAGTTGTTTTACCGTTCCGGATATTGGAAAATAATTAAATCGCTGGTGGCAAAAAAAATTTCTAAAATTCGATACGATCAGGCCTTGTTTAAATGATCCCTGAAATATCTCGATTACGTCATGATATTTTTTCTTGTATTAAGCAAGTTTTATATCATTTGTTATTTCAGTTATGTTCTACATATTATTTAAAAACCAACAAAAGCTTAATTATAAACTACCTTAATGGTAATAAATTGAGTCATATCCTTAATGGTAATAAATTGAGTGGTGATAAAGTTTCTTTTAATGTACGTTTAGATATTTGAAGTTATGTGATGGGAAACGATTTTTTTGTAGAAGGAAATGGAAACCAGTCATCATTTGGAAAACTTGGTACTAAAAATTAAAGCTGATCAAGTTGTTTTTGATACACTTGATCGGATTTAAAAATCAAAATTAACATTATTATATTTTCGGACATCAAGTCAATTGGATTTTTTTTTAAATTGAAATATAATTTTGATGTTATAAAAATTTCACTAATAACGAAAGTTATTAAAAACATAAGTATAGTGTTATAAGCAGAGAAAGAAAATGGCTTGAATAAATCGTGACACAGCTGTTTTGCATTTTATGTATTAAACTTATTTTATGTATTATATTCGAAATATTTTATAATGTATATGAGGATCAACTAAAACGATTAACCTATGTTTCCAATTTTTTTCAAATGATGTGAAAGTTAAAACCAATTGGTAAAGAAATATACTATTGTGCACGAGGGTCAGCTAGTTAATTATTTGGTGTCTTAATCATTTGTTAAACGTTCATATGAAATAAAATTAGAAAAGGAAAATGCATCAATATATGGGATACACATTGTTGGTTTAATAAACCACCATGAGTTTATGAGAACCTAATTATTAATGGTGCAACGATTGGACTTTTATAAGAAAATAAACGAAAATCCTGACTGGAAAATCTCGATTTGAAAAAGATTTACATAACGACAACTCATCTGTGTGATTAAAAGTAACATAATCTAGATCGAAAATTATATCGAGTATATATAGTCAGATTCTTCATCTCTTATTTCTTTTTAGTTATACATTTCATCGCACATAAATTAACAATTTTCCCATTTCATCTCAATAAAAAATGCAAGTCAACCATTTCCATATATCATCTCAATAAAAAAAGATTATATTCAAACGATAAAATATGTTCCTCTGCAACTTCAGACAACCATTCTACTTTTAATAAATTGCACAACTGTATTATATCTACGTATAATATTATGACTAAGCTTTACATAACAAAATAATTATTAATTGACATTATAAGTGACGCAACAAAGCAATTAATTGATAAAATGTAAAACATTGGTTGATTGATCTGTAGCACATATAAATATTTTCTGTGTGTTGAAATAGAAATAAATTATCCCAACTTATTTTTAGTGCGGAGCCGAAATAAATTAGCAAATCATTAGAGAATTGTTTTGTTATTTTGTGTGATAAAAGTTCAACTCGACTCCAAGTTTGATTACGTAATAATTGAACGCCCCTTTGTGACATATATTGTTATTAGTATTACGCAACACTTATTTATTAAAAAAAAATAATCAGTGAAGCACATCCGAACTATAGCGTAATAATTGCCAACCATTGTTTTCCTACCAACATTTGTTCTCAGATTTATAAGAGCTAAGTATCCTAATAGTTATCTAAATGAAATAGAACTTGGAATTAATTGTGTAATGCATCTTTCGGTGAATCAACATGTGATCGAATCCGTTTCAATCAATATACGATTTTGGACAATAAGAACCTACAAAAATTTCAATAATTTAAAATGACAAATATCAATGCTTTGGGATTAATAGGAACAATCTGAGAATACTGACAGGGGTTCTTACAGGACACTGTAAACTAAGACAACACATTAAGAATATTGGGGTGGAGCCGAGGGACGAATTTAGATTCTTTCTATTGGAAGAGGAGACCACAGTCCATCTTCTCACAGGTTGTGGAGCGTTGATCTATACGAGAAGGTTGCATCTGGGGGATTATAATATTGCCGAGCATGACCTGCATAAACTTAACCCTCTCCATATCCTGAAATTCCTAAGGGAGACTGGATTGGAGGAGGTGCTCTAACTGGGTATGCACCAGGGAGTAGTAGGGTGGAGTACAATAGATCATTTTGAATTTAATCTAATCTAATTTAATCTAATATTCAAACACCCACCATATTCGTAGGATCGTAGAGCAATGAGTTGCTAAAAATGCAATCTTCTGCTCTTTACTATCTTTTAATCAAAAAAATGGATCTTTAATATCTAAAGAAATGAGAAATGAAATTATAATTGTCCCCCCCCTTAACTTCGAACATTACCAAAGAAAATTTTTTTAAAAATTCAAGGGTTTAGGGATTTTGCTAAATCGAAACTAGAACTTTTTTTGGTTGTTATAATTTCAAATGTTCATTAGAGGACCATGTGGGGTGTCATATGAAAGGGGTGTCATATGAAAGGTGATTTCTTTTTGTTATGCAAAAGAGTTTTTTTTGTAGTTTTCGAAAGCACAGCTTTCGATTTATTTTCAAAAATGTAAAAATTATTTTTGTCGCACTTGTCTGACTTTTTTTATTACACAAGACATGTTATTCAAAAAATCATGTGGGCTGGGTGGGTAATGTGGGTTGTTATTGTGGAATATGCATGATTCGTCTTCACTTTTGTGCGATATTAAATGTATTTGACAAATATTCAGAAATATATATTGAGTAAAATAAGTTTTATCAAAAT
Organism: Diogma glabrata; assembly: GCA_963693315.1. Lineage (NCBI taxonomy): Eukaryota > Metazoa > Arthropoda > Insecta > Diptera > Cylindrotomidae > Diogma > Diogma glabrata. Next base: position 209,241,298 of record OY856188.1, read on the forward strand.
GCCTTTTTTATTATTGTGAACATTTTGCAAGGATACAGGAGCAACATTTCAAACCACAGAAGACTAAGTTAAACTACGGTATCCAAATTGCTCGACTTTGTCAGTACCCAGTTAGTCGAGTTATTAATTTCTGAAATACCCAGAGAACTTGAAATAAAATCTGTCTAGAAATGTTAAGGCAGGGTGGAGTTGCAGCGTGTATAGGGATAATATATTTAAATTTCTTTTCTTAATTTGCTAACTAAGCCAATTCAAATAAATTGAAGCTTGTATAATGTAAAAATTAATTTTAGGCAATTTATTCTTTAAATAACTAAAATGCAGCCATGTAAGAGAATACAGCATTCAATTTTTATGTTTTTTACACTAGTAACTTCGACAATACTGGTACTGCGATTGTTAAAAAACGCTAAAACGGAGCTCATCAGTTTTATAACACAACCAAAAGAAAATACAAAAAATCTTTTTCAATTATGTTTTTGTTTCATGTATAGAAGCTATTAAAAATTGCACCAATGACCAGTCATCAATAGGAATATTTCCAATTTCTTAAGATCAGTAAATTCAAGAAATTTCGTCATTGGATAATTCTATTATTCTTTATTCTATTTTAATTTAAGCTTTACCTTTATCAGGTGTCTAGGGCAAAAATTCTCCTTCTCATTGTTAATTCCACAGAGTTTTGTCTACCTAAAAATTTTATAGTCGATCAAATTACACGGGTAGTTAATCGAGATACCCGGGTAGTCGAGTATGTTGAAAAAACCAAAAATACCTGACTACTCGCGTACTTGACATTGGAAATTCTAGGTTAATCTTACTTACTTTTGAAGTTTTAATTTTTATTTGCTTTACTCTTTTAGGCATATAAATGCCGGTTAGTTTGTTGTAATTAAATAATTTGATTAATGAGCGATTTGCAAACTTTAAGTGTGGCTTTCACAGCCGAATCCAAAAAAAGACGATCCCATTGTTAATATCGAAAAGTTGAACATGGTGTCATTGTTGTTAGAGAAAGAGTAGTGGGCTATCACTCTCCCTTTAATTGATACTTTTTTATTATAATGTTACCTGCTGAGATCTACCCATACAAGGTTGTACAACTGGTCCAGTAATGGTCCATTACTGGCAGCCAGTAATGCAGCAATGGGCGAGTACTGGCAACCACGACTGGGCCATTAACATAATTTCACTGGATGATAACTTCGGACAATAAATAGTTGCAATTCTTGGGCCAAATACTGGCAACCATGACTGGGCCGTTAAAAAAAATATAGATTATTATCATATGTAAATTTAAATAAATTAAATACAAACTAATTTAAAATAAATTAAAAATGACGGAAAAAATTCAAAACTCCCCATACAACTGGTTCAGTTGCAAGAATGGCTGAGTAATGGCAAACTCCGCCATTAAAAAAATATAAAATAATATTTTTTATGCATAAATTTAAATAAATTATTTACAAAATAATTAAAAAAAAATAGAAATGAAAATAAATCAAATCATATACCAACCTTTTCTATATTACCATAGTCTTTCAACCGACAAGGCGATAACTAAACTATATGTGAAATTTTTCAAACTGTGTATTTCTAAAAGGGATAATACTCTAGTGAAATTTAAAAAAAATGACATAGATCGGCAAATTCATGGCTACAGTACTGGCCCAATAACAATTGCCAAGTAATATTTACCATTCATGGGCCAGTGCTTGGCCATTCAAAGGTAACAATATACTGGCTATTTTCTGTAAACCATAGATCGGCCGATGATTGGTTCTAGTATTGGCCCAGTACCAAAAGCCAAGTACTGTTAACCATTAATGGACCAGTGCTTGGCCGTATGTCAATGTCTGGGAAAACCTACTTGGGTAGTTCTACTTATAAGGACTGAACAAACCCAAGACAAAATGACGACTGAATCAAGTCAACGAGCAGTGTTTGGACACAAGTTAGATGGGAAATTCCATAACCTTAGTAAGTGTAATCTTTGCTACCATCCGATTGATAAAATTGTACTGAGTGACGGATCAAAACTTGATGCCTGAGAATTTACTGATCATTACTGCTCGAACAGTGATATGGGCACGTTAATCTGTATCTGTATCCAATATCTGATATGTGGTATCTGGTATCTAGTATCTGTTATCTGGTGTCTGGTATCTAGTATCTGGTATCTGGTATCTGGCATCTAGTATCTGGTATCTGGTATCTGGTATCTGGTATCTGGTGTCTGGTATCTGGTATCTAGTATTTGGTATCTGGTATCTGGTATCTGGTATCTGGTATCTGGTATCTTGTATCTGGTATCTGGTATCTGGTATATGGTATCTGGTATCTGGTATCTGGTATCTGGTATCTGGTATCTGGTATCTGGTATCTGGTATCTGGTATCTGGTATCTGGTATCTGGTATCTGGTATCAGGTATCTGGTATCTGGTATCTGGTATCTGGTATCTGGTATCTGGTATCTGGTATCTGGTATCTGGTATCTGGTATCTGGTATCTGGTATCTGGTATCTGGCATCTGGTATCTGGTATCTGGTATCTGATATCTGGTACTGATATCTGGTATCTGGTATCTGGTAACTGGTATCTGGGATCTGGTATCTGGTATCTGGTTTCTGGTATCTGGTATCTGGTGCCTGGTATCTGGTATCTGGTAACTGGTATCTGGTATCTGGTGTCTGGTATCCGGTATCTGGTATCTGGTATCTGGTTTCTGCTAGCTGCTCTCTGGTATCTGGCATTTAATATCTGGTAACTGATATCTGGTATTTGGTATCTGGTATCTGGTATCTGCTATCTGGTATTTGGGTCGCTTCAGCTTTTTGGGACAATATTAAAAGATCAGCTCCGCTAACAACTTTATTGTTATTTCTGTCAAGGTTTTTATTTTAAATTCATTTTTTGGAAATTGGAATTAATGTTTGTTACTTGATATCATTTCTATATGAGCACGATAAGCAATAAATATAAATAAAAAACAAATTGGATACATATTATTGTTTGTCTGGGAGTTGAGACTACAATGGTTTTTTTAAAGTATTGGGTTGTGGGTGGAATTTTAAAGATATATTAAATGTTTCAATCTTTATTCCTTAAGAGGTTTGGAATTAAAATTCTAATAGCTCAAAAAAATAATTGAAATATTTTTTTACTTAGCACGTAAATGTCACTGCATTTGCATAAAAGGATGTTTTGAAATATTTATTTTCTTCAGGTTTTGATTTGATTAGAATTAGAATTAGAATTAAAATCTTAATTTTCTTTCTAATTATAAAATATTAACTTTTACAATTTTGAAGAAATTAGAACGTTAAGGCACTGAACAATTTGGAAAATTCACTACCTTCATGAGCTACAGTGCCATAACTAACAAAGAAGTCATTTTTATAAGGTCCTTTAATACGTCCGGTACTCCGTGTAGAAAGCATTTGACTCACATACAGAATTTATTGAAAATATATTTTAAAAGTCTACTTTAAAGTCTACTATTGAAGTCTACTTTAAAAGACTTTTATATCTTGTTTTCTACTCGTACACAGCATTGAAAGTTCTGTACTGTCATTTTGTATAGCAATACCAGTTAAGCAGAGATCGGCTCGTTTGAACGAGAGACTCTATGGGCTACTCAAGTTTAAGGGAAGCTCATAGAGTCTCTTGTTCAAACAAGCCGTAGACCTACGTTTGAGTATCTTCAGCGCTTAGAACAGTTTATTTGTGTGTATAGCAGGCCGTATCAAAATCTCCTTCACATCAGATTCTGACCGTTTTAATGTTTCGATAAATGGTACTGATCTCTGTCACTTCAGTTTCAGCATTCCTCAGCCATGAGATGTTAAAATGTTTCCGCTAAAATTAACGTGCTCTTATACCAGTGATTAACCTGCAGATTTCGAGTGTTTTAATTCGGTAAGACCCCAAGCTGCTTAACCATACCACACAGGTGGTATGATTTGATGGAAATATCAAAATTAAATTTAGTCGATTTACTATTATTGTATCGATTTATCGATTCTTATTGTCATCATCTTGTCATCATCTGTTAAGAAGTTACATCCGCCGTATTGTAGCTCAAACTCCAAAGTTGTTTGTGAATGAACATGAGAATATTTTCGTAGATGACCCTATTAATTACTGATTTTATTACTCACTAACGTTTCCTATTTATAATTGGAGCTTTTTGTTCTAAGGATGCTGTTATTAGTCCGGATTTTGTTTTTTATTCACGTTGATTAGTTTTTTATGGTTCGTTAAGTCAGCCTAACTGAACGTTTATCGATTACAATATTGCAAACAATAAATACAATCGAAGTTTCAAATTCAACGTTTACGGTTTATATAGGCATCGAAACGCACTAATGTTAAACTTTCTTCTTTATATATACCACACAATAAGTAAAATCCAAGAGATTGTGTATCTATATATCTGCAACAAAACAAAACTTTATTTTTCTCTATATAAATCTTAACATAAATATTTCACTTTGCTCGCACAGAAAAATAAGACAAAATAAAAATAAAAATCTTCTGCAAAAAATAAATATATACTTTCATTGTCGCGTATTTTTTTTTGTCTTTGCTTTATATTTTATTTTCATTTTGACAATAGATGGAATATTAGTCAACTTCTAAAACACAATAATAACATATTATTCGAAATATAAAGAACAGAATAAAAATAAGTTAGAGAAGAATTGAAGCGAAACGAAGGCAGCAAAAAATTATAAAATTGGGTGTATTATGGGAGAGTTAAAAGTTGTTTTACAGAAAATAAAGAACAAGCTCTAATATGGAAGCAACAAGACTTTAGTAGATTAAACAAAGGAATAAAATAATATAATTAGCAAACTTCTGCATAAACACCAACGATATCAAAAAACTAAAGTGATATTTCTATTAAACCAAAACAAAAATGTCTCTACATTTAAATTAATTATCGCACTTAAGGCTATAAACATTGACACAACTTATTACTTTGTAAAATAATATAAATGACAATAAACAAAATCGAACACCAAAACAGAATTTATTTATATTTTTATTTTGTTTTGTTTCAACAAAAAAAAACATTTGAATGAAAGAAAATGAAATAACAGAAAACAATAAGAAAACTAAAACATGAAAAGAAAAGACAAGAAAAAAACATTGAAAAATTGATGATTCCTATTGCACATATACAGCATGTAACTAATGACTGTAATCAATTTTCCTTTACATCTCAATCTCTTTTTTTTTTAATTTTTCTTTTGTATTATTTTTATTTTTTTGTTCTATTCTGTTGTAATGGAAATAAAAAATGCTTCCACGATTTTCTTTTTGTGTTGATTTGATTTCATTTTTGGTTATGCTATTTTGTAACCATAGTATATGGCCACGGGTGAGATATAAGCAATTATGATTGTTTGATGAGTTGTTGACACTTGACTTAACACATTAATTGATTCAAAGCGAAAATTCTGCTATATTTATGATTTTCTTACATTAACCTGCGTATTTTTCAAATTTTTTACCATCACAAAACAGAAAAGAAACTCACAGTCGAAAACGAAAATAACAGAAACGAATATCCTTATTTTTTTTTGTGACAAAAGAATTTTGTTTTTTTTGTATTCCGAACCGAAAAGATAAGAAACAAGGAAAATAATTTTTTATCAGTAACAATGGCTTTAAGTGTTTTTTTTGTTTTGATTAAATACATCATGGATTTGTTGTTGACGTCATCATTATTATTGTAAATTCATTTTCATTATTATCATTTCCATTTGTAATTTATTATTCACAGCCTAAAATTCGTTGGTCTTTTTTCTTGTAGATTATAATGTTTATGAAAACAAGGTAGATTTTCTTGCTTCTTTTATTATAATGTGAAAACTGTTTTTCTTTTATTCACAAATTTCCTTTTTTGGGCTTTTTTGTGTTTGTTTCATTGAAAAATTGGAAATGAAAAGTTTTTTATGTTTTTTAGACAAAGAAATCAAGAACACGAAAATGAGGAAAAGAAAAAAGAAATTTTGTATTGTTCTTAAAATTGTAAAGAAAACGAAAAATGTATTTTGATGATTTTCATTTTTGATTTATGTTAGTTTTCCTTGAATGGAAAAACACAAAGAAAAGGATTTTTCTTTTAAGCTATTTTCTTTTATTTGAATATGGTTGTGTCATTTGATTGATTAAAGGAGTCAACCATTTGTTTGATTCTTTTATGTTTCAGTGCGGGTTGTAGATTTGAGATGCTGAAATGGGGGTGAATGTGAAGAATTGCTCTTTTTTTGAATGTATAAATTGGATTAAAGTAAACAAAATCTTGCCCAACCGCACAACTCTATTCATCTGAGATGAAATTCATTTTGTTGATGATATATTACAAATCCATTATGAGCTTTACTTTTCCTAGATTATCATATACAGATCGACATTTTATATGTATTAGGGATACTAAGAAATTCTTAGTGTTTATCATATGCTAGATGGATTCGCTCTGGATATCTATGTAATCGAAATCAGTCAAAATAGACGATTACTATATACATAATACTGATCATAAAAAGCTCCAATTATCGCAAATGTTTTATACAAAACGAATATGGAACTTGATTCAAATGGGTGGATTTTTTCAGTTCACAAAAGAATATCAGATTGATCAAACTTCCAACTATTAGTAAAATTTAACTTTAGCCATTAGATATGGAAAATGATTTTGGTGTGACTTTGCTTTTTGTAGTCGAAATGGAAACATCATTTTGGCTGCGGTTTTTTTTTTCTCATCACAACAAGCAAATTTATATATGTAATTTAAGCGCAATTAGAGCTTTCAAACATCTGAACGCATTTTTTTTAATGTCCAAAACGAGTCAGATAGGGTCCCAATAGCCAATAGCGAAGCTGGCTCTATTTCTTTTCAAGCAGCGAAGCTTAACCTATAAAGTTTCCACCAGCGATGCTGGCCCCATATGTTTCCAACCAGCGAAGCTGGCCCTATCTCTTTCCTCCCAGCGAAACTGGCTCTATCTCTTTCCTACCATCGAAGCTGGCCCTATTTCATTCCCAACAGCAAAGCTGATCCAATTTCCCTATCACAAGCGGAACTGGCCCTCTCTTCTTCCAACGTGCGAAACTGGTCTAATCTTCTTGCACCAGTAAAGGCTGGTTCTATTTGCTACCCACCAGCGAAGCTTGCGCTATCTCTCTCTTACCAGCGAAGCTGGCCCTGTCTGCAGCCGACCAGCGAAGCTGGCTCTATCTTATTTGTCACTGCAAAGCTATTCCATTCTCCTTCCCAGGAGAAAAACTGGGTTTAACTCCTTTCCACCAGCTAATCATGCCTTATCTGCTTTGCACCAGCAAAGCTGACACCATCTCCATCCCACCAGCGAAGCTGGCCCTATTTCCATCCGATCAGAGAATCTGAACTTTTCTCCTTCCAACCAGCGGAGCTGGTCCTATCTCCTTCTTATAAGTGCAGCTAGTCCTATCTGCCTCCCATATGGGAAGCTATCCCTTTCTCCGTCTCACTAGAGAAGCTAGCTCTATCTCATTCCTACCAGTAAACTGGCCCTATTTTTTTCCTACTAGCGAAGCTGGCCCTATTTTCTTCCTACCAGCGAAGCTGGCCATATTTTATTCCGCTGGCTGTATCTCATTCCTACAAGTAAAGCTGGCCCTATCTCGTTATCATCAGTCAAGCTGGCTCCATCTCCTTCCCCACTAATGAATCTAGCTCTATCTTCTTACCATAGGCAAAACAGGCCCAATCTCCTTTACATTAGTGAACCTATCTCCTTCCTACCAGCAAAGCTGAGCATTTCTCCTTCCCACCAGCGAAGCTGGCTCTATCTCCTTCCCACTAGCGAAGCTGACCCTTTCTCCTTCCATCCAGCGAAGCTGGCCCTACCTCCATCAAACCAAAGAAGCTGTTCCTATCCCCATCCCATCGGCGAAGCTGTCTTTATCTCTATCCCACCAGCGACGCTGGCCCTATCTCCTACCCACCAGCGAAGCTAGCTCTAACTCGTTACCATCAGCGAAGCTGACCCTATCTGCTCCCCACCAGCGAAGCTGGCTTTATCTCCTGGCCCTATCTCATGGTCTTATCTCCTTTCCACCACCAACGCTTTCTTTTTCTCCTGCCCATCAGTGAAGCTAGTTCTATCTTCTTCCCACTACTTAAACTGGCCTTATCTCCTCCTCGCCAACAAAGTCGGCCCTATAGACCAAATTCGGCCCGAGCCAAGCTGTCAGTCTCTACTTTCCACCAGCGATACTGCCCCTCTCTATTTTTCACCAGCGAAGCTGGTCATCTCCACTTCCCACCAGCGAAACTAGTCCTTTATCCTTCCTATCAGCGAAGCTACAACTATTTCCGTATCACCAGAGAATCTAACCTTATCTCCATACTACCAGCAAAGCTTTTCCTATCACCTTCCAACCTGCAAAGCTTGCCGTATATCTGATCTACAAGCAAATCTGGCCTTATCTAGTGCCTTCCAGCAAAGTTAGCCCTATCTCCTTCCCACCAGCGAAGTTGGCTCTAACTCCTTACCATCAGCGGGTTTGCCCTATCTCCTTCCCACCAGCGAGCCTGACCTTATCTGTTCCCCACCAGTGCAGATGTCCTTATCTCCTGGCCTTATCTCATGTTCCTATCTCCTTCCCACCACCGAAACTGGCACTTTCTCCTGCCCTTCAGCGAAGCTAGCCCAATCTCCTGCCCACTACTTAAGCTGGCTTTATCTCCTCCTCACCAATAAACTCGGCCCTATTTCCTCCCTACGAGCCAAACTGGCCCTCTCTACTTTCCACCAGCGATACTGCCCCTCTCTACTTTCCACCAGCGAAGCTGGCCCTCTCTCGCACTGCTGAGCATTGAAAGCGCACTGCTGAGCATTGAATATAAAATTCTTGCTAATGTTAATCTTGCTCAACTCATTTCGTTTGTCGAATCTATCATCGGTGACTATCAGTGAGGTTTCTGTTCTAAGAGTTCATCCACAAAATCATTATATTGCTTTAGGGGGCAGGGGCGATACCTTAATAGTGATGGGAGAGCAAAACCTACATTTCACATTCATTTTAAGCAAGCATCTGACGGTTTCTTCTGTGACAACTTTTGGTTTGTCTGCATATGCCTTGGTATCCCACAGAAAATTCCATGTGTAAACTCACAACATCGGGAATTGTAGAATTGTAATCAAAGGATCAATTTCACACTCTTTTCTGATAACATCGGTTGTTTGACAAGGTGATGCGCCCGCACCCGTACTTTTTAATTAGACACTTGAGTACGTGACAAGAAACAGCTGAATCGAGACACAGAATTGAATCTTTAATAAATCTAATTGAATTCTATAAGGCTATGTAGACGATATGGAACGTCTTGGATGTAGACCAGATCTTGAACCACTTGAAAGTGCTAAATGGTTTGATTTTTTAACAACATCCAGAACCATATCTTACGGAAATCTGGATACTTGCAACTACATATATGCAACCTCGAGCCTGTTATAACAACGTCAAATGCCATGCAGGTAGATATCAAAGTCAAAACATCTTTCGCGGTCGTGTAAAGTGTAAACATACCCTTTACAAAGCTTTTATTTGACCTGTGCTAATATTTGGAAGTAAAAGCTGGATTCTGACTACCACTGATTGTAGAATTCTATTAACATTCGAGAGAAAGGTCATGTTAACAATTTATGTTTCCAAATATAGCCAACCGGTGTTCGTAAAAGAAGAAGACCCAGACCACTTTTTTGTCAGTGAACTTCAAAGCACTGAGCCACCAAGGTAACCATGAAAATTTAAAGAAAAATTCATATGTCAATTATAATTAGAATTTCATTTAAGATATCGTTGGCAGCATATCTCAAAGACAAAGCTCATCCAAAAACATATGAATATCCGGATAATGTTTATTCAGTGATGCAAAGAAAGGATTCTAATTTTTGTAAAACAAATATAGTCCTGAAACTCAATTTTTTTTTAAATTAACTTAATTTTTCAATTTATATAATAAACAATAACTACATCATTTTAAATTATTATTATATACAACAACAACAAAAAATCTACTTTTAAAAATAAGATATAAAATTAATTCACAACACAAAAATCACACAATCGCACATCAAAAAGTTATTGTTGATTCTTTTAGACAAATTCTACTTTTTAATAATTTCCTTATTTAATTAATTTATTAATAAATTTTAAAAAATGTTTGTTTTTTATATTATTGTTTTATCTTAGTAAAAAAGAACAGAAAAAGAAATTAGAAAATAAATACCTGAGAATTTTGACAATTTGTTTTTTTTTATATATTAGCGGTAAATAATACATAAAAATTATTGAAAACTACATTTTAATTTTGGAATATATTTTTATGTATTATTTTTTTTTTCATTTCGTTTACAAACCGATATAATTGTATTATAATTTTTTTTATGGTTGCGTTGCTGTGTAGTACAAACTAGTAGATAACTTTGTCTCATTTCATTGTGTGATTTTGTGATAAAATGATAATTATCCAGAATGAAGTAGTAGTAGAAGAAGAAGAAGAGGAATACGTACCATCTGGAAGAGACCAATAAAATATTAGATTATAGAAAAAATACATCACAATGTATATTATAAAAAAAAAATTACTTATATTATAATTTTTAACAACAACAACTTTTAAAATCGATATATTTGTGTAATTTATGACGAAACAAAGCGTGTAAACAAAAATTAATCCTAAAATGTTTCCAACAGTGAAGAAACAAACGAAGAAACATTTTTATTTTAACACAGAATAAACAAACTTCAAAGAATTTTTTACATATTATAGGTCAGATATAAGGTAGAAAGATTGTTGAAGATAAACAATAGAAGTAAATGGTTCAAATTTCAGTAGTTTATGGTAGACTTTTGTTTTATTTGAACCCGGAAATTTAGAAACAAAAAATTGTAACAATTATTGAATAGAAACTTTTTCAAACATAAAAGGATGAAACTGTTTTTAAAGAATAATAAAATTATAAAAATTAGAGCAGAACCGTTTGCTAGTTTTGACAGTTGTTTAAGAGAATAGAAATTTCTATTTTCACCAACAGCATTTATCTTTGTTTATTTACTGAAATTGTTGAAAATTAAAGAGATTACAGAAGTTAAGATTCCTTCACTAAAAAACTTGCAGATACTATGTGAAATTAGAATAATAAAATAAAACTAGTTGGATCAAAAACTTTAATAACAACAAAGTCCTTGCAGTTTGCATAAACATTTTTTTTTATTTTCTGGTTTACACTTCATACATTTATGCATTATAAATAACCAAACGACCAATAAAAACTATCTACTTATCCTATCATAATCCCATATATCAAAACTTTCCACTTTAAACAAAATCCTTTTATATACAACGAAATTATTCTGATCATCATCACCATTATCGTTATTATTCTCTTATCAATTCAATTTATTCTTTATATTAAAGTTTTTTTTTTCTTACAAAGTTTTAGTTATTTTCGTTTCGTACCATAAAAAAAATTAACTCTTAGAGATAGACAAAAACAAAAATAATATTGTTAGAATAGAGTTATCCAAAAGTTTATCTACACAAGAAAAATCCAGATAAACATTTTTTATTTGACTTTGTTGTTATATGATGCTAAAACGACGAAGTTTTTAACTTTTTTTTTTTATATTTAATCGATATTTAAAGTGATCAAAAACCACTCAATCCAAAATGATTTTAGATTTTTAAGAATATCAGACTTTCAAAACAATTCATAATCTTTAAATGTAACCGATCTTATTTTTGTTGTTGTTTTCGAGAAAAATAAAATAAATTTTCTAATAAAATTGTAAACGAGCCACTTGTTGCCTTCCTACTTTATTTTCTCTTGCAACCATCGTTTGCTGTTCATTTTATTGTCGTCATTGTATTTTAGAATTATATTTTGTTGTTGTAAGCTGTTTTTCTTTTTTAAAATTTATGACCACTAAATAAAAAATACGATTTTATTAAATAAATTTGGAGAATAATATTTAAAAGATTTTTGTTTGGTGTAACATGTATATATATATGGTGTTCGTTGCACTTTTTGCTGTACAAAATTTAATATATATAGAAAACTTAAAGGTAACCAGACAAATTTTTTGTTTAATTCAATATAGGAAATAGTTATTTGTTTAACTAGGCAGCAAATTAGTAGATTGACTGCCGCGGCTGATAGTTCATAGCCGAGTGAGCGAGGCTAGGAATTCAGCCAAGGCAGTCAATCTACCTTGCTACCGAGTTGAACATATAATTTTTTCTCCGATTAATTACAATGATATGTAATTTAATAATTATTACTTTAAAAATAAAGCAAAATTTTAAAAATGAAGAAAAAAAATTTTTTTTAATCGCAATATCTGTTTATTTCTATGAAGTCTAATTATTTTGCTGCCTAAGCAGCAAAGAACTTCTTTGCTGCCTAGGCAGGAAAAGTTCCACTTTGCTGACTGAAATAAGTCTGCAAAATTTATATTTGCTGTCTATCGGAGAAAAAATATGTTTTCAAAAAGTGTTTTTTGCAAAACGGAGGTTTTTAAAAGCATTCGGCTTCGAAAAATAACTACGGTTAGAAAGGCTTCGATTAAGCTTAGGGTTGTTAACTTGTCTGCCTGAAAAATAATTATTTTATAATGCAATTCATTGTTATCCAATCCATTATATATTTTAGGAATGTGAAACTTTAAACTTAAAACTAAAAAAATATTTTAGGAATGTAGGACTTCAAACATCGTACCAAATAGCAAAACAATATGCAACAAACCAAGTGGAACCGTATGAATCACAACGTTTCCGTCATTTTATTTCTATGTACATTGATTCTTATCTAGAAACAACATCGAATCAATTTAACTGACACAATAATTATTTTTGACTAACATTTTTATCAATTTCAGGGCATTTGAGGTAAGAGCCTATAGCTTTTCAACTATCCAGCGTCATATCCATGCCTATATATTTACGTAGGTATATAAATCATATTACTTCGGTCAGAAAAACCTAAGTATTACAAACTCGAGTGAAATGTGAAAACCTTATTACCTTTATGGCATTTCTGGATGTCTTAGATCAAAAGGATTCGAAGTTAACAAAAAATGTCCGTATGTCTGCCAATCGGTCAGCCGTCATAATCGACGAAAAATAGAATTTTTCAATCCAGTCGGCAATGGCGTGGGTGAAACTCTTCAATCATATACGTTTGTTTACTCTTTACTAAACTTACTACTGTATCAATTCGTATATTGCCTACGATTTGGCTATTTTTCTGTCCTAATTTTTCGTATGCAGATAAGAAAGGACTGCAAAACCAGAGCCGACAAATATTTATTGATGTAAAGAAAAGGTAAATTATATATCAAACATTACACGTATAAGATGACCTAACCTAGCGAGGCTGGAAAAAAGTATTAAAAACAGTTCATCAAAAATGGAAAGAACGTTACACCATAAATTAAATTTAAAACAGTCGAGAACCAGAATTTTCTTGAAATTAATCAATTTAACTGTAGTGAGGTGCAGTTGATTATTACTAGTAAGAAAAATAAAAATTTAATTCAAAACAATTTTCTAAGAAATTTTATTAAATTATAATATTAATGAGAGGTGGATTAACATCATAATTGAAATTGGTATATCTTTTTTAATCAAAAAGTAATATTATTTATGCGTGTTAAACAGCGTAAAATCAATTCGAAAACCGTAATTGTCATTTAAAACAGTGCATTTTCAATATCAGTAAAGTAAATCTTAACAACGGTAGTTCGTGCTAAACAAAAAAATTTAATCGAACATTTGAGTTATTTTGTAAAATAAAATAAATAATTAGTATTAAACGGCTTAAAAACAATTCGAAAACCGTATTAATCATTTAAAACAGTGCATTTCCAATATCAGCATAGTAAATTTTAACAACAGGAGTTCGTTCAGAACAAAAAAAAAATTTAACAGAACATTTGAGTTATTTCAGTGTATGATTAAATGAGAAATTAAAGGTGTAAAATAAATAACTAGGCGAACATTTGAACATTTTAGTAGTTTTGGTAACAATATTGTGTATTAAATGTAAGTCAAACTACTTGTTGTATCGTCCATAAAAAATAGTTCAAAAAATAATTATCTGAATTAATAACAGGAATTAATACACAAATCGTTTTAACAATATTAAAACCAGTTCTAGTTGCTAAAAAACAGTAAACATTTCAAAATAATTAACATTCATTTAATTGAGGCCCAGTTTTAAAATGTTGTGCACAGTTTGTGGTCTAAAAATAAATAGAATTGATGGAGTTAATAACATAGATTGTAGTAATTGCAAAAATTTTCATCATGCAAAGTGTGTGAATTTGCAAGTAAGTGATGTAGAGCATATAACTAAGGAAAAAAAACATTGGCTATGTAAAAAATGTGACGTAAAATCTAACCAATCTCTTAATGAGTGTGACCCTGAACTCAATATAAATAATCTATATGTTTACATAAAAAATAGGTTTGACGGGTTAGATCGAATGATGGAAATGGTGAATTCGCTGATCAATGAAAATTCTTGTTTGAAGGAGAAAATTACTACGTTAGAGCTAAGGATCGATACTCTTGAACAAAAAAATTTAGCATCATCTCTTGAGATTGTTGGTATTCCATTGTCAGCAAATACGAAATTGGATGTATTTACTTCTTCTATCTTATCAAGTGTCAGCAATGAAACAATTACCTGTGATGTGATCCAAGATTGTTTCTACATAAAAAACAAAATCACAGATAAACCCGGAAAAATAATAGTGAAATTTAAAAGTGAAGCAGTTAGAAATAAAATAATTATAAATTCAAGAAAGCAGCAGCCTAAACTAGTAAAACATTTTTTTGGTGATACTCATCCATATAAAGAAAACCGCATCTACATAAATGAGAGTTTAACATACAATAGACAACTCCTGCATAAAAAGGCGAAGGAACTTAAAGAAATAAAAAAATACAAGTATTGCTGGATACGAAGAGGTCAAATCAAGATGAGAAAGGTGGATGGTAGTCAAATTGTTGTCATAAACTCTTTGGCAGACTTTGATAGATTATAAGCGTAAGAATTTATTTAATTTTTTAAGTTTTTATACTAAATTTAATATGTTTAATCAAAGTCTTAATATTATTCATCCTTTTTCATCTGATTCCTTTAATGAAGATTCCTTTGCTTTCCCAGTAGAGTCACCTATGTTTTGGATCCTCCAACAAAATATTAATAGCATACGAAAAAACTTAGATAACCTTGTTTGTAGTTTAGATTGTTTCACTACGCAACCATCTTTAATATTCTTAACTGAAATTTTTGTTAAGGAACATGAGTTAGACAATTATAACATAGATAATTTTACGCTTTTTGCTAATTGCAACGCAACAAATAAAAATGCTGGAGTGGCAGTATATATTAAATCAATAATTCCACATGAATTTTCCAAACTTGCTTTTGCTAGTGCTGATGGACTTAAAGTTTCTTGTTCTTTTAATAATGAAGCATATGTGTTTATTTGTCTTTACAGACTGCATGCTTATGATTATAGGTTATTCATCGATGAGTTATCAAACCTTTTAAGAAGCATTTCTGTCAAAAACTTGATTGTACTGGGTGACATTAATATCGATATTATGAAAGATACCACCATGAATATGGAGTACAACAGTATTTTAGCTTCGAATGGACTAACCTCTTTAATCAATCAACCAACTCGTATTACAGAAACCTCTGAGACCTGTATTGATCACATATTTGCTAGACAAAAAATAAATAATAAATTTGATATTGAACCCAAAGTATTAAATCTGGGCGTTTCTGACCATTGCGCTACACTATTAAATTTCATTTCAGATAAAGATCCAAACCATGAATGTATCAATGTAAATGTAGCAGAGAAACATTGTGTGGACTATTTGGCACTTAATCGTCTTTTGGATAACGAGTCGTGGTTAGATGTTTTCAATAAAACTTCTGTAGATGATGCATATGACACTTTCATTTTCAAACTTCAAGCATTTATTAATAGTTCAACTTTTATTTGTAGGAAACAAAAAACAATTAAGAAATTAAAAGTTTGGAATACGGATAGCCTATGCCAGTTAATAAGTTTAAAAAACCGTATTGGGAGGAAAGTTGTACTGCATCCTTTAAGTCTTCCTCTAAAAAATCGTTATAGTAAATTAAAACTGAAAGTATCAAAAGGTATAGCATCAGCCCGGGGGGAATATTATAAAAAGCTCTTTAATAAATATAAGAACAACCCAAAAGCTCAATGGCGAACGGTTAATACAGTATTGGGCGAACAACGAAGTCAGGTAAATAAAAAAATAAATGTTTTGGATAAAATGAACATATTGCAAAGCGATGATAAAATAGTAGCTAATTTATTTAATGACTATTTTGCATCCCTCCCAAAATGCCTTTCCGAGTCATGCCACACTAATTATCTTTATAGTAATCATGAAATTGATTATCTTAAGTTCTCTAAACTTTCAGAAATGAAAAGCTGCTTTTTTGCCGCAACAAATGAGCAAGAAGTATTTAATTTGGTGCAAACTTTACAAAATTCTAATACAGCTGGCCATGATAACATTTCAAACACTTTAGTAAAAAACGTATGTCATAATATAGTTGAGCCTTTTACTTATATCTGTAACTTAAGTTTATCGAGTGGTGTGGTTCCATTATCGATGAAACGGGCAATTGTGCTTCCCTTGCATAAATCAGGTAAAACTTCTGATATCTCCAATTATCGACCAATATCCCTTCTGCCAGTTTTCTCTAAAATATTAGAAAAAATTGTTAAAAAAAGAACATTAGATTTTCTTGAGAGTACTGGTTTCCTATGTAATGTGCAATTTGGATACCGGAAAGGCATGAGCGCGGAAGATGCACTTCTAAATTTTATATGCAACATTTTTCGAGAATTGAATAAGGGCAAAAATCTTACAGGGCTTTTTATAGATATCAAAGGTGCTTTTGATACAGTAGATCATGAGATTTTGATTGAAAAATTAGAACGGGCTGGTTTTCGGGGAATCGTCCTAGACTGGTTTATATCTTACCTAAAATCAAGAAGTCAAGAAGTAAAAATTAATGACCTTAAAAGTTCTGTAGTTACACTACATACTGGTGTCCCTCAGGGTTCAGTAATTGGGCCAATTTTGTTCTTGATTTATGTTAACTCTTTGTGCAAACTTAAGTTTTTTGGGAAGCTGACAAGCTTTGCCGATGATACAGCTTTTTCTTACTCTTCGTTTGATCCTAATGTCATTCCATATCTAATACAATCTGACTTATTTCTACTTAGAAAATGGTTTAATATCCATCATATGGTCCTTAGTCCAAAAAGTAAATTTATAAATTTCAGAATGAAAAATGAACCCATTCATATAAACTCCTTACCAAATGTTTATGTTAGTCATTCGCTTGATTGCCCTGGTTTTAATTGCAATGAGAATTGTGTTAAAATTGAAAACGTCTCAGTTTATAAATATTTAGGGATTCTAGTCGACCAAAAGCTAAAATTTAAGCAGCATATCTCAACAACAAAAGGTAAACTTCTATGCATTATAAGAAAATTGTATATATTAAGATCGGTATGTCCAAGAAATTTACTGAGGTCTTTGTATTTTTCGCTTTTTCATTCTCAACTAGAGTACGGTATCAGTGTTTGGGGTGGTAACTATTACAACAATGTTGCACCACTAAGTATTGCTCAAAAACATGCTATTAGAGTAATTAATTTCAAATGTCGCTTTGAATCTTCACTACCGTTGTTTCGTTTGTCAAATATACTTCCTCTCCGCTACATTTTTATCTACAAAGTTTTAAAAATATTTTATTCAAGAAGTGGCTATATAATTCCAAATATAGATAGGCCTTACTCTTTGCGTAACGCTTATAATTGTGTTGTTCCTTTTACACGAAAGGAATACTGTCTTCGTTCATTCTACTTTATAGCACCCTTCTTGTTTAATGTATTGCCCAATTGTGTCAAAACGTCACATTCCGAAAAAATATTTCTAAAAAATCTAAAAGTTTGGCTTTTAAGTCAAGATAACATCGAGTATCTATACAATAGAGTCTAGTTATACTTGTCAATACGTTAACTCACACGATTCCAGTTAAGTTAAATTCATTCATGTTTAATCACCAAATTTTATTTTAATTCCTGTCTTAATCCTAATCCTGTTTTAATCCTAATTATTCACCTCACAACGTTGAATTTTATATTTTAGTGTACAAATTTGACGGTGTTATTTTATATAACAAGTGCGTTTGCACTTCTTAAATAACACCTACTAATGAACATTTGTATTTAGTATAACAATTAATGTAAGAAAACATGTATGAAATTAATGTAATGTTCATTATGAATAAATAAATAAAAAAAATAAAAAATAAAAAATTGTTAATAATTTTATATACAGAATATAAACAGTATTATATACAGAATGCGATATAGTACGTTGCAATAGAATAGTAACAGTAAAGAAAAGAATTCACATTAAAATAAATAATGGTTTTAATTTTTTTAAAAAAAATAATATTTGTATTATTATCGATGTTTTGTTAGAAAATTTTTCACCTAAGCGTTGGAGTTTCTGGTTTTTAGTTAAGTTAGGAGCGAACACTATTACTGCACTGATTTCATGCCAAATCAATTACAGGACGACTTAAGATTATTTCTCTCTATTACAGTAAGTAAATTGTTTGTTATTATTCACCCATCGTTACAATATTTGAAAAATGAAACGCATTTGATTCGGATGTGGTACGTGTCGTCCGAGTCATGTTTGCGGATGACATGGAAGTTTTAACCCCGGTTTATTAATTTATTTCCACCTCCAAAATGATTACAGTGGACAAATTTTGGAACAGTTGCAGCATGCGTAATGTCTTTCTGTAAGCCTAGAAAATCTTTGAGTGATGAGTCTTTTATAGTGATGTGTCAGCATTGTACGGTAGCCACCACCTTACAGATATCAGCTCTGAAACGTCACCACTTATCAGTCCTTATATTTTTGAAAGTCAATAAAATAAAAAAAACATTTCGCAGCAAGTTTGAAATTTGTATACGACGTTCATTCAAAAGAAAAAAGACAAACAGAAAATTGACAGACAATTTTGATGACCACAAGTACCAAACAGGTGTATTGAAAGGTTTGCAGTATATAAGTTACAATAAAGTTTAGTTTCCAAAGTGGAAACTAGTTACTAATTGTTTTATATGTTTATTTCCTCCTTCGTATCATGAAAACATACAAAAAAAAATTGCGTCCATCAACACCTCAGAACGAATGCTAGTGTGGGATCTTGAAAGGGTTTTTGTGTGTTTTTGTGATACTTATTGTGCTACTACACAATACATTTTAAAAAGATTTTATTTAAAATTGTTATCTGACACCAATTGATGAACCACTAACAAATGTATTCGTTGTAATAGAAACAACAACAACGTTGACCAACCTTGCGTTGTTGTCACATATGACTTAGCTATTGCAAAAATTGCTATGCAAGTACAGTCTAAAGAAAAACCAGTGTATGATATTTTATTTTTTCATTTAAGACTGCTCTACGTAATTTTAGCATTGTTCAGAAGCAATTGGCAAAGTTATTGATGACTGGGGAATAATGAACACTTCTGTTGAAAGCGAGATAATTTATGCGTTTTTTAAAAGGTACCAATTTAAGTGAGTTTAACCGATATAAGCGATTTCATTGGTTAATGGCACTTGGGTTAGAAACCTTATGTGTTCAACCACAACTTTTAGAAAAATATCATAATTTTTTGTTATTTATTTAGATCTAATCATTGCTATCGGTTTCTAAGTCGCAGCATAACGACTGACGATTAGCTTAATTGCTAATCTTTAGATTAGCAATTTTATTACACATTCCTCTATTGCAAAATCCATGCAATTGATAGGATACCTTGGAATCAAACACACTGATAAATTTTTTCTATGCTGCCAATCGATTTAATCCTTGAAGAAACCATTAATGCAGATGTAGGAAAAAGATTATCCGGTTTGATTCAATTTACTAATTGTATTTCTGTTCGCCAGCGATGGGTTTGAGGTCGAGATTTAAGAACGACAATTATATCTTATACAGTTCTTATAATGCCAACGAAGACGTACATCTTCTAGATCCTGCAACTAAAAGTACTGCAGATCATTTAGTCAACACAATTTTCACCCCCAACAGATGGGCTATAGAATCCTTCGGTCCGTATAAATCTCCAGGAGGTGATGGAATTTTTCCGGTATTTCTGCGAAAGGGTCTAACAATCATCCTTCCATATCACGTTTGTTCAAAGCAAGCTTTTGCCTTGCTTACATTCCTCAGATATGGCGAGAAACTAAAGTTGTTTTTATACCTAAACCAGGAAAAAAACCAAATGAAACCAAATCATACAGACCTATAAATCTTACATCTTTTCTATTAAAAACAATGGAAAAGATGTTGGCTATCACATCCGTCATGTATGTCTTAAACAAATCCCTCTCAACTCTAGCCATCACGAATATCAGACTGGGAAATCTACTGAAACGGCGTTACACAGAATGGTGAAAGAAATTGAGAGCACCTCAAACTATAAGGAGGCACTTGTATGTACATTTATGGACAAACAACGAGCCTTTGACAATGTCCACTTTAATGCTATCATCGAGATGGCCACAAAGAAAAATATAAACCCGCTTAACACTGCGTGGATTATTAAGATGCTACAGAGTCGAGTCGGAAGATAACGGCTACTACCTAGGTGATTATTCAGTGACTGTTACTTCTTTTAGAGGCTGCTCGCAAGGGGGCGTGCTCTCTCCGCTGCTTTCGCTAATGGTGGATGATGATCTCCTCACTAAACTAAATGATTCCGGCTTCAACACTGTAGGCTATGCCGACGACTTGGCAGTCATGGTTAGAGAGAAACATGACTCCATTGTGGCTGGTCGAACCAAGACAGCTCTTAATATTCTATCAAAGTGGTGCAACAGATTGGGACTGTCGATCAACCCCCGAAAAACAAGCATTGTCGTTTTCACAAACAGGAGAAACTATAATTTCATTTCTCCTGTTCTAAACGGCGATCCAATGCAAACATCAAAAGAGGTTAGATATTTGGGTGTGATTCTGGATAGCAAACTAGCCTGGAACTCATACCTGAAATTTATCTCCGATAAGGCAAACAAATATTTTTTTCACATGCAGAAACCTGTTTGGGAAAACATGGGGTCTCAGCCCAAAAATGATACTTTGGTTGCACCAAAGTATTATAAACCAATTTTAACACATGCAACTTTAGCTTGGTGGCCTAAAACGCGCCACATAACTGCTCAAAATATGTTTACAAAAATACAAAGGCTTGTGTATCTTAGTGCCACAGGTGCTTTGAAAACCACGCCAACGTCAGCAATGGAGATTATTCTAAAGCTTTCTCCATTGCACCTACATATTAAATCTGTTGCGGTGTTGAGCGTTCATAGAAAGCAGCTAACAGAATGGTTTAAGCCGGGTAATCTAACCGGATACCTTAAAATCCTTTCTGAATTACAAGCCAAACTGCATACATACCATATTTCGGATTGTATGCCAAAACGATAGATTTAGACAGGCATTTTGATGTCAAGATATTAGCCAGAGATCGTATTAAAAACTACATACGAACACTGCTACATAACGCCAGCATCTGGTACACAGATGGTTTTCGAACCAATGTGGGCATGGGAGCAGGAGTTGTTCTAGAACAAATCAAACAGTTTTCTTAGGCACCACAACAACAATATTTCAAGCCGAAATGTTTGCCATTAGCAGTTGCGCTTTGCTATGTGCTGAAAGAAACCCATACAAGGTTGTACAACTGGTCCAGTAATGGTCCATTACTGGCAGCCAGTAATGCAGCAATGGGCGAGTACTGGCAACCACGACTGGGCCATTAACATAATTTCACTGGATGATAACTTCGGACAATAAATAGTTGCCATTCTTGGGCCAAATACTGGCAACCGTGACTGGGCCGTTAAAAAAATATACATTATTATCATATGTAAATTTAAATAAATTAAATACAAACTAATTTGAAATAAAATAAAAATGACGGAAAAAATTCAAAACTCCCCATACAACTGGTTCAGTTGCAATAATGGCTGAGTAATGGCAAACACCGCCCTGACTCCGCCATTAAAAAAAATATAAAATAATATTTTTTATTCATAAATTTAAATAAATTATTTACAAAATAATTAAAATAAAATAGAAATGAAAATAAATTAAAACATATACCAACCTTTTCTTTATTACCACAGTCTTTCAACCGACAAGGCGATAACTAAACTATATGTGAAATTTTTCAAACTATGTATTTCTAAAAGGGATAATACTCTAGTGAAATTTAAAAAAAATGACAGATCGGCAAATTCATGGCTACAGTACTGGCCCAATAACAATAGCCAAGTAATATTTACCATGCATGGGCCAGTGCTTGGCCATTTAAAGGTAACAATATACTGGCTATTTTCTTTAAACCATAGATCGGCCGATGATTGGTTCTAGTATTGACCCAGTAACAATAGCCAAGTACTGTTAACCATTAATGGACCAGTGCTTGGCCGTATGTCAATGTCTGGCAAAACCTACTTGGGAAATACCAAAATATTGAAATATATATTATCTCTGACAGCCAAGCAGCACTCTTGGCACTAAAATCTACGCGCTTTGATTCAAAACTGGTATGGAAATGGTATTAAAATCTACTAAAAATCTCCTGCAATAATATAGTAACACTTGTGTGGGCACCTAGCCACACAGGAATACAAGGAAATGCTATCGCTGACGCTTTAGCAAAGTAAGGTGACAATAAAAAGTTTGTTGGACCGGAACCATGCTTCGGAATGGCCAAGAGTTCGCTCAAAAGCACAATCCAAACATGGGAGCAGGAACAAAATGGTAAATTATAAAGAAGCGGAGAGGGACCAGTACACTCCAAGAAGTTTCTAGGTAACCTCCCTGTTTCACCCTTAAAACAATCGACTTAATCAGAGAGTCTCTGAGAACTTTAACGTGGTGCGTTACTGGACATGGTCCTTTAAACCACTATCTTAACAAAATGGGCCTTGTTGTTTCCGACAGGTGTAAATTCTGCTACTCGGACGCGGAAATGACACGCCATCTGCAGCTGTCCTGAACTCTCTTTGCACAAATACAACCAAATTGGTCATAGAAGACTAACACTTCCATTACCACAAAACGTCACTCCAATTGAGCTAATCAATTTTATTAAAAGTCTCAAATTGGATGACAACATACGACCAATAACGCACAGACCACGACTTACTAATAACACAATCAGGGTAAGCACAATAGACCTTCAGGTCGCAGTGCTACTTGAACTGCAAGTCTCCGGGCCCTCCAATAAAAAAAAAATCTTATGCAATACCAAGCAGAAATTTGTAATGGCTTAGATAGGGCCTTGATCAGGGATGCTCTAGTATGGATTAGGTTTTGGTAGGGCAGCCGGATTTGCCCCTGATTGGGATAACCAGATCAGACCCTGATTGAAATGACCGTACCAAGCTATGATATATATTTATTTATATATATTAAATAAATAAATTTAATACAATAAGTTAAACATAATTAAAATAAAATAAAAAAGCTACGATGCAAAAAAATTAAAACATATAGGACTTTAATCACTGTTATTATAGTCTTTCAGCCGAGAAGCGATAACCAAATTGGGATCAGATGTATTTAAATAAAGTTAACCATAAAAGAGTATTTTAAGCCAGGCCAGCAACAGGCCCACGTTTAAAATTTCTGGAGTGATCAGACCTTGATCACGCCCTGATTGTGTTCAGGCTTCCCCTAACTAATTTCTGATCGGGCAACTTATCTTAAAGACATTTGTTAAATTGATCTAGATAGAACATGTTCTTTCAATCACAATAAATAAATTTGGGTGTAACGATCAGCTCTATTTCGATTTTTGCTCTAGATTAAGAATCAAAACCATCTAAAAAAAACTTATTATCCTATTTCAATTTTTAATCTATATCAAATTAAAAATATCAAAAGTAAAAATATTCAAAGAAACTCCGTAATTCAATTTGTAAGTTTTTGATTTTATTTTTGGACAAAATCTGATTGATACGTTTTTGATTTGGTTGAAATTTTTTAGGAGTTTGATATCGAAAAAAAAGATATACGTGTTCGAGGATTTTTTTTTTGAAAATAGAGCGGTTCCAAATTTCGGGGATTTCGTGATTTTTGGCTAGAAGACTTATTTTCAAAAATTCATACCTTTGGCTCTATTAAACACAGAAACACATTTGTTTTGTTTTATTTTAAAGTTAAAAGATGTTATTTAAAAAAAAAAATAAAGTCAATAAAAATTATTAACAAATTCCTATTGTTATAAATAAATAAAATGTTAAAATCGATCTTTAGTCATTGACCCACCCACGTATTTAGTTTTTAGTATGACCATCGTATCTTACGTTGAATTTTCTATAAAAACATATTTTTAATTAATGGAGAAATAATTTTCACCGTAAAAAATAAATTAAGTTATCGAGCGCCGCGACGACAAAAAATTCCATAAATTTTTGATTGAGTTGAAAATTTGTTTACAGGTTCTATATAAAACAAAAGATGTACGTGTGTGAGGATTTCAAGAATTTCGTGATTTTTGGCTTGAAGACTAATTTTAAAGATTCATAACTTCGGTTCTGGTATTGCTAGACAAAGACACATTTTTTCTGTTTTATTTTAAAGTTAAAAGATGGAATTATAAAAAATGTATATATCCTATTGTTGTAAACAAACAAAATCTTGAAATCAATTTTTAGTTAGTGTCCAACAATAATAATGAGTGTTTAGTATACAAACATCGTATTCTACGTTCAATTTTCTATAAAAAACGTATTTTTTATTAATAGAGAAATGATATTTACTGTTAGAAATAAGCTAATATATCGATCGCGGGACAACATAAAATTTCATAAATTTATGTCGTCCCGCACTGGAAAAATTAATTTATTTGTAACAGTAAAACTCATATTTCGTATTAATTAGATATACGTTTTTTATAGAAAATTAATACGATGGTCATACTAAAAACTAATAACGTGGGTGGGCCAATAACTAAAGATCGATTTGAACAGTTTATTTGTTTATAATAATAAAAGTTTTTAATAATTTTTATTGACTTAAATTTATTTTTAAAAGCATTTTTAACTTCAAAATAAAAAAAACAGAAGTTTCTATCTTTAATAGAACCGAAGTTATGAATTTTTGAAAATAAGTCTTCAAGTCAAGAATCACGAAATCCTCGGAATTTAAAACCGCTCCATTTTCCAAACAAAAAAAATCCTGGAACATATATATTTTTTTTGAAACCCCTAAAAAAAATTTAGTCAAATCAAAAATGTATCGGTTCGAAAGGTGTTCGGTTTGTAAAAGAATTACCCATATCAAAGAGAGAAATTGTTATCAAAGTATCGACTGTGAATAACATGTTGGAATGCTGAATAACTATTGGGCATAAAAGGGACCAATGTATATAAAAGAGAAACCAAGATAGAAAATATTCGTTAATAAAATATCGTGCATTCTGTTCGACGAAGGCAACTATTATATTTTATTAGTTGAAGTATTGATTTATTTGTCAAGTAATTGATCAATTGATCAATTTCACAAATATATATTTAAAATAAAATTATTTGTTGCCTAATTATGATATGAAATTTGTTATTTTATTATTTATCTATTTTGTAACGTAAACAAGTATTGGTTAAAATTGATTAATAAATCGATTGATCAGTGGCGAAGCGTCGGTATAGACACACTAGACAGTGTCTACCCAAACATAATATAAATATAAAAATTTATTTTCATATTGTTCGCATAATGTCGACTTAATACTATTTTGTCAAACGTTCAAAGAAAATCATTAAGTTTTAATACAATAATTAGAACAAAATCAATTCAGCTATGTTCCTGAAACTTAAATACAAACGTTTCCCAGTTTCATGTACAAGCAAACAAAAATGTTTTTCTCACAGTAGACGTTTTAAATTATGACTACCGTAACAAGCAATATCAGCAACAACAAATTTTCAACTTTTGTTCCTTCTTGGATAGACATTTTTGTTTATGTCTATATCTGTTTATATTTTGTTTCCAAATTTTTTGAGAAACATATTATGGGAAACATTTTTAACAAAAATTGTAATTATTAGTTAGATGTTTCTTGAGCAATTTTTTGCGTGATTCCAGATTCGATTTCACGACTTCTGAATAACAGAAACAGTTGGAAAATAAATTTGAATCTTTGATTTTGGGTTAATTTTGGAATATTTTTAGAATTTTGAAAAATGTTTCAATCTTTAATTTTGTTATAATTTTTGCAATATTTTTGGTATTCTGGGAAAAGTTTGAATTTTTAATTTTGTTGTAATTATTGCAATATTTTAAGAGTTCTAGGAAATGTTTGAATTTTTGATTTTGTTATATTTCTTGCATTAATTTTGGAATTTTTAAAATAGTTTCAAATTTTGATTTTTTAATAATATTTAGAAAATTTTTGGGATGTTGAAAAAGTTTAAATTTTGGATTTTATTATAATTTTTGGAATATTTTTAGAATTTTGAAAAAGTATATTTGTACTTTTACAAAGAATATTATGTATAATATTCATCGCCCCCAAAACTTAAAGCAATTAAATGTTTTTGTTAATCTACAATATCCTTTATCTTTTGTACAAAATATTTCTATTTCAAAATTTTTAAAATTTTTGATTTTGATTTAGATTGAACAATCTTTTTTAAATATTTTGCTTGCGGCGAATAAAAAATATAGTATATGATGCACGGACGTAAGTCATTTTAAACTTAATCTGGGTGCAAATCTCGGTTGGCTCTTCGACTCGCAAATTTCACATGCGTCCAAAAACCTTAGCTTTCTGTCCTTTCATCTTAATGTATTATAATTAGTTTCTACTGGCATATTAATAAAACTTTGGAATATGTCTACCCTAGTGTCAGAAGCACGCTTCGCCACTGCGTTTGATGTATAAGGAAAACTGAATCTAATAAAGCAAATTAAATTACATAAACGTGGAAATATTTATTCAAATGAAGGTAACGAAACCGATCCGATAACGAAACCGTTACTTTTTGTTAATTTAATATTTATTTTAAAGTTTATAGGAGATTGCCCAAACCGGGATTCGTTTGTAAAAAGAACCCGTATTTCATTTACTTATTATTCATTTATTGTTAAAAAAATTCAATTCAAACATCAATTCACCTACCATTACAATATTTGGAAAATTAAACAAAATTTATTGAAAATTTTTCATCAGATATGTGTACGTAGTACATGCAGATTTTCTCCTCGAGTTGTATATTTTTTCCACCTCTAAATAAATAAATTGGACGAGTCCGGAATCATTGCAACATATGAAATATTTATTGCTATTATTATTGTCATACTGGCAGATTGCAGAAAGACTTCTTTGTCCGAACTGCATACAAATGGAATAGTTTGCCGGAACCCTTAGTCTCAGGTGGCTTCAACCCGCAGAGGTTTAAAAAAGCGTTCATCAACACCTTGGAACGCCAGTTGTTGTGGGACCTAAGTCTAGACCTAGGTCTTAAAAGGTATTTGTGTGTTGTTGTGACACATATTCTAAACCCTATTACACATCACTTTTTGTTTAAAAAAAAAAAAGGTTGAGGAACGTAAGAGATAATGTAAAAAAAACAGCAAGAATCGGGATCTGACCTGCGGACAAACTTGGGCACCAGTAGTATAAATGATGGTTTAAAAGATTATATAGCAATTCAGAACATCATCGTGCGGTGAACGTGCATATGTGAAAAATAACTTTTAGTGGAGATGGAAAAGGTCTATATCTCTAAGCTTATTTCTGACTCGAATTGAAATATTTGCCAGAAGGAAAGGAGATAGTTCCAAACCTTCACTACCTGCATTCAAAAAAGGCAGGAAAATGGTTACAGTACTCCATTGTACTTTGTAGATTAATTTTGGGATTGCGGTTAAAATTTGTAGAGGAGGCAAACCTCGATTGTCTGCCTAATGCCTATAATTTCTTTCTGCGAGAAGAGATCACCGTTGCGGTGAAGGAAAGATCTGATCCTTTTCAACATTCATAACTGATCTGAAATCTTTCTTTTAGTGAGCTGTACTACCGTTGGACGAGGATTTTAAAATGTATGTAGTGCGTAAGAATACGCTACCAGAATATGAATTTCACCTGGAAACTAAAAGCGTTGTGATTCGCTTAAATAGTTAAAAGATTTCCGATTACACTAAGCTAGGCTTTTAGTAGAGGAGAGAACCAATATTTCTGTACATACCAACCCAGGACTAGTAGAACCTTCATGTTTTTTCATAACGAGTATCCAGAAGAGAGACCAGAAGACTGAGTTTTGTGAGTGCTGGAGGGA
Organism: Diogma glabrata; assembly: GCA_963693315.1. NCBI lineage: Eukaryota > Metazoa > Arthropoda > Insecta > Diptera > Cylindrotomidae > Diogma > Diogma glabrata. Next base: position 209,269,820 of record OY856188.1, read on the forward strand.
GGAGATATGAGTAGTTTCTTACACCGAATGTGGTTCACAGAGACAACTTGAACTCAAATAGTTTCGAAACAAGCAAAAAACAGAGAACTAACCTCGTTGGCTCCTCGGTGGAGCCAACCCAGTTCATACAGCGGATGCGGGCTGTTGATTGGGGAACAACATTGAGAATCAACAGGTCACGAACATAAAAATTGTGGAAGACCATGAAAAAGCAACTGCTTTTTCTATTGCTTTACCGAGGGAGTCACATCCACGACGTACGGGTACGGTGTCAATTATATAGATTCAGAAACAACTTCTATTTAAGGAGAGACCTTACCAATCAAATATATGAACAGCATACTTGGCCAAACCAATTGTGAAATGAGAATGGGGAAGATAAAACATTGCCAAGCCCTTTTTTTCCCACGCTTAACGCTTTGCAGTGACTTTGCAGTGAAAACTCCAAAACAAATAAACTAGAAAATATTAAAATGGATAACTTTCTTAAAAGTGCAGATATTAAGTAGCAAAGAGAAGGCTTTTATAGATTCTGATGCTAGATGTACAGTTTTAATTAAAGGGTTCTAGATTTAGCTGGGTCATTAAGACTGTAGAATATGGATCCACAAGACGAATGGTTTAGTGTACTATTGCCATATAAAGTTTTATCAAAGGTTTCACTGGTGCAAACCTTAATAATTCCCTCGATCGTCAAGAAATTAATCCTAAAAATATATTTTTGGGATGCGCTTGAAATTCGTCTACAAATGTCAAAAAACGTTTTGGATTTCGATATGTTAGAGACTGAAACGGATAGGGTAAACTTTTCTAGAACCGAACCAGAAATGCTAGCTAGCACAGTTACAGAATTTGAGGCGTCAAAAGAAGACTTCTTACACGAAAAAAAATAATTTGGTATATTCTACAAAACGGATTCAACCAAAATAATTTTTTAGTCTCAACAAAAATTTAGTACAATTAATCATACGTTTTGAACGTTTGACAAAGCATTGTCAAATGATAAAAATGTATGGTCGATTGTACTAAATTTTGGTTGACGCTACAAAATTAATTTGGTTGAATCCGTTTTGTAGAATATACAAAATTATTTTTTTCAGTGTATATAAGATGTTCAAATATATTAAAACATGAGATTGAGATTCATATGAACCATATGAACCAAGTGAGACGCCCTTATCCGGTTGCAGTATATAAACAAAAGGGAGTAGATAAATAGTTAGACAGAATGTTGCAACAAAAAGTGAATGGGCTAATCCCTTTGTCAAATAAATATCTCTATAAATTCTACTATCGGCCTCGATACCGGTTTACCATCTTAGTTTGATTTTAATACAGCTTCAACTAAAAAATGAGACAGAATCTAACAAAACATGGTTATTCTAATCAGGGCTAGCATACTAGACTGGTTCCTTAAATTAAATGGCAAAAGTAAGCTGACAATTAAGGTAAAAAGAAAGTGTATTGGTGAAATCGATAATTAATTTTCTTATCTTATTTTGAGCTTTAATCTGGAACTAGAATATTCACATCTAAAGAAATGTTTTAAATGATTTGCTATTTTATTTCGGTTCCGGACTTATTTTAGTTCATGATATTAATATAATCCATGCTAACAAACATAAAAACATTTATGTGAGCTACAGGTCAATCAACCAATTTTTAACATTTCTCAGTTAATTGCATTGTTGCATCACACAACCAGTAATACAGTAATACATGTTTCTATCTATGCGCATAAATATTAAAATTTTATTTTGTTTTTGTAATAATATTATATGTAGATATAATCCAATTGTTCAAATTTTAAAGAAGTAGAATGGTTGTCTGTAGTTGTAGAGGAGAATATTTTCTCGTTTGATTAGATTTGTTTATTGAGACGAAATGGGGAAATTTGTGTGCGATAAAAAGTATAATTTAAAAGAAACAAGAAATGCACACTCTAACTATAAATAATCGATTAAATGCTCGTTCGAGACATTATGTAAATGTTAATCAAAAGATAATTTGTCAACATTACACTATCGCTTTTATTTTGTAGCAACAAAGTCTTTTATTTTAAAATTTAGTAACTAATTGATTTGTTAATAAAAATTTGTTAGAAATATTGTCTGGACATGATGTACATGATGAATCGCCTTCATTCTTAGGTATATGATTATGTCAAGAATGCAAGAACATGTTGTATCCGAAAGAAGATAAGATATGGAAAATTATGTTAAGGTGAAAATAAAATTAAAAGTGGTGGATTAATGCACAAGAAACCAAAGGAACAATGACTGATAGTTTTGAGTATATAATTTTTGGAAAAAAATATATATATAGAATGGAAGGAGACAAAGATTATATACTTATATTTCATATGGTGAACTGTTAATGCGATTAAAATGGAATTTTAACCATTTAAATGCGTTTGAAGTGGATTGTCATATATATAATTTATAATATAAGCATTTTTGATTTTAATTTATATAATTTTTGTTTGTGTTTTTTTCTTATTAAATTCTTTTCTTTGTAATTTTTATTGTGTTCAGAAGGTTTTTTCTTACAATTTATTTTATGTTAGCTAAAATTTTGCTTAAATTGTATTTGTGCGATATAGAGTTTTTTTAGTATTATTTAAAAAAAAAGAGATTTTCCAATAAAAATTCGCTGGGATAGATTCAGAGTTTCAATAATTATTTATATCATAGAGTGCAATACTTTAACAGTGATAACTAAACAACAAATTAAGTTAAAAATGGGTTATAAAAATGTAAAAGCCATTCAAATATGCAGATTAAAAAGATAATTTACTTAAAAATTTTGCGTTGTATAGCCGAACCCCTGCAAGTAGTCAGCTTGGTATTTGCGGATAATCTAACGCTCATATATAATTTGTTATAATTATTACTTAACATACCAAATTTTAAATATTTGAAAAATACTAAATGAATTTACGGAGATAAGAATAAATTGATGCCCAATTTTATTTGAGCGCTTTTGTAGCTGAAACCTATAAAAACAGTACGACGATGTTGTTGGTAATCAAATTTAAATGTTTAAATTTCGATATACAACTGGGAGCGACAAATGCCCAAAATACTGGTTCACGAAAAATTTTTTCCTTCATAGTGACTTTTCGAAAAATGATTAAGACAGACCAAAGCTTTGGAGAAATAAGAATTTAATGCAGTGATTTATTTTAGGTTCCTTTTGGGGTTGCTGCTGATTTTCAACAGTTCGGAATATTAAACAAACCGAAAAATGTAGGTAAAAACTGATTTATATTAACGTAAAATATTTTGACTTCTATAAAAATATAGAAAACATCAATACATAGCATGGATGCAAATTTCCCAAGCCGAAAATAGTTAGGGAAAGACTGAATACAATCTGCAGAGCATGATCAGTGCCAGAAATGATAAGCCCTGTTAGAGCAATCTGATGTATAGGATTAACCTTATATTTGAAAATAGCTGGCCTTTATTTGGTTTTCCATATTTGAGCCCTAGTTGGCCAATTTGATCAGGGCCTGATACAAATCCCGGACAAGGGTTTGCTCTTTTTAATTTTATATATTGAACTTTATCAGGCTCTGATCCAACTATCCCAATCAGGGCCTGCCTATACACTCATGATCGGGGCACTATAAAACTAGGGAAACCTGATCTGGACTCTATTTCAGGCCTAACAAATTTCTGCTCGGGATCGTTTTTAGCATCAAAAATATGTTACAACAAACATTTATTTGACCACAATTTCATTTTCGACTTATGTTAAATTAAAAATTAAATAAAAAGAGAATGAGTGCTTGCGGTTTGTACTAAAATCATATCAATATCCGAAAATGTTGCAAGAGATTTATAACAATACAATCCGTCATTTTATGGTATAGATACAAAAGACTAGCAGTAATCATTAACATTGACATCTAGTATCCTCCTAACTTTTCCCTTATCATATAAAATAAAATCGAACAAAAAAAATTGAGGCCCTTATCATTCAACCCCGGAAGACAAAAGTCAAAGCGATTTCTTAAAAATGAAATTTTAGGAATCACCTATTATAAAATTCTATTTAAAGCATATCAAAACATATAATCACTCAGGTAGGCAATCAGTGAACCAATTTAATTATCACCAAAAAAAATAAGTTTTGGTAAAATCCGTAGCTAACCGTTTATTTGTTTAAATTTTTTTCTTATTTTTACAAAAATTTCTCTTTCTTTTGAACAACAAAACAGACGGACATAAAAAAAGTAAATCTCTAATTGAAATTTAAGTTGTAGTCTTTTTAAAGAATGAAATAAAAAACTTACCAAATTGACTTCTCATCCATGGATAAAGCGGTGATGGCATCGATGCCGGTGTACTTTGGTTACTAGGAGATTGTTGCTGTCCTTGATGTATTTGAGGAGACTGCTGATGTAACATTCCCTGTCCTTGTGCAACAGGTGGAACACCACCTGTTTGTGTATACATTCCCATGTGTTGTGGATTTTGCTGGTGACCAACCTGAAAATAATTTAATTTCAATTCTGTTGAAGTATATAAATTTTAAATTAATATTTACAATATCCACTTGTCCTTGCCCATGTGACATATGATGAGGTATTGTCATTTGAGCACCCATATGGTGACTACCCATTTGTTCTAATGGTGGTGAGCCACCATCACCCATACCTAATCCACCAACAGCCGCCTGTAACTTACAACTAGCATATACAACAGGTTGCTGTTGCTGTGTTTGTCCACCACCACATGTTGTACCATTTTGTAGTGGTCCATTTATCATTACAGCACCACCACCACCAACAACCCCACCAACTTGACTTGATGGACTATCTGCTCGCGTATACGATGGATCAAGGTTTTGATTGTAATAACCACTCATTCGATCGTATGGTGGAAATCGAGGATATGGTAAATTGCCTGGATTTGGATTTTGACTATATTGATGATGCATTTGATGATTACCATCAAGATCACTTACACCATTCCCAGAATAGTGACTATGCATATCTGTACCCATATATGAATTTGGAAAGTATGACGTCATACTTTCACAATTATTTGTACTCATCGTCATTTTGTTATTTTTATTTTTGTTTTATTTTTATTTGTCTTTTAAAAACAAAAGAATTATTTCTTAATTTAATTCTATATAAAAGAGATTTTTTTTAATTTTAATTTTAAAATTAATTAATAATTTAAATATCACTTTATTTTTTATTTTTTACTCTTTACGTATTTATATTTATTCACAATCACTTTTTAGATAAAATACCACAATTAATTTTATAAAAAGTAATTTAATTTACTTTTTGGCCGTTTGGTGATGCATTTGGTGCGGTAACACTTGTTAATTTCTGAAATTAAACAAAAATATTTAATTAGATTCTGCACGTTTTTTATTTTAATTTTAAAAATTTGGTCAACCTAAAGGAGCAAATACTTTTTGGAAAAATACAATAACGTTTGTTGATCCTTTCATTATTTCACAATATTCTAAGACCTCCTGATCTTCGCCAAAACTTTATTGAAACTAAAATTTAGTTTGTTGTTGTTTTTTTAAGTTATTATAAAAATTATGAAGAAATATCCTCCATTCTCCCACATGTAAGATGTCTTGTCGCTGTCTATCGTTCGATCTGTCACATATGCAAAATAACCACACATAAAGTGATAAGAAGCTGAAGAGGAACAAAAGATTTTCTTCTATATTTATTTACTCGTTCATTAGTTTTGACATTTTTTATTAAATGAACCGTGGAAATTCAGAAGAAAAATGGATATACATAATACAAGAAACAGAGTTATGAATGATGATCGAGATGATCATCTAGAGCAAATTATTGTTTAGTTTTTGTTTTTCTTCAAAATTTCTCTGATCGTACATGTGTTTTGGTTAAAGGAATGGAAGAAAATTCTAAATAAGTAGGCGGTTTGATTGATGTTAAGATAATGAGTAAAATTATTTGTTGGTCAGATCGTTTGTTGTTATAGGTGATATATGATATTTTAAAATTGTGGCGCCATGTCATTGGTATAACAAAATTTTTGATGGAGATTTATTTCGTTTAAATAAAAATTCTTAAAAAAACAAACTTGTTTATCAAATTTAACAAATTAATAATGAGAAAGATGAAGTCTATCAACTTAAATAATGAGTTTTGGTCCGTATCGTATAAGATCAATTTATCAAACAGTATTGGACTTTTGTATGCTACAGTTTATGAATTAGAGCTACCAATTTGATAGTAAATCGAAGACAATCAATACTCCAATTGAGCAAAGCCTGCAACAACTATTTAACTCAATCAAATAGTTTCTAAATCATCCATTGACTGTGAATCCTATCAAAACTTAATTCATCCAAAACATTATGACAAATTTATTTACTCGATCATTAAAGAGATAAAAATGATCAAGAATTGTAAAAAGATGAAAATATTTCTTCATTTTGATTTATTTCATTTTGTCTTGACATTTTATCTGATGATGATTTGTCAATTGTAATTTTCTTACACACAAAAACTAAAAACAAACCAAAATGAATTAAATCAAAATAAAAATTCTTAAGAAATTCGCGAGAAAAACTTGTATAAGAGACGAAAACAAAAAATTTCTATTTAATTTGTTTATAAAGTTTTTCGCGAATTTTTTGTTTTTTTTTTACTTGACAAGGCATAAATGACAAACATCTTGTACAAATAATTTATTAATGTCAACTAAGTTTTGTAAAACTTAAAGCAAAAAAATTATAAAATTTGGCAAAGCCATTTTTTTATTATTATTTTTTTGCAGTTTTACTTTGATTAAAAATTAAGAAAATTTTAAACTCTAATCTCTTTTCATTATTCGTTTTTTTTACTCTTTTCAAAGGAAAAGAAATATTTCGAAATGTTTTATGTCAGATAGTTTGGATTATTTGTTTTTGTGTATGAGAAAATTAGAATGGTGGTTAAGTAGTGTCGTTTAGATTTTTACATTTTTGTAATTGTATTTATGTGACTAGTGAAATTCGATTTGAAATGTTACACAAGATAAGTATTAAATTTGTTGGTCAAATTAAATGAATTTTATTCTCAATCGTAGTAACTAGTTTACCCATACTAGTTTACCCAAAAGTTCACTGGAACCATGGTTTTAAGAACCATCTTACTTACCCTATCTTGTAGTTGGTCTTTTGACTTAAGTGATAGAGCTCAGTAGACTTAATGACCTTAGGAGCTATAAAGTGAGGTTCGCCTAGGCCGTTAGGTCACAAATAAACTAGCAGCATAACAAATCTACTTTAGCTGAATTGTGTCAAGCAATTGTTATGCAGCATACAAATATAGTTCTGATTCAGGAACCATGGGTAAATAAAAATCATTTGCTTGGTCTGAATTGTAAACAGGGAAGGGCGTTTGTTTGTATAGGTACGGAGAACTCTCTTTCGTGCATTTACTTGTCGAACGACTTTTTCGGTACCCTTATACCCCAATTTAGTAGCAAAGATGCCGTTACTGTCAAAGTTACGGTAAATATCTAGCTAGAGTGTTGATACTGATTACCGACTACATTGTATCTACCGTACGATGGTACCATTCCAACCCAAGATATCGTTAAAGAGGTGGAAGTCTGCAGCAAAAAATCCTGCTCTTGATCCTGGGATACGATGCAACTGCGCATCATGGAATTTGGAGCAGTTCAGATAACAACAGACGAGGAACAGACGTCGTGGAGTTTCTTCCTGGCACAGATATAGAAATTCTAAATAAGGAATGCTTCCATTTTTTCAAATGCATCGTTGTAAGAATAAATTAACATTATACTAGTCTAGTTTTGGCGAAAAGGAGAGGAATTCGAAATTGGAGAGTGTCGCAAGATATTTTAAGGTCGACACATTGGTAAAAAAAAGTTTTAGAAATCGTAAACAATTGATTGGGATATGTACAGATTACTTCTTAGCCAAATGTTTCGTTATCCATCGATCAATTGTATACAAGACATTAACAATGTTGCATATCGGATTCAAGAGTGTATGGTCAAGGCTTTTAAGGAATATTGTTCACTCAGAGCGTTCCATCCTGAAGGAAACTCACCCTGGTAGAACAAAAACTAAAAAAACTGAGATCTACAGTCATGAATCTTTTAAAGAAAGCCAAGCAAACAAATAATACCAAAGACTGGATCGCTTATCGTGTTAATCGAAGGAAATATAAATACAGCATCCAAAGTGCTAGACAGAGTGCGAAGAATTAGCTGCGCATAATTTGGTGACTAAAATTGAACGATCACTTGATGCCAAATAATTCGCTTTGGGTGTTTTCTTAGTTATAGAAGGCACTTTTGATAACACCACCTTCGAATCCATCAGGACTGCAGTATCAATGCATGGTATTAGCAGGATAATCTCAAATCGTACTGTGTCTATGTTGAGCTGCTACATTTCTTTTGTTGAAATGGGAAATACAACTGTTTCCGTCTCAGTTAAACGAGCTCATGGAGGCCTCATCCCTCATATCTTATGTGAACTTCGGTAGTACAAAGCTCTCAGGGTTATGCTGATGATATTGTCATACTGGTAATTGGTAAAGACCTTCGCACTCTGGTGGATCTGATACAAAATTCACTAAAGTTGGTTGAGGATTGGTGTGGGAAGCAGGGACTATCGGTCCATCTATCCAAATCACAGGTAATCTTATTTAACAATAAGAGAAAATTAACAGCAACTCCAAGTCTGTTTCTTTTCAGTATGCAGTTAAGCTACTCAATAATGTCACACTGCTGTGGGTTCCATGTCATAGAAGCATTTCAGGCAACGTAAAATTGGATGAATTTGCAAGGGTGGGAACGGTCAGGAAATTTTCTGACCCAGAACCCATCTTAGGGTTTGCCTTTTCATTATTAAAGGATGATGCGGACCTTAATATAAATGCTTTGTAGAATGCGTCATTAACAGGCAGACAAAGTAAAATTAAAAATATTAATTTTCTTTTAAAGCTGAAGAGGAAAACTCTCCGCTCTGTTATCGGTGTCTAAACAGAACATGGACATCTAAATAAACACCTTTTTACCATGTAACTTATAGAAAGTCCTCTCCCGGATTGTGTTCTTGAAAAGCAGGATGACTCTTAGTCCGTTTGTGTTGCCTGGTCTTCTCTTGTATCATAGCGAGGATTTTTGGCTCCAGCACTGTAGACGCCAGCACCATACAGTCGGGCTTGGATTTCATTAACCAGACAGAAAGGTTTGTGGAATAGGTCTTATGAGGCCAAACTCGGAGACGGCGCTGTGGACTGTAGATTCTGCGTATCAGGACAAGTGCCACTTCGCGCAACCTGTTCATTCTTTTCTAATCTAATCTAATCTAGGTGCTAGGTGAGAATTGAAGGTAAGTATAATTCCTGTTTAAATCTATCCTTGCCACAGCACTGAGTTCTGCTGTTGCATACATTTGTATTCCCTACAACCAACAAACTGTTTTATGGATAAGAATAAAATTATCGAAAACAAACATGGGAGCGATGACCTAGTCTTAACGTATCATTAAGCCCATCCATGTTCGCCATGACTCGAAAATCGTGCCTAACATCTTCATTTGGGCAACACAAACATTAGAGTCGACAATAGTAAACCGATCTCACTAAGTGCTAAGGTCATGTCAGAAATAACATACAAGTAGATTAAGGATTGTGGACTAATGTGACTCAGAATCACATCACATTGGATACACACCGAGTTGCTAAAATTCACTTGTCCAATGCAACTTGATTGAGCGGCCCAAAATCCGACGTCTTTCGATCCAACAATCAACTCCAATATCTTCTTGAGACAAGAACGAAACACACGGGTCCAATCCAATGCATCGAAGGGCTCTTCACTGATACCTACATGTGATATAAAACGGCGTAAATTCTCTGCCAGCGACCAAACACACCATGCGTACGCACAAATCATAACACCGCAAGCTAGGTTGCGAGTACAACCTCCAGTCTTCAACGATATACTGATAGCGAAACCATGGGTGAACAGTATACAAATAATACACTTTTCAGGCCAGGAAATACAAAAAAACGGTCCTCTTCAACAACCGGTCGAAAAAATTTACACTAACAAAATACATCTGCAGAGATCTAACTGCAGTGCAGATTGAAATCCCCTTCCTAATATCGGAGTTCGCAAGTTTATTCTAGCATTTGCATACTTTCATGGACATGAGGAGGATACACCACATGATAAGGTGAGCAAGCTCATTCGTCACTACTGGGACAACCATTACAAACTCAAAATACCATTTTGGGGCCGGTTCATCATCAAAAATCAACACATATGTTGAGTCTTTGCACCAATACCTATACTAAATACATATTTATAGCTAATAAAGGCAGCAAACTCACCTTCAGAAAAGCAATCAGAAACCGAGGTCTTGAAATTAGCTCTGAGAAACAAAATCACCGAGAATGTTATCAGTCACTGCCATGTCTCGGATGAAGCTTCTATGTCAAACCACGTTTATACATATTCTTCAACATAGAACACCAACCGAGAGAATTCTCCAGTTTAGAAATCCTAATGAAGAATAGAATCTCTTCAAAGTGCATATTCAGCATAATTTAGGAGCTTGTGACAGGATCAACTCCACAATGGAGCCGACTACACGCAAATCACCTGCAGAAAGTTATCACTGAAGCATACCATCGAAACTCTCCAATTACCAAGTTTAAAAGAACCAGAGGTTCGTTTTGGTGGAACGGCAACCTTGAAAGAATAAGAAATAGAGTTTGCAAGTTCTTTAACAGACTAAAAAGGATGCTTGGACGGAGTACCAATCAACTCTTACCAACTGCAACAAAGAACTCAGACGATCAAAAAGGGACCGTTGGAGAGGGCTTCGCTGAACAATACAGTCTACCGGCTGCTGCTCGACTCCAAAAGTGAAAACTTTGGTGCATTGAATTCTGAAACTGAATTGCAGATCAACTAGCCAATAGAATACTCTTCCCCATAAGTACGATTTAAGCAATCAAATCCTAGTAGGCGATGGAATAATTTCGATTTTCCTGCAAAAAGATCTGACTGCCATTCTTCCATATCTTGAGCGTCTGTTTATAACAAAATGTGCTTCGTGATTTGGTGAATTGGTGCAATAAAGTGGGGCGGTCTATCAATTCACAAAAAACTAGTACCGTTGTCTTCACTAACGGAAAAAGCGTCAATTTCGATCCTCGTTCTTTTAACAGCGAACAGATATACATAGTCAAACACATTAAGTACTTAAATGTGATCCTGAATATGAAGCTCACTTAAAATTTGTATCTAAAATACATCTCAAACCAAGCTAAAAAGGCTTTATTCGACTCTTCAAAGTATAAAACTCAACCCATGCTATACGCAGATTTGACAGTTTTTACAAAAATACGGAGATTTGTTGGTATCTGTGCCACAGCTGCTTTCAGAATCACACCTACATCAGCAATGGCGTCCTTCGCCTACTATTTAAATTGCACCTACACATTTGATCTATAGCAGCATCAGGTACTCACGGACTGCAGCTCGTTAAAAAACTTATACCTGGCAGTCTAATCAGTCATCTAAAGATGCTCTCGGAACCGCCGAACGAAGTGGAACCTTCCCAAATTCCGGACTAAATGATAAATAACCCTAATGTATATACAACCATTTTATTGTCAAAATCGAGACCGGAGAAGATATTGAGAGCTACTTACGAGCTACTGCTGAATGCTGATGTACGTTTTTTCTCTGCTGATGCAGGTTCCTCACACCTCTCACAAAAGTTGGTAAAAAAAACTAACCTCAAATTGTTAAAAAAATTATATTATGTTACTATAATTAATTCTTCAACACAAGATCGCTAATGACTATAACTTTTTTCTTGGTTTGGTGCAAGCGCGCACACAAACGAAGGGCTTTCGGATCCAGACCTTCCTCCCTTCTTACTTACATCTTACACATTCAATAAAATATTGTTTCTTACATGAATATTGGAATAATAATCATTCAAATGATAAAAATGTTTCAAAAATCTGTAAAGCATAAGCAATAATTTTATAAGCAATAATTTTTCATTTTAAATTTTGTTTGACAAGATTATTTTAGTTGCCTTCCACCCCTAAAACTCTTTCTGTGTGCGCGTCTGGTTTGGTGCATAGACCATCCAATCAACCTCTACATTTCCACATTCTTTACAAAATTTTAAACTCAAAAAATTAAAAACATATCATTCAATCACACTCCAACAACAAACAAAAATTAAAACAATTTTAAAATCGTTACACACTTCAACTCTTTAAAAAAAAATTTTAATTAAAATAATTTCGAACGTAATCTATTGTTTGTTATTTGCTATTTTTCATTTTCCTATCAGAAAATTTTTTAAATAAAATCACAAAATAGAAGGAATTTTTCCAATTTTCCAATATTTCATGAAACATTTTTTTTTTGTGTTTGATATAAAATATTATCATGTAAATAGTTTTGGATATACATACATTTAATGAAAAGATAAAAAAAAAGAAAAGTAGAAAATTGAAAAATTTTATATTTGAAAAATTAAAAAAAAAGGATTGAAAATTCCTTGTTTAATCGTTTGAAAAGTTTTCAATAAATAATTTGCTGTAGTTGTTGTTGTTTTTGATTAATTTATTACTTTTGTTGTTGTTTTTCTTCTATTAAAATTATCATCATTTTGAGATTATTATTGTGTGATGATGGCAATTTATTTGCTGGGTTTTAAAGGTGTCGAAAAAAAAAATTTAAAATATGTCTTTTGTAAGAATATAGATACATATTTTTTGGGGTATTGAGATTGTGATTTAAATTTATGTAAACAAAACCACATCATTTTATATTTGTTGATTCTCATATCACAAAATTTTCTTTTCTTAAACCAATTCATTTCCCATTAATAATTAAACAATAATCCAACAAATTCATCTAACAACATTTCTTCTTAATCTTATTTTCTTATTTTTATTTAAATGTTTAATTATATACATTTTTTCACATTGTGTCAAAGAAAATCTTACTAATTAATTAATTAATTATTTAAATTGTTTCATTTCTATAGCTGAAAAGTAAAAACGAAATCCTATTTTTGTATTCAATTTTCTGTATAACTATAATGCAAATAAAAAAAACAGTAAATAAAATCACAATCAACCTGTTCTTATAATATCATATGAGTACGTAAAAAGTAATGAAAAAATTCCTCATCATCAACATTTTAACATTAACAAATCCATTTTGACATTAAACATTTAAGATTATTTCGTTTGAGATTTCAGAATATAAAGTGGTTTTTGAGGGGTGAATAAGTAATGTCGTTTTGGTTATAATTTTACGGGTGGTTTTTACATATACAGTGTATTAGACCGGGAGGCAGCGTTGCAAATGAAAAAGTCATTTGATGCCGATTGATTTTTATTTATTTTAATTAATTAACTCCAGCTGATGATAGATCTGACAGTCAGCTGCTAAAGTAGTGGGGGGGTGTGGTTGTGGGAGACTTTTAAACTGGTAAAAAAAACGAATTCCAAAAGTAATTTGATTCCGCTTCAAAATTTGTATGATGCATGTTTACACCATAACAATTGGAAAAAAAGTGATCAGCTGATTGGCGGATGGGGGATTATAGGTCAGCTCCTGGTATACATCAGTATAAAAATGCAATATAGTCAAGACCTTTCTGCATAGGATCTTGATGAAACTTTGGCAAATGATCCAGGTTTACTTGAAAATGGAAGATCTGAATTCATTTTAAATTTGGACAAAATGGCGGGGGGGGGGTCTCCCGAACACCTCTAAGTTTAAATCTTCAATAACTTCTAATTCCGACTTATGATCTTATGGAACTTGGTATATAAAGTTTTAGTATTGTTTCCAATATTTCTGCATACCAACTTTCGGTTTGACACTTTGGTTAAAAAGTTTTTTTTCCAGGTGTTTATCCCTACTGTAGCCTACAATTACCGATCGATTTTCATGAAACGTTGGTAAAAGCTTTCAAGTAACATGAGAAAGATTTTATTAGCTTTTGGAGTACACTGGATAAAAGGTTGGGGGGTACACCATACAACAGGTGGTTTTTTCCACAATGTTTTTATGTTTGTTGGGAGCATAATACATTCATTCGGGAATGAATTTTGACGATACTTTGGAACAAGATGCAAATATGTATGGCAAGAAACTGATTAGTTTTTGAGCGATAGTGAACAAAGTGGTGGGGGTCTCCCAAACACCTATTTTTTTTAAAGCTTAATAACATCTGTACCTGATAATCTTATTACATAAACATTTGGTACGGTTCACAAAAATTCTGCATCCCAACTTCCGGTTTTTCATTTCCGGTAAAATATTTTGGTACGCCCAACAAACATTGAAAAAATGGTGACACAATAAGCAGGTGTTCGGGAGGCGCCCCACCACTTATCTCAATATTGTCCAAAAACTAATCAGTTTTTTTGTCATTTAAGTCTCCATATTTTTTCAAAGTGTCACTAAAATTGATTAATGAATGTAGTCTGTATGCTCCCAACAAACTTTAAAAACCAAGTGCGAAAAGTCAGCAGTTGTACGGTAGACCCCCCGCCACTTTGATCAATGTGTCCCAAAAGATAATTATTTTTTACTAATCGAAACTTTTTCCATAAGTTTCATCATAATCCCTTCATTATTGTTTCATCATAATCCCTTTAGGCACTGAAAAAACTTCAAAAAATTACAAACCAAAATTTTTAACCGGAAGTTGGGATGCAGAACTGTTGTGAACCGTACCACATGTTTATGTACCAAGTTTCATACAATTCGATTAGCAGGTACAGATGTTATTAAGCTTTAAAAAAAAATAGGTGTTTGGGAGACCCCCCACCACTTTGTTCACTATCGCTCAAAAACTAATCAGTTTCTTGCCATACATATTTGCATCTTGTTCCAAAGTATCGTCAAAATTCATTCCCGAATGAATGTATTATGCTCCCAACAAACATAAAAACATTGTGGAAAAAACCACCTGTTGTATGGTGGACCCCCAACCTTTTATCCAATGTACTCCAAAAGCTAATAAAATCTGTTTTATGTTACTTGAAAGCTTTTACCAACGTTTCATGAAAATCGATCGGTAATTGTAGGCTTCAGTAGGGATAAACACCTGGAAAAAAAACTTTTTAACCAAAGTGTCAAACCGAAAGTTGGTATGCAGAAATATTGGAAACAATACTAAAACTTTATATACCAAGTTTCCATAAGATCATAAGTCGGAATTAGAAGTTATTGAAGATTTAAACTTAGATGTGTTCGGGAGACCCCCCCGCCATTTTGTCCAAATTTAAAATGAATTCAGATCTTCCATTTTCAAGTGATCCTGGATCATTTGCCAAAGTTTCATCAAGATCCTATGCAGAAAGGTCTTGACTATATTGCATTTTTATACTGATGTATACGAGGAGCTGACCTATAATCCCCCATCCGCCAATCAGCTGATCACTTTTTTTCCAATTGTTATGGTGTAAACATGCATCATACAAATTTTGAGGCGGCATCAAATTACTTTTGGAATTCGTTTTTTTTACCAGTTTAAAACTCCCCCACGACTACACCCCCCACAAGTCTGACGGCTGACTCTTATTTTCTACATCACAAATAATTAATCTATCTATAAAAATTAAATTCAATCGGCATCAAATCACTAACCAAAATGCAACGCTGCCTCCCGGTCTATATATATTTACCTACATATACTTATAGTAATTTAATCCAAAACTTGCATTGTAGAGTGACCGTTTGTGGTTGCTTCTTTTACACTAGAAAAGTTTTTTTTGTTTCCCAACAAAATGAAGAAAAATTATATCATTCGGATTGAAACAACTTCAGAAATGTCAACCGCGTAGATTATCTGTCAGGTATCTGTTAGTAATTTACGTCAGGTTTGAACTGGACTTGGCTTAAGAAGGACGGAGAACTGAATTGAGACCCTCTCCCCATCCTTCAAACTTACGACTTAAAAGAAAATTGTTATGCTATTTGATTAATAATTTTTTGTAGAGATTTTTGTTCAAAAAAATTTGTAAAAATATGCTTGAAGGAAGTTCTGGATATCCATGTAATCAAAATTAGTCAGAATAAGTCGATTGGTACATAAACCTGGCCATAAATCGAAAAAGCTCTAGCAGCCGCCAATTTTTCATACAAAACGAAAACATCCACAAAAAATGCTGCCATTCGAAGACCCGTTCTTCGATTAAGCTCAAACTTCAATTACGTGTATGGTTTGGTCTCGCCTTTCAGTTTATATGTCGTTTACTAAGATTTGTGACAACTAATTTCTCTGGATTTCAAAAAGCATGAATTAACCCCTTGCCTAGTTTGCAAATTTTTGTGGATATTTTTCGTTTCATTTATTCATTTATTTCGGTCTATCTACAAACAAATATTTACAAAAACAAATAGTTTTAAATATACAATAATTTGAATATAAAGGATCAATAATTTCAGTTCAAAATATCAAAAATACAATCACTAAATATAAAGATTCCGCTAAACTAACACGTGTGAATAAATTCAAACGATAACAATACAATACGAAAAGTATCCGAACAGCTTTAGAGAAATCCTTTAGTGATGTTAATGCCTTCAAGGCATCTGGACTAATGGAGTTGTAAACTGACCCACAATTGAGAAGCAACGCCTGTAGTCTTGTGTTTGGGAGTTATGATGTTTTTGTTTCTCTCTCTGGATGAGACAATCATTCTCGACGACAGATACTGCGGCAACTTGTTAGTTTTAATACGATGCATGAAAATAGCGGGTCTGTACTTGAGGTAATTATTTAAGCTGCAATTAAGGATAGTGTAGGTTTTGGATGAGATATGATCATGTCTACTAATGGTATAGATGAATCTGGCACATTCGTTGAAGGCAACCCTTAGTTTCCTAACCTTATTAAGTAGGCAAAATATTATAGCGCCATAAGTAATGATAGGTACAAGCGAAGACCTAACAAGCATAAGACGCAGTCCAGTGGGAAGTAGCCGAGCATTTGTTTATAAAAGTTTGAGACCTGCGTAAGCCTTTCCAATAGTCTTATCAATATGGTTAATCCCTTTTAAGTCTATTGTTAAAGACTATGCCCATTTTATTCACCTTGATAACAAAGGGAATTATAACTCCGTTGATCTTTATTGCACATTGTGTCAACCCAGCATCGCCATTTTTTTTGCAAGGCGACCAGTCATAGACATGTCATGCCCTTTGTGCCATTCTCAAATTCAAGAGCTGAAGACCTTTTTGAAAAAAAACCAACAGGTCTGCTTTGCAGAAATCTTCTATCCTTAGATAGTTTGATCCTAATATGACGCTTCGGAGCCCTGAGAGATCCGAACATTCTCCCACAATGTGAGTGACTGTTTCATCCTCTTCAAGGCAAAAGCGGTATGTTGGATCTTTTTCTACTAGCAGCCGTACCACATGTTTGTTTACATTATGGTTAACTGTTATAGTAGTTCCACCATTAGCCTGCATTCGGACCGAGATCTAACAGGAATTCGGTGTTTTGCTGGCTCAATTCTGGAGTGACTATCTTGGAGACCTTGCAACCTTCTGTGTTCCTCCATTGAGAGTTACTGAACCGAAAGACAACTTGTTCGACTAGCGACATTATCCTACCTTTCGATGTACCGATTGCTAGTTCAGGGCCTATGAGCCTCCCTGCAGAGCTGTTTACTAAATCATTAGTTTTTCGTTCCCGAGATTCTCACTATGCCCTAGTCTCCATATCAGTGATATGCTGTTCTTGAGTCCAAGATAATTCAAGGTCCTAGAACATTCTTGCACCGTTTTTGACTTAATAGTGTAGTTTACCAGAGCTTTTAGAGCAGCCTGGCTATCAGTAAAAATATAAATGATCTTGCCCGATCACTTAAGCTCCATCGCTTGCCTTGATGTTGCATTTATGGTGAATACCTCAGCCTGAAAGACTTTGCAGTATTCGCCAAGTGGAAATTGCAGCCTTAGATCTTCATTACTGAAGTAAACCGATGCTCCTGCACCATTTTCAGTGAGATATTCATCTGTGTAGATGTCCAACCTGTTGACTGCCCTGTCTTATACCAAATCAGCTGAGGACCGATCCTCTATCGTTGGAATTACATTTCTATACTGCTTTTTAAAGGCAGCTAGGGGCACTGTGTCGGATATATCTGTCAGGTGTTCTTCTAGATCCCTCCATAGCACTTGATGATTTTTCCTGCAGCCCCTGGTGTTTTCCAGGAGTTCGAGCCTTTTTGTGAGTAACACCAAGATACTTCACATTATCTTGGAGTGTTAATGTGTTATTACCGATTGAAGGAACAGTGAAGTTATTTAATTTCCTTCTGTTGATAAACGTAAAGAGCTGTGTCTTAGAAGTATTGATCGAGAGAACATTCTTCTGACACCAGCTGTTGGTAATGTCCAGGGCGCTCTGAATTTTTCGGCAGAGATGCGCCATGTTGTCTCCTTTCAAAAGAATGCTAATATCATCGGCATAGCCGTATGTGTTTAGCTCTTAATTATTTAATTTAATTAGGGGCTGGTTTACCATCAAGCTCCAAAGCAGGGGCGATTGAACGCCCCCTTGGGGACATCCACGCCTCACACGTACCTGGATTGTGGAGTTGTCTTTCGTGTTAATAAACAGACACCGATCTTCCAGTGCCCGTCGTATCCACCTTAGGAGTGTTTTATTCACACCGTACCTTTTCGTTCCTTTAAGGAGTGACTCAAAAGTGACTTTGTCAAAAGCCCCTTCTATGTGAAGAAAAGCACCAAGAGTGATGGCCTTTTTAGAGGTACTCTATTCAATATCAGAGACCACCTTTGAAAGGATTGTGTCCGTATAGACTTTCCTGCTTGATAAGCGTGCTGCCTATTGCTTAGTGGGTTTTTTTATCAGACAGGCTTTTCTGATGTAACGGTCGATCAATTTTTCCAGAGACTTTAGAAAGTATGAGGAAAGACTGATTGGTCTAGTTGTTCCATAACTGAGCATTCCTACGGCTAAATTAACTGAGAATAACTCAGCCAGAAGATGCATATCAAGACTTTGGTGTGATGCTATGCAGGTTCTGGTTTTGTCAGGACCCTCGTCCCAGCCCTTCAATGAAAGACCCGCTACTCTGTTTTTAATAATATAGGGCTCTTGAATTATTAATATCTGCATCACCGTTAATAAAGACTGCTTGTGTTTTACCTGAGTTAAGTAGAAGACGATTGTTGATAGACTAGTCATAAATAATCTGCATATCTACGTTAATTTTGCTTATGGCGACATCAGGCTGGTCTTTAAGCACCAGCCATACATAACTGGATGTCATCAGTATACATCCTGGTCGACACAATACAACTTTATAATTTTTTCAAGGTCATTAACATACAAACAAAATAACAAAGGTCCCAAGATAGACCATTGGGGCACTCCAGAGTAAAGTTCACGAAAACCAGAAGACCCCTCATCGGTTTTTACAAATTGATGCCTAGGAGTAAGGTTGCTCCAGATCAAGCGCCGTAGTGCCAAACCAAAAATTACAATTCAATATAGAGCAAAGCACTGAGAAATCAACGTTATTGAATGCTTTTGAAAAATCTAGTAGAACCAGATTAGACGACCACAACGAATCGTTGTTTTCACAAATTTCTCCAATAAAGTCAGCAACTGTGCGGTAAATCGGGTCGCAGATTTAAAACTAGTTTCTACACGAGAGTTCTTGCTAACGGTGAAGAAGTTTCTAGAAGCTGGCTAGTATATTCTATACAAAATAATTCGGTATTTTACTTTTGTTGCAAAATTTTTTCTACCCGAAAAATATGTTTATCGTCGAGTGAAGGTTATTCAGATTGGAAAAATATAGGTTCTAGCTTAAAACAACATGATAAATCTCAGGATCACATTAGCTGTATGCAAAAATGGATGAATTAGTCAGTTAATTTAAAATCAAATGCAACAATTGATCAAAATTTGCAGAGAATGATAGAAAATGGGAAGAAACATTGGCGCTTGGTACTTGAACGTCTGTTTGCTATAGTGCTAATGTTAGCTGGAAGACCTTTTTGTGGACACTGTGAGCAACTTCATCAGCCTAATAATGGACACTTCTTGGCACAAGTAGAACTTATTGCAAAATTTGATCCAGTTATGTTAGAGCATCTCAAACGAATAAAAAATAAAAAATGCTTTGACACTTATCTTGGAAACGATGTGCAGAATGAAATAATTGGACTTATATCGAGAAGAATACTGAAAACTATCGTATCTTCTGTACAGTCATCAAAATATTTTTCTGTTATCATGGATTGCACTCCTGATGTAAGTCATAAGGAACAGCTTTCAATTCTTATGAGATGCGTTAAAATCAATCAGGAAGAAGTACAAATTGAAGAATTTTTTTGTGGTTTTTTTCATATAACTGATGGCACTGGTTCAGGTTTAGTTGAAATTTTTTTAAATTTATTAGCTGAGTATAATTTGGATCTAATGAATTGTCGCGGGCAATCGTATGATAATGGTGCTAACATGCGAGGGCAATACAAAGGGGTTCAAGCTTTAATCAAAGAAAAAAATCCCAGAGCTCTTTACGTTCCATGTGCTAACCACACATTTAATCTAATGGTATGTGATGCTGCGAAATCAGTATCAATTGCAATTAACTTTTTTGGTACTGTTCAACGAATTTTTACATTTTTTGTTGCATCAACCGTTCGATGGGACATACTGCACAGTGTTTGTAAAATGACTGTTAAATCATTATCAGATACGCGTTGGGAAAGCCGTATAAATAGTATAAAAGTTGTAAAAGATAATTTGGTTCAAATTATAGAAGCTTTATATAAAGTTGCAGATTCAAGTTCAATTGGAGTTGCTGTTTCTGAAGCTAACGGTCTTGCGAATGAGATATCCTCATATCAGTTTATACTTTCACTTACAATTTGGCATGATATATTGTATGAAATCAACAAAGTAAGTAAAGTTATGCAGAATCCCTAGGCAGATATTTCTATTATGATAAAATTGGTGGAAACTACAAACAACGAACAAATTTTTAGAATCATTCATAAGTGATGAATCATTTGAAGCGATTATTAAAAAATCTGAAGAAATAGCTATAAATTAGGTACTGAGCCAGTATTCCCTCAAGTGCAGCTTAGCCGAAAACGGCGTTTTTTTGAATATGAAGGAACTGATACACCTCTAAATGGAAAGTCTATATATAAAGAAGATTTTTTAATGCAATAATTGATGTTGCTTTAGTAAGCTTAAATGAAAGATTTAAAATGCTTGATTCATACAACAAAATATTTGGTTTTTTAACCAAAAATTGCGAAGTTTAGATGCAAATGAATTGTTGAATGATTGTAAAAATTTAGAAATATCACTGAGAAATCCTAGTACAGAAGAATCGGACGTGAACCATGAAGAGTTATACTCGGAAATAAATACATTTTTAAGAATGGAAGCTTCGGCGGAATCGAAAGATGCACTGGAAATTTTGAAGTATATTACGGCAAATTCTTTAATCGAAATTTTTCCAAATTTATTTATTGTCCTACGAATTTTATTAACTTCCCCTATTTCAGTGGCAAGCGCAGAGAGGTCATTTTCCAAATTAAAACTCATAAAAAACTATTTACGTTCCACGGGTCAAGACCGCTTATCTGCATTAGCTTTAATTTCCATTGAAAATAAAATAAGTCGGTCCTTGGACTGTTCTGATTTAATTGATGAGTTTGCGTCTTTAAAAGTCCGAAAGGTTAAGTTTTAAGTCAATGTAATCGATCCTACTAAAATTTGCGAAAAAAATAAATGGTACCGCATTTTGAGTAGTCTTATTAGTGCATCTTCATCCAAAATAAAAAAAATACTTTATGTACATTTAAAACCTCTGTGCGTTTTTTGTTTCGTCACGTTCTAATAAATATCCAAAACACAATAGAACACAAGAATTAAAAACTCAACTAATATAATAGAAAACTTGCCTATGGCCTCGCATATGGTAAATCCGCCACTGATATCAGCTTACGACTTATCAGCGTGATCATGACTACGTGGCCTAGAGTCAGTCTCTATAACATTTTTAAAACTTCATCACGAAGACCTTCAAGGTTACTTTTCATCCTTTGGATTCCTAACATATCACTCAGCCTTGCTAGACTTGATGTTATTAAGTTGCGTTAAGCACATGTCACAAAACCATTTGCAAACATCAGACATCTCATTTATTTTATTATAAACTAATTTTTGAAGTAAAAACTTCTTTATAGTACGTTCACACTAGCATCGAAATTACGTAATTTTGTCAATGTAATTTTGAAATTACAAAACCCGTCCACACTGCAATTTATCATGATTTCGTTTGACTTTTCATTTTTTTTATCAATAAAAAATCAAGCTTGGTTTGTTGTTTTGTTGCACTTAAGAGTGATGAATTAAAAATTTACTTAAATATGAATAAATATACTAAAACGTAATTGGTGTATTAACAGAACTTACAAAATAAAATAAATTTTATTAGTAATGCTCTTGATGCGCGATCAGAAAATTTCTTCAAAACATTAATTCGCTTAAAAAAGTATTTCCATATATTAATTTATAAATAATCTTCAACCAATCGCCAAATATTTTTTTTATCTTTACGTTTTTGATCATTATTGTTTTCATATTTCACCATTGTTTTTCATTTTCAAAAACAGCGCAGACAAAATTTAAGATCAAATTTTTTTATGTTAGTAAAACTCATTGGCCTAACGAATCAATTTTTTTAAAATTTGTCATAAATTATAAAGTTTTTCATTCAAACCAATTTTCAGTGTTTAAAAACAAACGTCATAATTAATTCAGCATTGGAATATTCCAGTGCTGAATAGAATTGTAACTATGTTCATACCAATTCAACGTAATTTCGATCATAATTTCATCGAAATTACGTTGAATTGGTATGAAATGACATGATTTTAAAATTATCTCAATGTATGGGAAATCATGTAATTTCATTCGTAATTTCGATCGAAATTACGAAAGAAGCCAAATTACGTAATTTCGATGCCAGTGTGAACGTACTATTAGCCGCGTTATGCAATTTTGTATGAAGTAAAATTTATTTATTCGCGTCATCAATTTTAATATGCATTTTTGAAGAACAAAAAACTTTTTTTTTAAATATGAAATACATCTATCAATTCCTAAAGTTTCAAAATGCGATTTGAATGTCGCGCTCAATTCCTGGTGATATATTTTTTTATTGTTCTTTTTTAATTTTTATAAACACCATTAAAATAATTTTTTTTATTCATGAATTCATAAAAATCATAAAAATTTCTTTTTACGAATTTTAAAAAATTGAACTATAATGCAGTTTTTTAAAGTTAGATTGCTCCTGTCTCACGCATGCGAGTCATTATGCTAAATAAATATTAAATATATAGTAAATTGAAAGTATGTCTGTTTGTCCTTTATGCATTATTACATTAATCATCATTAAAATTTAGGAAGTTGTTGTGTACAGGTACACTAGCCCAAAGATAAGTTGCAAATTTTCTATTTTCAAATACTGCACCTCAGGGCCCTTATAATTATCCTAAGGGATTTTGCCTAAACGTTGTAATTATTGAATTTGGTTTTTATTTAAATATCGTTATAAACGGTAGTTTGCTTTGATTAATATTTTTTGGTTGAACATAATTTTTATGAAATTGAAAATAACGTAAGAAAGAAAGTATAACTTGAGACAATTACATTTGCATATCAAAATTATATGTATTGGAATTTAACACATCATGATGTTACAAATTTTATCATCTACACCAAATATGTTGTTGGTTTGGAATTGTATGTAATACATGTTTCTAAAATTAAGTGAAGACTTAATACTTGTAACTTGATACTTGATAACATCGATTATATAGATTTAAAGCTCACAATTACAAGACGGAAGTCGCATAAATTATACACAAAGAAGGATAGCTTATGTTTGATTAAACATGGATGGCAATCATGATAAATAAACTATTTAAAAATGATGGCACTTAGCCGACAGTGATTTGCAAACGGCAATAATGCGCATTAATACCAATAAATTTACTTAGCTTTCTGCAGGAAGATTTGTAAAATTTAAAATTGTTGATCTATGGGTGTGACAATCACGCGTACTTTACTCCCTGCTATTGGCATATGAGTTATCTTGAGATATCGTATACCGTTATCTTGAGATATCGTATACCACTGGCAATAACAGTGAAATCTCATTAGCCAAAGTGATATCTTAGGGGTGCTGGCGGATAAAGTATTTTCAATCAACGATACCATCCCTTACTCTAAGTTATGGAATAACTCTTAACCGTTACGAAAAATGAGTTTGGTAGTAGAAAAGTGTGTCACAACAACACATAAAAACTTTTAAGAACAAGGTCCCACAACAACATGCTTTCTAAGGTGTTGGAATGCTGATAGATGTGAAACCCAGAATAATTTTAATGATTTTAATTTAAACATTCTGAAATTTTTATTTGCGATGCTACAATAATTGGAAGATACAAAAAAACACAGCTATTTCACAGATTTAAGTTTTCAGTTCTGTCGGCAGTCCTTAGCACTGCCTTTTTTTTTATTTTCACACAGGTAATATGATACCAAGTTTTGCAGAAACCATCGCAGCCCAAGGTACTTTCGGTTTCCTGTAGGCTGTACCGCTAAGCTGCAAATTTTACACAAATTGTAACACTATCTCTCATTTTGAGGTTAGTTATAGGCACATTTAGAATGTCTTACAACGCCTTCACAGCAAATAACTTCTTAAATAAAGTCACTTTTAACAAAATAACTTTCACGAGCTTGACTTATAACGTTTAATTTAGTTTTAATAGTTTTAGTTTTAATAAATATTTCAAATTATGGCTTACACGACAAAAATTTTGTTTATGTCAGTCAATCGACGCCATTTTGACTTTTTTTGTTTAAAAATAATTTAAAAAACTATGCCGGAAGGCAGTCCTGGATGTCCATGTAATCAAAATTAGTCAGAATAAGACGATTACTACATAAAACTGACCATAAATCGAAAAAGTTCTAGCAGCTGAAACTCAAATATCCATCTAAATATTCTGCCGCCCAAACGAAAATTTCAAACTATGAAGCAAAAAATAATATCTGAAACTTCTTGAGTTTTATAAACTAAAATCTATAGTAGGTTCGTAGTACTCGTATCTGCGCCACCAAACAAGCAATCGAATAAAACATTTATCAAAACCAAATATTTTCTTTTGTCTATTATCACTTTCACACATAACATAACACACATCAACATCATTGCTTTTGTTCAGATACAGTTACAAAAAAAAACAAAAGAAGAAAAAAATTTTCATTTTCATTTTCCAAAAAAAAAAAACAACGAAATTGATAAAAATTCTCATTCCTCGATGTCAGAATATAGAACGTACACATAAACCTAACGAACCAAAAGAGATAATTTTTTTTTGCATTGTTTTGTGTTCAGTGAATCATGAGAATTATTATTTTTATTGTTTGTGAATATATCCTGACAGACCGACAAAACAAACTATGTATATACATATATACACATACATACACCGAACTACAGTTGATTAATAGAAAAACAAAAAAAAATTCTATTGATATATTATTTTTTCAATATCAGACTTCCATTTTCCAATTTTCATATTTTTTGTTTTGTTCGATTTATTATTGTTTATCAGAATGATGATGATTCCGGTGAACAACAAATAAATAAAAAAACAAGATTAAAAATATATTTTCATTTTATTTTTCCGATAAATATTAAAAATATATTTTTCAATTTTAAAGTAATTTCACCCCGCGTTTTGCTGGGTGAATGGACATACAATCTTTATTGATCTGTTTTCCGTAATAGATTTCCCGTTAATTTTTTTATTTTTTAAAAATGTTGCTATTCATTTCAAAATTTCCAACATTTTCATTTCCGATTCGTTAAACATCTTAATTGAACCAACCTAACAAAACAAACAGACAGATGATAACAATCCTGTCATATCAAAAGCATAAAAATCCCAAAATTCCAACCAAGACAAAACTTTTATATATTATTTTATTATTTTATTATTACCGAAAATGGTTAGTAAATTAGAAAATTGTTTTCCTAGTTTTTGTAATTCTTTTTCGGAATTTTCGTTTTTTTTTTGTTTTGAAAACAAAATTATAATTTTAAACAAAATATCAAAATCAAATAAGAAAATAAATAACAATCATGTGTTCCCCCTGACACCTGTTTTATAAAGTGTAAACTAATTGTCGATAATGCAGATAAGTTAATTTAATTATGTTATTTTTTGTGACTTTTCCCACCAATCATCACTCACTCCATCTTTTTAAAATCTTTTATAGTATAAGTAGCTGGTTGTTTTTGTGTTAATATATGTTATGAATTGTAATTATTACATATCTAGTATAGATGGCATATAAATTAGGGTGATGATATTGATCTTCATTCTAATTTATGATGATTGAATTTAATTTTTAAGTAATAAAATAAATTACATTTACGATTGAAATTAAAAAGATTTTGTGACAATAATGCTGTAAATTATTTTTTAGTTTTTATGTGATTTAAAGTTAGCTAAGTTTGTCATATGAAATGATTGTTATTGCTGTAAAATCGATTGCTGTGTGATTGTCTCAATTTGAATCGATTAAGTTGGACGTGTGATAAAATTAGGACGTTTTTTTAATTTTAGATTTTTTGTTTTTATTTACACCATTGTTTTTTGGTAATAGTTTGCACTATTGGTAATATTGAGATATTACGATATATTTCTATATCGGTCACAACATAAATAAAATGTTGTTTAACATAATGGTATTGTTACTGTTATTTTATAACTTTTAAGCATTCGGCATTTTTGCAACAAAAGTAAATCATGGGAAAAGTGTGACGTGAGCATCGTTTGTGATTGGCTGTTAAAGACAATCACATATCATTTTACATACAATAAACTGCATATGAGCAAAACCCCCGATATATCATAGCCATACCCATTCACGCCATTTGCAATAAACAATGAACATTGCCATATGCAAAAATTTGGATTAGTGTTTTTGATTAAATATTTTTGAATTTTTTTTATATGGAGTTTTATTTTTCCAGATGGCGTTATGAGCGTTTTGGCGATTTTTTGAATTTTGTTTATATTGAGTTTTAATTTCAAAATGGCGCTACAAGTTCACGATTTTTATTGTGCTAAAAAATGTAGATGGCTTCTATACCGGGGGTTTTGATATGAGACAAGATTAACTTTGGTCGGAAATATGACGCATTCGTAGTAATTATTAAAATGTTGTAAAATGCTGTAGGACATTAGTATTTTTTGCTTTAATTTAATGTTGTTTCTTGTATGAGTTCATTAATATTGTGTTTGGTCATTAAATTGGCAATTTCAATACTTTTTCACCGCGCTTGTAAATTTTAATATTTGAGCGACATCAACTTTGAAATTTAGTTTGTCAAGGATTTTGCGAACGATTCAAAAGCTGAGTGCAAACAAAATACCTGAAGAAATGAAATTGGTAATGGGATAAAATAAAAAATGCATGATTGAAATTAGTACATATATTGTATAACGATGCCAAAATGACACTCATTTCACTCGAGTATGAAATTTACAGCAAGAGTGCTGTAATATAGGTTTTGCACTCCAAATTCAACCTTCTACAAATCAGGTTCAACAATTTGGAAGTCAAATTCAACGTCTGCCAAATCAAGTTCACCCTTTTGTAAATAAAATTCGCCTTTGTTCATATCAAATTCACCTTTATCTTAAACATTTTCATCCTTTTCCAAATCAATTTGGATTTTTTCCAAATCAAATTCAACCATAGAAGAAACAAAAACCAACAGAACAGGTTGTGTCTAATAAATTTACGGGATTTAAATTCTATATACAAAATAACAAGTTATATAAAATAAATAAACCTTTACTGTTATCAAAATTCTTTTTTATCTTAAATGATTTATTGTTTTTAGTTCATTTTCAATACTTTATAGAGGTTGCACTCAAAAAGCAAAATTAGAAATTAATAATGAGCACATCCAGTGAATCAACTGTGACGGTTTCTCCTTCACTTAACCGCAGACCAACATACAACCGTACCAGCGTTGAAAAACAAAAATTTTAATTAAATTTTATGACGAAGGACGTGCCATTAATTTGTCTGCAGAAATGGCTGGAATCAATAAAAATACAGCCAAATCAATTATAAGAGATTATAATAAAAATGGCGGTGAGGTAATCGAAAAAAAATGCGGTGGAAGTCGTAATAAAAAAAATTAAATTCAACGATTTTAAATAAAATTGAGTGCTTGATAGAAGAAAACCCAAGCATTACGCTGAAAAATATACGCAACAAAATTATGGAAACAGATAACATTCAGTTGTGTACATCTACCATAAGCAATGGTTTAAAACAATTGAAAATAACACTGAAATATGCCACGATTAACGTTGATCGTCTGAATTCTGCATCTACAATTGATCAACGTAAGATATATTCCATGAATTACGCGCAACATGCTCCACAATCAAGGGAAAAAATAATATTCATTGATGAATCAGGATTCAACTACCACCTTCGACGAACTAAGGCGCGTTCGCGGGTAAATACAGCGGCAAATGTAGTCGTTCCTACTGTAAGAGGTCGTAACGTGTCACTCATAGCTGTAATGAACATAAATGAAGTAGTTTGTCACAAAATAATTGGCAACTCGTCAGTTAATACAAATATATTTTGTGAATTTCTTCAGGAATTATTTACAAAACTTCGAACTTTATCCATATCAAATGGTTGGTTGGTTCTTGATAATGCAAGTATTCACAAAACGCAGGCAGTTCGTGAGGTTGTAGGTCAGACAGACTATCGTTTAGTTTTTCTCTCGCCTTACTCGCCCATGCTCAACCCGATTGAGAAAGTATTTTCAAAAACTAAACTTAGCGCTCGAAATTTGCTTTCCGAGCGGAGTAATGATAATTTATTGAATATTATTAGGCAATCCATTGAAACAGTAACATCCACCGACTGCAACAATTACTATTTGGATATGAAATTACCGTTGGCGGCCGCAGGCCAACCATTGCATTAGGTATATTATATAATAATACTTAAAAAAATTGAATTATTGTGAATTATTGTGAATTATTTAATCTATTATAATGAAGTAAAATTATTTTAGATAAATGATGAATTTAAAATTGGCTGTTTGAATTTGATTTGGAAAAAATCCAAATTGATTTGGAAAAGGATGAAAATGTTTAAGATAAAGGTGAATTTGATATGAACAAAGGCGAATTTTATTTACAAAAGGGTGAACTTGATTTGGCAGACGTTGAATTTGACTTCCAAATTGATGAACCTGATTTGTAGAAGGTTGAATTTGGAGTGCAAAACCTATAATAGGAGCGGACAATAATCCTTTTGGCTAGTAATGGCATTATACATTTTGTAGGGTATTTAAAAGATATAAAAATACTTGGTTTTGCAACAATAACTTACTAAACAAAAATAACTCACTTATAACAACAATAATTTACTAGAATAAATGAATTATGTTTGAGTTTTCTATTTCTTAAGCATGAGTTTATCTCAATAAGTTTTTCAGTTTCTATTTGTTATTAAAAATGTGTTTCTTTCGAACATATTAATTATAACGGCTCAATCCTTTTGAGTAAATCACCAATAGAACGTTTAAAACTCCAAAATAAGTTAAATATAAACACAATTTTTTCTATGTAGAGTGAATAAAATTAAATTTGAGCAGCTTTGGTCTTCACACCTGCAGTTAATGCCAGCAAGGAATTTGAATCAGTGGTACTTGAGTGTGGGTTCGAAACCAACATGAAACCGAAGAAGAAGAATTTTTCATGACTGAACGTTTTATTCAAATTTCAGTCAATTGAATTATGAATTTTAAAACTAGGTAATGGTAATATACCCATAGCTTTTGTATATACACATATGTATTAGAGTGTTTTTTGCTTATTTTTTTTCGATCTGACAGGCTCATGTTTTAAGGATTGATCCTACAAAAACCTTTTATTAAAATAGAAAAAACGACATTTTTGCTGTTATAAAAAAGAGAAGCAAAATATTTAGAAAATTTAATCCTCTACAAATTGCTACCAGAAATTGGACAAAAAAAATTTTTTTTTAAATATTCATATTTGCGCAAAAAATGTCCTTTTTCCTATGTTTTTTAAATGGTAAACAAACTCGGTTTGCTTAAGCGTCGCAGGTCTGATCTAGGAAAATGAAATTTTAGATGATTTTTTTGTAGTTCAAAAGCTTAAAAAATTTGCCTATAAGACCGACATATTTTTTGTTAATATTTCACGTTCTAAAAAGGTGGCAACCCTAATACTGATAGATCTGACTTTTAAAACTAAGCCATTTAATTCAAACTGAGCTTGATGTAAATAAACGTTTAATCACTCTTTTTATTTCAGAGTTAAATCTCGACTTTTGAGATATTATAAACAATTTGTTTGGGAATTAATTTTTTAACCTCACTAGATGTTAATTCTTAGGATAGGGAATATTTTTGTTCTGTAATATCCTAAGTCACTTGTGTTGTTATTATTGATTGTTTCCAATCAATGTGAAATCAATTTTTCGACACTGGGTCAGAGTATTTTTTTTGAAGTATCTAAGCAATCAAACTCAAGTAATTTTGTAAATCTTTTGAATTTTTTCAATTCGAAATTAGTTTTGTTTCTCTGAACAATTCTTACAGTTTATTACACTGAAACACACTTTCTCATTATACGTGTTTTGGTTGGGATTCGAACTCGTAACCCTATCAATGCCAGTGTTCAAATTCTTTGGCATACAGTTTTATCAACTGCACCTCAGAGTCGGTGGATAGAGGCATTTTAACTTCGTCAAAAAATTATAAACAATTTAGAGGGGTTTTTTTGTGAGTAATTAAGTTTAAGTACATATTGGAAGTCACTTGAATTTTGCAATTTTCTCTAAAATTCCTTTAGAACAATTTTTTTTTGTGTTGCGTGCCAGAACTTTATTTCCTAACCAAAAATATAGCAATAAATTGACCTTGCGTCAGATATTAGTTTCGCATTGATTAACAACAATCAATAATGACTCTACACTCGTGACTTAGGATGTTGCCCAGTTAGCACAGATTTCGATTTGTAACATAAATATGTTTCAATTAGGTTGTAATTCAGTTTTTGAAACAAATTTAGTCACATATGGGTTATATTACAGTTTCGACTTAGCAGTTGGCAACAAACCATTCGGCTCAGTTGAATGTTTCATATGTTACAAAAATTTTCATAAAAGTTACACAAAAAAAGAAGTTATGTTTAAGTTAAATTAACGTTATGAAACATTTCCTCTTTTAGGACATTTAAAAAATGTTATTTCATTGTAGTTGCCACAAATCCAGTAACGAGCTAGCAACGTTAAAGTGACTAACATATTTTCCTCAAGTTACTGTTACAAGGACGCTGTAGTAAGGTTTTTATTTAGTTGCAATGACAGAAAAAACAAGGTTCGAACATTGTAGTGGAAATAATTTAGTTAGTTACAATGATGCTGCAATGAGGTTGTTATACAGTTGCAATGACAGAAGAAGAAAACGGATCGATCACTATAATTTTAGAAAGTCAAATAGTTACAAGAACACTGTCATTAGGTTTTTATTCAGTTTCAAGTACTTTGGGAGGGAGCAACCTGTCTTGAAACTGTACAAAATACAACTGAAATAAACCAAAATATTCGTTGTTCAGCTTGTTGGGTGCAACTTCAGTTTGTTACAACACCACATTTTAAACATAGTTATAACACATTTGTCGCCTCATTGCGACCAAATTTGTTACAAAATATACCGTAAATTCTGCTTTTTCTGTCGCAATTGAGCTACAGTTGCGTTACATATCTAAACTTGCGACTATTTTATTTGTTACATTAGTTCCATTGCTACCAATTTGTGCTAGCTGGGTGATTAGAATGTTGACTTAAGATGTTGACGAAATATTCTCTCATCCTATGAATTCATACAATACATCGTAATGTCTAAAAATTTAATACAAAAAATCCCAAAAAAAAAATACAATTTTCAATATATAATCATAGATGAAAAATTCAACTTAAGTAAATATGAAAAATGATGAAGTTTCAATTTAGAAATTATCTGAACATGAAAATTTAAATATGGTTTGTCATCGCCGCTGTTGTGTAAACCACACGGGATTTAAGCATGTGTCTCTGATGAGTGTGAGTTCGAATCCTGGCACGAAACACAAAATTTTTTCTAAAGGAATTTTAGAGAAAATGAAAAGTTATTTCGAATTGTAAAATTCAAGTGATTTCCAATATGTGCTTAAGCTTAATTGTTCACAAAAAACCCATCCAAATTAAAATTCCCCTAAAGTTGTCTATATTTCCTAACCAAAAATATAGCAATAAATTGACACTGCGTCAGATATTAGTTTCGCATTGATTAACAACAATCAATAATGAGTCTACACTCGTGACTTAGGATGTTGATTAGAATGTTGACTTAAGATGTTGACAATATTCTCTCATCCTATGAATTCATACATCGTCATTCATACAATGTCTAGAAATTTAAAACAAAAAATCGCAAAGAATTATAAACAATGTTTTTGTTCCTTAATCGAAACTTGATAGAACGAAATTTTTTGAGACATTTAAAGTGATAGAAAGCTTGATAAGTTTCGAACGAGAATTATAACAATAAGACTAGTGTCCGTAATTCTATGTTTTGAATAGCTGCTGAAGAAGGAGGGTGAAAATAGAATTTTTACTCAGTCTAATAGGGTGAATTAAACATTTGATTGACATTTGAAAGACCTATTTTAAGAGTTATCATGATTTGTTCTTTGAATTTACATTGCCGGACTTTTAAAATTTAAATTTAAATCATGGTTTTTTCTATATATTTTATAGCTCAGAGCTTAATGAGGCACAGGTTAAAAAACTTATAGAAGATCTAGGAATGACATTACAAAAGTTAAAGCAAACAAATTTACACGTAACCAACTTTTATTATTTATAGTAATGAAAACTACTTTTTATAATTTAAAATGTATTATGTAGTAAAAATTAAGCTTTAACATGTCACTGTATGTTTAGTCACTGTTTTCCTAAAATATTAAAACTGAGATATAGAGTTATAAGAAGACTCGTGCTTTCGAGCAAGCAATTAAAGCGTACCATTATCAAGAAATATTCCATAACTATATTGAGGCTGCTACTGTTGACTGAATATAGTATGTCTGTCAGCACCCATAACTCATACGGTATCTCCTTGACTAGTAACATCTCACTGCTATCGCCAGGAGAATGTGATAACTCACGTTAACTCATACGCCAATTAAGGCTACAACCTTTATGAGAAAACTGGTATTTCTTATAGATATATTTTAAAGATTTTTTTAAAATTTATATTGTCATAATAATTTGTCTGCAAACTCCCTCCCTCTGTCATTATAATCGATCTAAAAGAAATCGGTAGTGTAATGAAAGTTGGTCGTGAAGATTGAATTATAATAACGCTTGGCCACTTGGCCGCTTGGTCATGGATGGGTTCTTTTTGGGGCTGCAATAATATAAAGACAGTTGAAAGATTTTAGGAAAAAGGCCATACATGTTGGCTATACCTATATAAACTTCGTTATTGTGGCGCCTAAATTTTTGTAGTTCGTGGTCAAAGTCAAAACCATAACAAAGTGTAGTTTAACCTTAACCGTCAAAGAATGTTGTAATCCAGTTGCTTTTTCAATTAGTAATGATCGATGAATCATGCATTTAGAATTATTTGCAGTGGTACAATCACAACTGTTCTTTAAATGCCCAACTGTACTTCAAATATTGCTTCATCACTTCTTAAAAAGAAGATTCCTTTTCCGAAGATAGCCTTTGATAGTGATAACAATAATAATAGTTTATTTAGTTAAATAGAGACAGAATTCATCTTAATTTTTAACCTAAATTATAATGCTATGTGATCTTAATTCTATTAGAAAAAATACAAAGTTGTAAATTTATTTAGAACTTTATTCATGAATTGACTCTTATACTCATATTGTTTTCATAAAATCACTATAGTTCTTAAAATTTTTGATATATTCGTTTTGTGGGTTATAAAAGGAATAAGGCCTCTTGTGTCTTGTATTATAAGTGTGATAGTTGAGAACACCTTATATTACCTTACCAGGACACCTTATATTACCTTTGACTATGTCGAAACCAAATGCAGCAGATGCCATCTCACGTCTTGATTTTAGTGAGACCATATGCATCAGTAAAATTCTTTCTTCATATTTATGAAATATGTATCTGACAAAACGGATGGGATCTTAATGGAAAGAGGAGTAATAATTTTAGTGACCCAATTATAAACATATTCGATTTTTGATTGAACTAATGAACAGCACAAAGTTTTTGTTATATACGCATGGAGGGATCAGTTTTTATTAATTTGTTAATTTTTTTCTATTTTTTGATCCACGGGTGTGACAACCCCGCGTACTCCAGTCCCTGTTATTGGCACATGAGTTAACGTGGGATATCACATACCACTGGCAATAGCAGTGAGATATCACTAGCCAAGGTGATATCTTATGGGTGCTGGCGGATGAACTGTATTCAGTCAACGGTAGCACTCTCAATCTTAGCTAATGATTATTCCTTGATGCTGGAACGCTGTAGCTTGCTCGAAGAAACGAGCTTTCATATAACTATATATCTCAGCTTTAATCATTGAAAAATATACTGCGTCCCATAATCAAGGATTATGCCATTAGCTGGACTATTGGCAAACCAATTTTAGTTTTGTTCCTGCAAATTTTTAAAACAAATTTGCTTTTTATCTCTTATTTTATTTTTATTTTCCCTATCCTATCACGAAATATTGGCCTATGTCATATTTTATATGTGACAGGATTTATAGTTTAGTTGTCCATTATTTAACAAAAAATATTAAAAAAACAAAAAAAAACAGATTTGCGTCCATTAACATCCTTAGAACGCATGTTGTTGTGGGACCTTGGTCTTAAAAGGTTTTTATGTGTTGTTGTGACACATATTGTAATGCCTACTACACAACACATTTTATTACAAAAAAAAAAAAAAATATAGTGTAATGTCGTTGAATAAAGACGAGACGAGTTTAATAAAGACGAGAATACCAAAACCACTTGTACAAATTTTGTTGATATGGTGTTTATTTGTCAATCAAGTATCTAACATGACACCTAAATCATTAATAATATTAACCATTGAAAAATTTAGATCCATTTACATTATATGTATGTATGGGTAGTTCTACAAACATAGGAATTTTGGACGGCTCTGCTTATTTCGTATATTAATATGAAAAAAAAATTTTGTTTTCACATAAAATTTGTAAACCTTAACTATGTTTAGCTGGTCACCCAAAATAAACCCGTTTTGAAATATACGTCTTAGAAAAAATTATTCAAAACGTCAAATTATCAGTCCCCTGGCGTGTCCCACCTTGAAATTCAAAGCTGGTAAACTAAATAATCAATGATTATAAGTGTTTAGAGACAAATTTACTCTGTATTAATAATTTTGAATAATGATGCTTTAATAATGTGTAAATAATCATAACATAACTCTATATTTCATATTAGATATATCCTATTAAAGTTTGTCCCACCAGTTTGTTATTATTCTCCTGCCCAATCAAAACACATTGAAAATATTGGAAATTCATATTTCTATCAAGTTATCGCTCGTCACAGGAATTAATTAAAGTTCAATAAATATAATATTGCAAGTGTTTTACTTAGTCCGAGGTTTTATCATTCAAAACAGTCATCATTACTAGCAAGATCGTGTGTTGTCCAGTCAAATTATCAGTCCCCTGGCAAGCATTTTCGTAAAAAGTATTTTAATTACAGGTAATTTTGTAATTTTATACGTCGTGAATATGTATTGCCTTGGTTTAGAATCCGTTTATTTTTTTTTAGACGTAATTTTGTCATTTTTAAGCGATATACTGATAAATTATCAGTCCCCTGTTCTCAGTCCCCTGGAAGATTTAAATGCGGGCAGACTTAGATAAATGTTTATTTCGTATATTGAGATAATATTGAGACAATTTTGAGTTAATTTAGGATTAAGAAGGATTTTTAATTTTGACTCTTGTATTTTTGTGTTTTTTTTTTTTGTTTTTTTTTTTGTTTCTTTTTTTTTTTTTTTTTTTGACTGGCCACATTCAGAAACGTTGAAAAAACGTCATCAACTTTAACTAAAACTAGTTGCCAGAACTTATACGCAAAAAACATGTCGTGCCGTAATTAACTCCATTTTCTTCCTTCGTGTGTAGAAATACCCGTATATCGTATTTTCTGGCTGCTTTTAGCGAATGTAATTGCATATATTTTCAATTTTCAGATATATTTTATTTAGTAGACATCAGTTGTATAAAATTGAGAGGCTGTTTGAAGGACCACCTTCTGTCTTTTCGTCAAATAAAATTCTATCCACTGTTTGAACCTAATTTCAAATTTTTAAAGCTTAAAAATGAATAAAGCGATCAACTTCAACGAAGTGAGCTTGGAGGCCCGATTGAAATTTGCGTCTATTCAAAGAAGTATACTGTACTAAATAAGAAACTGTTAATTTAGCCGAATCAAATCCATGATGATTAAGGTCGATCAAATCTCTAAGTACTATGCACAATTTTAGACTCACACGTTTTTCGAAATGTTTAGAAATGGTTGGCAGAATGGCAATACCTCGATAGTTGGCCATGTCACGCTTATCTCCAATTTATAGATTGGAATTATAACTGATGATTGCCAGATATCAGGAAAAATGTCCTGACTAAGAGAAAGATTAAATAAATTGTCAAGACGCTCTGCCATAAGAGTAACTGTCCTCTAAATGAATTTTGGAGGAGTAAAATCTGGTCTCGGGCTTTTTGTAATGTGCAAAGACTGAATTCAATTATAAACTTCCTCGCTCGATTTTTCGTTTTCTGTCAACTGAGGTCAAAATTTGTTGATGGGTGGTGGATGAACAACACTCCTAAAATGATATGCAAACATCATCAGCAATTAAAATCGGTTCTAAGGAGGAATTACCCATGTGAGTCATTGAAGTGGGATATCCTTTATTATTACACCTATCATTAATAAAGTTTCCCAAGACTGTTTAAGATTATCGATCAAATTTATAGTAGTTTTCTCTTTATGTAGTACAAGTGCATATTGTTCCTTAATTTTAAATTGTTCGCTAAGGTTAACGAATGTATACCTTGTAATCTGTTTTATGTAATCTCTTTATTTGTTTGTTTTCTTTAAGCAAAATGAACACTGCATGAAAGTGTTGATACGATTTTATTTGGTGTATGTTTATCGATAGTTTCGCATAAAAATTAATTTGACAAAATGCAACCACATATTTACACAGTTTGAATTTAATATAAAAGAATTTCATTTATGGTTAATTGCTTCATAATTTGCTTTGTCAAAGTCATAATAAATTTTATTGTCACATTGTTCCTTATTTCATCATTAAAAAAATTAGGTATTGCAAGTAGTCGATAATGAACACTGCTTTTTGATGTCAATTTTTGATGACAGTTGATGTCGTTGTAGTTCGAACGAATTTCAAACCAACCATCCATCTGATTCGAATCATACAAAAACCAATATTTGAAATAATAATCTCTTTAAATTATTTAACTTCCTCTCCTCGTTTTACTACCATACCACCGAGTTTATATTTCATTTCTCGAAAGTAAAAACTTTCAGACTTCAATTTTATTTTAATACAAAAAAAACCGAAGAAAAACGTCCTAGCCACAACAAACACACATAAATCATCTTACACAAAAATTCAACAAAAAAAAACAAATAATAATAAAACATCAATTCCCATCTATAAAATCAGACACCAACACAATAACCTATAAAATAAAATAATATATATAATAACTCATACCATCAAAATAACAATTGACAGAAATTTTCAGATTCCAATTTGAATTGTATTCCAATACATTCAAAAACAAAAATCATAATATTATTATACTATTTTTTCCAATTATTGAGTTTCCATTCCAATTCGAAACACACCAAAATAATACAAGCAGAAAAAAACAAATCAAACAAATGAAAATAAATATATTTATATGTATGTATATTGAGAACAACAACAAAAAAAACTCAGCCATTTTGATTTATGAGTTTTTGTTTTATACAGTTTTCCCCTTCCAAAATAGATTTGTTATTTTTTTTTCTGTTAAATTACATTGCTGTTTTTTTATGTTTCAGAGTTTTGTGTGTGTGTCATATATCCTCCCACCTAGGAACATAAAATTAAATTCTTTTTTATTTTCATAATTATATTGTTTGGATGAATAGCAGCAAAACAATAATAAATAGAAAATAAAGGAAATAAATAGTATAACAGTTTGATGTCTGATTTTTGTTTTGTAATTTTAAAATATATATTTTTTTTTTACTTTTCATTATTTTAATAAGTTTTATGGATGTGCAGAAAGGGGAAGGCTAGAGACCGCCCATTACTTTTGTTTTGAAATTTCATCATTTTCATTATTTATATTTATTCAAATTAATTTTGATAATTATATTAATTTAGAAAATATTATTTTTTGTTAAGATCTTTTCTGATGGGAAATCATTTTAAAGTTTTATGATGGTGAGTGCAATTTTGTTTTTAATTTAGTTTGCATTGGAATGTTGGAGCTTGCAAATCGAGTAAAACAATTATAAGAGCTACGAAGTGTTTTCGATGTGGTTTTCTTTTTCTGTATCTGTTGGAATAGCAGATTATTTATTATTAACATGCCATTTTGTCCAACTATTCGTTAGGTCTTCAAATTGTATCAGCTGGGTCTGATTCATGGTGTTTTCTTCATATTTGTCAAGATATGTGTTTGTAAGACTTTTCGTTAATAAATCATTTGAAATATTTTGTAAGCGAAAACGTTCATCATAGCAATGGTAATACAAAACAAAAGGATTGACTTATGTTGTGGTTTTTATTGTCACATTTACATATGTTGATTTGAAAAATAAAACATAGGAAAAATCACTCAATTTTAAAACCTAAATTTACTGCTATACTATCTAATTTACTGCTAACAAAAAATATAGCATTATGAAATAATTTCTACATATAAAACTGAAACCTTTTGTTATTCTGGGGAGAGTAGCAAAATGTAAGCGATGGTTGCAAAAATGTTGGCAGCAAGAAGTATTACAAATAATTTGTTTTTTATCTAGAATATGTTTCTTAGTGATATATTGCTAGACGTCATGGCACTTCTTTAACCATTTGAATGAAAGAGATATATGATGAAAGACATTAATGTAGTTACAAATGTTACCACGATTTTAATAATTCCTTGGTAAACTGAATTCCTTTGTAAAATTCCTTGGTAAAATGAATCTGAGAGTCAAAACAATGCGACAGCACAAATGTAGCACAAGCAGTGAAATAACATTTACGGTCCGATATAACTATTTTGGAATAGTTTTGATACTACAAGTGTTAAAATATTATAAAAATATTTTGAAATATTAGTATTAAAAATATTTTCTAACCGTTTCAAAGCATATCATTGAACCGTTTCAAAGCATATCGGTTTTGTAGAAATATTTTGAAATTGTTGAGAAACATTTCTAGAAACATTGGAGCCAAAATTTTTTGTTTGTTCTAGAAATCAAATTGACCGATCAAAAACAAATAAATAGAACTTAAATTACAAAGTTATATCCATATACACGAATAATAATATTAAACTGAAAAAACCTTGATACAAATCCACTATTGTACTCATGGGACACAGTCATTACCTGCAAATAAAAAGATAACATCGAATTAGCTTATTGCAATAAACATTTTAATTAATTTTATAATTTATCTCTAAAAATTCTAATTAATTATCTCAAACATTCCAAGCAATCTCATAACAATCTAATTAATATCAATCAACAAGTAAGTGATCAAAACTAAATTCATTTATTTTCTTGAAGAGAAAAACATTCATCTGAACTTCACTCATTTGTTTGTTTTTTTAACAAGCTAACGGGAAAATCATATCGTTATAATGTTTTTTTAGTTTATTTTCTGTTATGATTATTATTTGTAGCACTTTGCAAAGATTGATGATGATCGACAACTTAATTATTGTATTGTATAAATTTTATACGAGTTAATTAAAAATGAGTTAATAGAATAATTTGAAAGATTGAGATGTGATTTTTTATTGGTGGGGTGGAGGGTTTGAGACCAGTAACAACTGTTGATGATATAAATCAACCAACAACAAGCTTCACAATTCATGTTATCTCTAAATTTTAAACAAATCTATTATGAAATATCAAAGATCAACATAAAACAATCTTCGTTTATTTTTATATATAATTTTATTTTCGTTCATTCGCATTTTTTTATTATATTACTTAACTGTATTTTTTTTTAATTTAAGTAAATAAATTCTTAAAAAGTCAGGTCAGTTGGTCGTCCGACCGCCCACTAATCTTAC
Organism: Diogma glabrata; assembly: GCA_963693315.1. Classification (NCBI taxonomy): domain Eukaryota; kingdom Metazoa; phylum Arthropoda; class Insecta; order Diptera; family Cylindrotomidae; genus Diogma; species Diogma glabrata. The sequence goes on from OY856188.1 coordinate 209,310,414, forward strand.
AATATACTTCTTCGTCTTTAACAAAACAAACAACATTTTTTTCTGCGTCTTCTTTTCATTTTCTTCAATTAAATTAATTTTCTTTGCTTCTTTTAGATAAATAAAAATAATTTCACAATTTTTTTTTCATTTGAATCAATATTGCAATAACCGACGGGAATTATTTTTATTTCAGTATCAAGTGATGTAGTTGCATAACATATAAGATTTTCAGTTAGTAATATTATATATATTAAATTGAGGGAAGAATTTATTAACTGTATCATCATCAGAAACCAAAACCTTTTAACATAAAGGGATTCTCGTATATGTAATAAGGATTAAGAAGGATTTTAATTTTTGTGTTATTTTATGAAAAAGAAATAAAGAATAATATATCTAAAATAAATATTTGGAAAGTTGACATTTTTTTTGTTTTGTTTTAATTAAAATGAAATGGATTAGAATTGTGATGGTTATACAAGAGTGTGGGAAGATATAAGCGAGGGGGGTTATGCTTTCAATTTGAAGGTTCAAGTTTTATGAAAACGGATTACTTTTTTTTTAAGTTTAGATTTTTATTTTATCTTTAATGTGTGTTAAAGAGGGAAACGATGTGAAAGGGAACTAGAGATTCATTTGTTTTAAATGGGAGATGTGCATGATATATTTGAGAAATGAAACAGGTTATTGTTTATGGTTGCATATAATGGAAAAGTTGGACATTTTTATAGAATTTATATTAAGGTTGGAAAACAGCTGGTTTTACTCTATTTAAAAAAAATTCATAACTTTATATATGATAACTATCTCAAAAATTGTGGACGAGATTAGAGCAAAGTCCCCTAATTGTGAAGTTATCGTTACCGGTGACTTCAACGTCCACCACAAATCATGGCTGGAATTCTCCAAATCGACCGACGATGTTGACAATAGTGGAAAACTGGCAGAAATTTTTGCCGCGTCTCAGGGCCTATTCCAAATTGTTAAAAGCCCGACTTTCACTCCCCGTAATGGCGATGATAATAGTTTTCTTTTAGATCTCTATCTTACCACAATGCCAGATATTACGAGTGTCGATATCGCGAAGGGTAGTATTGGAAATTCTGATCATTATTTAATCTCATCAGTTATCAAAACTGATTTACTTAAAACTACAGCTCCCAAACCCCGTAAAATATTTCACTACTCAAAAATGGATAAGAGTGGTCTTCAAAATTTTTTCCATGGTTTCCCTTTCGACCGTCATTGTTTTTACACTGACAATGTAAATGTTTCTGCTCAAAACTTTACAGAAACCATCCCATTTGCTATCAATAAATTTGTCCCTTTCTCCATAGTAAAACCCAAACAAAAATACTTGTATTCGAAAGCTGCCAAAACGGCACTTAGAAACAAACGTAGATCTTTTAATATTTGGATTCATAACAAAACTCCCACAAATCGATCCCAATATCTAAAGGCCAACAAAATATCTAACCAGATTATCTCAAACGAAAAGTCTGAAATTGACAGAGCGAAAGCCTCAAAACTTACGTCTATGTCTGTTTCTGACAAGAGTTTCTACAGTGCCATTAATTCTTTAAATTCTGGTACAAAATTTTCTATTCCCCCTATTATTGATGGTGATTTAATCGTCAATGATCCCGCAAGAAAAGCTAACTTGTTCGCTGAACGCTTTGCTCTGAACTCCACTGTTTTGGAAACTCCTAAAGAAATACCCCAAATCCAGTCTTCAGGAGTTAATATGAATGAACTTCACTTCAAACCCAAAATAGTCGCTAAACTTTTAAAGGGGTTTAACATCAACAAAGCATCAGGAATGGACAATATTCCACCCATTATTTTAAAAACCTTTTCCAAAGAACTTGCACCAACTTTAACTAAAATATTCTACCAATCCTACAAATCTGGTATATTTCCCTCGTGCTGGAAGTTGGCAAATGTCCAGCCCGTCCCCGAAAAGAGACCAAAATCCGATATCTAAAATTATAGGCCAATAGCTTTACTATCAGTCCTATCCAAAGTCTACGAGCATTATATTAATACACATATTTCAAAATTTCTGGAAGAAAATCATTTAATATCCGACAGCCAATACGGTTTTCGAAACAAAAGATCAACTACCGATCTATTAAACTATGTAGCGCATTGTTGGAACAGCATACTTGATAAAGCTGGTGAAACATACGTTATCGCTTTAGACATCTCCAAGGCATTCGATCGAGTCTGGCATGCCAACTTAATCAACAAGCTCGTTGCGTACGGTTTTCATCCCAATGTTGTGAGGCTGATTCAAAATTTTCTATCCAACCGATACATTTCGGTCTCCTTAGACGGATTTTCTTCTGAGTCTAAACTAATTAACGCTGGTGTACCCCAAGGCTCAGTATTGTCCCCAACCCTATTTTTGATTTATATCAACGAATTTTTGAAAATCACCAGCAACCCAATAAATAGTTTTGCAGATGATAGTACTCTGCACAAGTCGTTCGAGCCCCTTCCTTCAAAAGGTAAAATGCACGAACGAATTAATCCTGCCCGGAAAGACGCTGCCATAAACGTGAACAAAGACCTGAATAAAGTCGCCGAATGGGGTGACCAAAACCTTGTCAATTTCAACTCTACCAAAACACAGCTGTTGATTGTTTCCAGATTAAAGACCGAGTTCCCCAAAGATATTTTATTCAGTATGTGTGATGAACCAATAGGTGAATGTAAAAACATTCGTTTATTGGGGGTCACAGTTTCAAATGACCTACTCTGGAACGATCATGTAATGGCGATGGCAAAAAGCGCGTCTAAAAAACTCGGCCTCCTAAATAGATGCAAAAAATTTTTCACTCCATACCAATTGCTCCATGTTTATAAGTCCTATATTCGTCCCTATATGGAGTACTGCTGTAAAGTTTGGGGTGCTGCCTCTGTTTCCATCTTGGCCCTCTTGGACTCTGTTCAAAAGCGGGCTATACGAATTGTGGGTGATCGAACTTGACATCAAAACTTGATTCCCTACAACATTGTCGCACTGTTGCTGACCTCGTTGTTTTTTACAAATATCGTCATCAGCAGTGCTCAGATGAAATCAGCGGCATCATGCCTCAATCTTATTCTTACCCCCGTTCCACTCGGCAATCGGCTGCCGCAACCGGTGAAACATTAAAGATCCCGCGCTGTCATACTGGCAGATCGCAGAGAGACTTCTTTGTCCGAACTGCGTATAAATGGAATAGTTTGCCGGAACACTTAGTCTCAGGTGGGGCTTCAACCCGCAGATGTTTAAAAAAAAGCGTTAATCTACACCTTAGAACGCCAGTTGTTGTGGGATCCAGGTCTAGACCTAGGTCTTGAAAGGTATTTATGTGTTGTTGTGACACATATTCTAAGCCCTATAACACAACACATTTTATTAATAAAAAATAAAAAAAAAAAGACAGAGAATCTATGGGTTGCATTGATAAAAATGAGGCTTGCAGAATAATAATAACTCTTATTTTTTAAAAACAAACTTCTGAATTAACATTTTTTTGAATTTTTTCTAGACTAATTGTGAAATAGCCAGAACTTATCGTTTATCCTCTATTGTTTTATTAATTAGTTGAACCTTGTTAGATCATTCATTAAACATGAAATACACTCCCCAAATAGCTCGTCAAAAAGTATGTAAATGGAGAAATTTAGAATGCTGGTTTTATGTTCCATGTATAGATTTTCTTTAATTTTCTAAGTGCCAAGAAAACAAAGGAAGGCATTTTATTTAACTGTTTTGAAATACTCAATTCATAATCATGAAATTAAGAGTGGCACGAAATTCTAAATCTTTGGTTCGCTCATACAGAGGTGGTTTTGGCAACACGATGTATAACCTCGGATAACCAACAATATTTAATGGCGGTGGCTGCACAGCCAGTTGACGTTATCGCTACCGTATTGGGCGGCGTTTTAAACCATCAGACAGTAACAAATTCAAAACACTAAAAATTGTAGATTGGTTAATTGAATTAGCATTTCAGAAACGCTTATAGAAACTATTGGCAGGTGCATTTTCACCTGTAACAGATAACATTTTAAATTGTTTTCGTTCAAGAAACGATAAATAAAATCACGACCTTGGGTGACCGCATTTGGGAATTTCATATAGACCATCGGTTTCTGGAACAATTCTTAGTATTACCAAACCTAGCACGGTACAGCTCAAGTTACAGTTCTCACTCATTCGTAGTTCGACCGCTATTATGCTATTATTATTTTTGATTGCTGCCCTGATATGCTGCCCAGAAATGTGTAGGTTACTTGTGTATACTTTTAAATCCATTCCCTGCAGTTTGGTTGAAGAGTCAGAAAACTAAAAAATAATACGGCGTGAACGACAGGGTGCTCTTGTAGAACAATATACGTTGCTGATGGAATGGTGGGAACTTTAACATATACGTGGCAAAATTACTCAACATCAATGTAGGTTTCCGTCGCTAGCTTCGGCATATCTTTTCGTCATAACGTCAGTAACCAAGCCTATTCTAGGCGCTGATTTCTTAATTAAGTTAGGAATTGTCATAGATCTAAAAAACAAACGACTCTTTAGCTAAAATACATTGGTCTCTGTTTGCACAACGGATATACTTTCGATCCATCATCACACTGTTGGTTGTTTATTGTTAATAGATAATATGATGCAGGATCCTATTTATGAAATGCCTATAAAGCACACTGTTTTACATAGATTTTTCTCACTTGCTTGTCGATCCGTTACGCAAAATACAAAATTGCAAAACATGAGTTTGAATATATATGAAATCTTAAGGATTGTGCAGTCAATCATCATCAGTCAATCATCATAAATCATCAGCCATAATTGGCGACCTTATGGGGATTATCGCAAACTTAATGAGGTGACAGTACCAGATCGTTACCCACTTTCTCATATTCTCAACGTTCCCTCAGTTTGGAAGACTGTCATATTTTTTCAAAGATTGACTTGGTCAGAGCCTACCACCACATAGCAATAGCTGCAGCCTGCAGAAGATGTATTCAAAACCACAATTACAACTTCGTTTGGGGTTTTTGAGTTCTTGATAATGTGCCGTACGGTTTACAAAACGCAGCACAAACATTTCAGCTTTGCATCGCAGATGATGATATTTTGGTGGCAAGTCGACTAGAGTCTGATCACTTAGACACCTCCTATGCCAACGAATTACAGATTTTGACATAGTTCTAAAACCTTTGAAGTGTGTACGGTGCAGTTTTTCTTAATTTTTTTAGTCAAGAAAATCGCTTCTATCACCGGATTTCCTCAACCAACATCTACATAAAACCAGTGCAGCAGTTTATTGGTATGATTAATGGTATGATTATTATCACCAAATCCTTCCTCACTTAGCCAAACTACTTGCCTCAATACATTCACAGGTTGCTGTTCTTCAAAAGATTTCTCAAAAACAAAACAATAAGTTGCTCTGGCTCAAGTTTCATGCTATACAAACGTGACTATTGGTGCCATATTAGAACAGTTAGAACGCAAGTTACTAACAACGTTTTGTTCCCTCAAACATTTTCGGTACTGCATTCAGGGCAAATAACTCGCTGTTTTAATTAACCACAAATCTCTAACTACTACCATGGTATCAAAGTATGAAAAAAGTCCCTGTTATGCTCGTCAATTAGATTTTATCTCACAATTTACAACATATATACTGTATATCATGGGAAGAGTAACGTGATAGCAGATGATTTGTCGCGGCCCTATGAATACTAAGCATTTTCGACATATCATACAGCTCTAGACATGGAAAATCTCGTTGTAGTTTGTAAAAAACTTACGAGGAATTCAAGGAAATTACAACAACAACATTGTTTTAAATAACTCGAAATTAAAATTTGAGCTTCTTCGGGAGCATGCATCAAATTTATCCGTATTGCGATAGAACTGCGTCAGTTGAAAGAGAGTCCTTATAGACCAAACATCGGCCAACCTTAAAGAATTGAAAATTTGTCATACAAAACGAAAATATCCAATAAATATGCTGCCAGCTCCAACTTCAACATGGATAATTATTTGGTCTCACCCTGCAGTTTATTTGTCATTTGCTACGATGTGTAACAACACATTTCTCTGGATTTAAAAAGAATAGGCTAACTCCTTGTCTATTTATCAAAATTTTATCGACATTTCTGTCAAAAACACAACGGGATGTTTGACAATTTTTAGGTATTACAGGCCGGTACCAACGCTTCATTACTAATTATTCAACTCTTGCATTTCCGCTCACGGATCTGTTGAAGAAATTGCGGGGACCGTTGAGACGCAAACTTCCTAAAAAAACTTTGAGGCCAGCCCTTATATCAGCTCCAATCCTTGTGAGCCCTGACTTTTCTAGGAAGGATTATAAACAATCCGACGCATCCACTCTCGGAGTAGAAAGCGTTCTTTTTCTTCGTCGATGCGAAGACGACTAAGAAAACTTAGCACGGCGCAAAGGAATTATTCTATAACAGAACTTGAGTGTTTAGAAGCTCTACTCAGCGTTAAAAAAATCAGAGCACATATTGAAGGTGTTCCATTTACCATAATAACCGACCATACAAGCTTAAAATGGTTAATGCTCCAAAGAGAACTTTCTGGTAGATGGTATTTGTTAGATGGAGCCCAAAACTCCAAGGCTTCGACTTTGATATTGAGTAATGTAAAGGATCCAACAACACTGTTCCCGATACACTGTCCCGAATTCACGCTGACGAGCTGGCCGTAAACATTCACGGCGATCCTAGTATACCTCCTTTGCATGCCGATTTATCATCTTCTGCGTTTCACAAGCCGTCTTATATGGAACTTCTTGAAACTGTTCAAAATAACGGTATAGACACGAACTTATTTCCAGGAGAAAATAAAATTTACATAAATGACCAGGTTCGGACCACGATAAGTATCGTCTTATTTTGCAAAACTCCATTGTCCTTACTGATGGTACAGAAGATACACAACCGTCCAGTCTCCACACATACAGGTGTTGCCAAGACTTTGGAAAAAAATCCAAAGAATTTTTTATTGGAAAACTATGCGCAGCGACGTCATTTACTATATCCGAAAATTACCTACAAGTATATGATCTAAGCCACAGAAATATGTAACTCGCAGCCTCAATGGGCTTAATCGATAATCTTAAAACCATGGCAGCCCAACTATGTCGACTTTATTGGCCCTTACCCAAGTTCTAAAAATGAAAACACCTCAGCAATTATTGTATTACAATATTACTCACGGTTTGTTCAAATTAGAGCTGTTCACCAAGCCACCTCAACCATCTTAGCAGTTTAACTAAAACAACATATTTTTAATTTATTTATGGTGTACGTGAAACCATTGTCTCAGATAATGGGCGATAGCTCCAATCGCACTTATTAAAGGACTTTCTATAGATCACATCCACATTTTGCAACACAGTTCATCATAGCTATTCGCCCCACTAGCTATTTTTCAGTCTGCACTAAATCGGACACGGATACAACTACTCACTCTCCAAGAATCTGTACAATTTGAGTTCTATAATGAGTTTTGCTTCTCGCCAAAGGCAGAACTTTTGTATGCTGCACAAGGCAATGCTGTACAACATTTGAGTCTACCACATGAAACCAGAACAAACTAGCACTTAGCATACGCAATCATGTTTAACCTATTGACAAAAATTTTGTACTACACTTCACTCAAAGCGCCTCGAATAGATATTTGGCCAAGTTGGCGGCAAAATTCATTACTGCATATATGTTGATAAACCTACAGGTTACACTTCGTTTCAGTTAAAGGACTTGCATGGCAAAATACTTGGGGCGTATCATACGAAAAATATAAAGCATTAACACTATTAAGCTTAGGACCGTGTTTTGAGACATCAACAATGGTAAATCTTCCCCACGATTGTAACGTTGCCGTTCAGGTTTCAAATAGAATTGTAAAATTTTATTTTGCTCACTTGAAATTATTTACTTAATACTTGTTTGGTAAACGAACGAAATTTTGTTTTTAAAATATATGAAACAAATTTATTTCTTGGCAATTTAGCGAATGTTTTTGTGATGCATTATTGTAGGTAAATATGAATTGACAGAACAAAACCAGGTTGAGTAGAAGTCAGAGTAGTAATAGTAAGGCCAGGTGTATTGTAATGATTCCAGGAGGTATTCCAAGCATCCAAGATATTAAAGTTGCAGTTTTGTGAGCAGGCTTGCTTCACTAAGCATTAATCTTTGAGCATTAGCCTTTGCATTTGACCATCCTAAAAGAATCTGAATGAGTAATTTTTGTAAGCATAATAAAATCAAAACGATTTTAGTGAAAAAAACGATGGTTCTAGTATCGTTACAACCACAAGACATGACAAAATATGGTAGAAGGAAGCTCTAGATAATCAAGTAATCAAACTTAGTTAAAATAAGAAGATTACTACAAAAATCTGACCATAAATCGACAAAAGGCCAGCAATCGCAAATTTCATGTAATATTTATGCTCAAATTAGATCGCACTTTTCGCGATAATGCAAAACAACCCTTATTTTTATTTTGCTTGATGTTTAATTTGTTCATTTCAATAATTGGCGATTGATTTGTTCATATATAAAAAATTCTGATTAATAGCCCGGTATCCGATTTTCAATAGTTTCAGAATCCGAGTACTCGGGTCTTAAAATTGCCGGGTTTTTTGCAAACTATAATCACACCTCTAAGTATTACACCAATTTTATACATACAACTAAACGACACTTTATCCTCATAAATTAAATATCAAATGATCACACTTTACAAAAAAAATTAACAGATCGCACTTATTTTTATCTCCAACTTTTATTTAGTTTTATAATTCAATAAAAAAGAATTTCACACGGTCATCACATATATTATTATTTTTACAGCATAATTATTCTTTCAATTCAGCTCCGCAATCGTTTAATCATCAAACCTTAACTTTATTATAAAACAAGATCAAATTAAAATTAGAAAATATAAGCAAAAAAAAAAAGTATTGAAACTCAATTTCAAATGTCATCATCGTCAGCTTATACATTTCTATAAACGAAATTTATAAAACTTCATTTGATTTCAGTTATGGCAATACTATGATTGATCAATGATCAATAACCAATATACAATCAATATAATATCAGAACAAACATTCGATTTTTTTTTCTTCACTTCAATCAAGCTATGTTTTATATATTTGTTGATTTTTTAATAACTTAATTTTCAAGATTCTATCTGACGCGATTTTTTGCATTGAAAGAAAATTTTATGGTTGATTAAATTCAATTCAATTCAATTTAGTTATAAATGAATTGAATATGTTGAATGATAATTTAAACACAATATGAGCGTTAAAATTAAATTATATAAATTGATTATCATACGTTCGATTTATGAGCTAACCAACAATTCACCGTTCTTTACAAAGTAAATTAAACAAATTATATTGAATATACACACCAACCATCAACATTTTTCAATTCCCTTAGTTCTTTATTAAGTCGAATTTTATCTCAATTGATAAAAGATAAAATTCATTTATACCAACAAACAAAAACATCTTGATCATCATCACAAACAGTTGAAATAAAAGTTTAATTTTATTTGTAATCGAATCATGATCGCGATCAGAATTTTTAAACAGTAATTATTGTTCCAACCGATTTAATGATACAATTTCACATGTTTTTAATTAATAACACAGTGACGATACCAAAAAAACACACAGCATTCAAAAAGACATTCGTAAGAGTAATAACAATAATAAAGAAATTAATGTCATGCTGTGATCTGTGAGTACCTATTATCAATATCATTATGGACAAGTTGTTGTTAGATTTTAATCTTTGAAATATGTCACACCGGGTGACTGGTTAATGCCATTCACATACAGTATAATATGATAGTTAATTGATTTTAAAGTTGATAAGAATTTAATACATTTATAACAATTAATGTATTATAATTTAATCGGTTTATTTACTTTTTCGAATCATTTTTTCTGGTCGAATTGCACTTGAAAACTTAAATTAATTTATAAATCATATTGATATTCACCTGAATGAGAATACGGACCTCCTGTATTCCAAGTCTAACTAGCTATTCACTCCACCAAACACACAATACGGTTCTATTTAGTTTTGCAAAAACAATATTTATTCCAATTTCTGTTTCAAGTTTAACTCATAAATTATACACCTGTATTTATTTGGTATATTTTTTTAGATCGTGAGACAATGTAGAATCCTGTCATTTGTATTTAAAATAGTATTTCATATTATGTTCATTATTCCAACCAACTACAAGTTTTGACCATCTACTAAAACTCAACACAAAAAGACCGCCTCTATTAATTACAAACCAACCATAAATTCTAATCACGGTTATTTATATAATTCGTTCCAATGAATCAACTAAATTTGCATAATTTATCCAACTTCAAAAATTGCAATCGACTAATAACTTAAATTCGACTTCCAAGAACAAAAAAGCAAAATATATTGAGAAACATTTCTGAGAAACATTTTATTTCGTTATGTTTCTTTTTATTTTTTCTTGCCAAAATTGTTATAACATAAAAATAGAAAATAATAAAATAGAAAGTGGGTTTACTACACAACAGTAACATAAAAATATTATATAATTTTGGTATTTTTTTTACCTCCAACCTCGAATTTGTCACAGGATGAATAAAACGTGCTGATCGTTTTTCGTTTGTTTCTGAGTTTTTTTCTTGTACACAAAATTGTAAAAGAAAAATAATATACATAAATAAATTCACTGTTTTGTCTAACAAGATAAAAACAAAAAATAAAAACTTTCTCTTCCTGATTTCTAAAAGTCAAAAAATTGTGTATGAATAAGATTTTTGAATTTAAAAACCTTACAAAAAAAAGGTCAAACTTTTTGGAACTATGTAAATTTTAAGTTTAACAGTAAATTATTTTAATTTTTAGAAATCACATTTTGGAAATTTAGAAAACATAATGAATAGCACCTGCATAGAAATTGAACGGAGCGAAATTGGTGGTAGTGGCCGAAAGGCACAAGAAGATAGTAGTGAATGATAGATTGAGTGAAGAAGTGATTATAGTGATCGACAGATCGGGTTAGTTTTTTGATAAAATTTTTCATTGCCTGTGAAAAAAGCGGCATCACTTCCCAATTTATGGGACCAAATAAGTTATTCCAGTATGGTCATTCATTACATGCTCAATATTTATACTAATTTAATATTAAATACACATCGTGTTATATCATCAACAACGTCCGCCTTTATACCTTCAAGTTTGTCTATTTTATGCTAATTTAGCAAATTTTCTGCCAACAGTCGGTAAAGCATTAACCCCACCTGTATCTTCATATGAACATGTTCTGGAAAGATTTAACACAAAATTCCATCTATGCAGCTTAATTTTACTTCCTTACACGGCAACTGACTATCTTCCATAGCCATCATATAATGTTATAACTTTTCAAGAATTTTTGCATGGATTAACCGCCTTCATACATTACTATTGTTCAAGAATGAATTATCTTTCAGAAGCAAAACATAAACAATAATTTTAGTAATAATTTTATTTTAAATATGTTAAATTAATTAATAAATTCCTTAATTACATTTATATTTATAACATATGGTCCTTCGAGCCGGCTTTACCAGCAATATATCATCGAAGTCGGACTTAGCATCATACCAAGAGCAAGTCATCTAAGCAAATCTAAACATGAACTGATCACACATATCAGATGAGTATTACAGCTACTCTCGAAAGCGAAAATGTTTCAGTAAATGGAGAAATACTATAGAGGGTAAGGCGTTCAATTTATTGAAACATTTAACAGTAACAAAAAGCAATATGTAATTGTTGAAGCTTTGCCGAAAATAAATTGTGGTAATAATTTAATTTAAAATATTTTAAAATTAATAAATATATTTCTTATTTACAATTACAAGTATAACACATGGTCCTTTGAGCCGGATTTACTATCATCATGATTCATAACAACGTTACGTCAAACGAAAAAGTTTAGTGAGAAGTTTATTGAGTAAATTCAATTTTGGTCATTGATGAATAATAGGTATGGTTGGAAATGTCATCTTATTGCAGACTAAATTTGTTTTGAAAATAAATAATTATATTTTGAAAAGAAGTATTTACGTTAAATGTGGAAGTTTTCTGAACTCATAGGAATAGTTGGGTAAGAAATTATCATGACGACGCTATATTTTCTAAAGCAGCTGTTCCTATTAGTCCCGAAATTTAGGCTTTATAAATATTAAATATCACGAGTACGATGAATAATACGCCCGCAATAATGTTATATAAATGTATTTTTATTTATGAAGGATTTTACTTTTATACGGTATAAAACGTAAATAATTGTGTGTTTTATACTGTACGTTTTATACGTTTTATACGTACGTATAATACGTGTTTTATACGTTACCGTATTATACGTTACAACCCTGCTAAAAACGATCTATAACTTTTTATCGAACCGTACAGATGAATCAGAAAAGATTATTGTTAGTAAAAAGAGTCAATCATTCAGATCACGTCTTCTGCCACTTTTAAGAAATTTCATTTAAAACTGAATGTTACAAGTTTGGTCATGCCATACACGTGACCATTAACTTTTTGAATGCATCGAGTACCCGTTGTTTTAATTGTCTTAACGATAACCATGCTGTGTATAAACGTTCTTGATCTAATAAAATATGTCGAATCTGCTTTTTTTTTATTTTAGCATCGCTTTTTTACATAAGAAGTCGAACTCGAGTGAGACCATACTTTCAGTCAGAGTCTAAGCAACTAGTATTTATTTATGTTTGTCGTTGTTAATAAATGATATCGATGTGGTATTCCATCTACTTAAGGTAGAGGCAAATGATTTTAATGCAGCTTTGTTTCGTCGCTTCATCAAATATTACGATAAGCACCATATACAAAAGGTATATCAACGGAAATCACAATAACGTTAATAAATTTCTTAACTTTATTTAAATAATTTGTTTTAATAAATAATAGGAAACAGAGATGCAATGTATCGGTTTACGGAAGACATACGCGTGCAATAAATGCACTCAAAGCGTATAATGGAGTAATATCGGTCGTCGTATGTCGAAGAAAGATCTTTGTTTTCATTTTTTAAATTTCTTTTGACAGAGGACTACAGCAAAAGCAGAGATTTTCGTCTCATTTGTACTGGTTGTGGATGTGGCAGAAAACACATATGCGTTTACATATGTGTGTCAATATTTTACATCATAGCATTTAACAGGCACATGATTAATATTTATTCTCATTTTGTACACATTTATAGGGCTTACAGGCCGAGAAGTATGGAAGCCATTGAAGAATTGAACAAGAAGGTAATCTTGCTCATCGAGTCTGTTGGACGTGTCCTGTTAGATGGTGACAAAATTCATAGAAGTTTCGTCGATTTTGATAAAGTTGGTGGTTATAATAGCGTTGAGCCAGAGGACTATAATGAATGATAATGAACAAAATATTTCTATCAATAATATGCTTCAGTAGATTGTGATATCTGCTATGTAAATAATAAATCTATTATCCTGATGCCTTGCAAACATATCTGCATGAGCGGTGTCTGTGCAACACGAGTTAAAAAGAAGTTAATAAATTCCAATTGGAGTTAAACAGCAACCCAGTCCTAAAAAATAAATAGTTAAAAAAATAATGAATTGGTACCGAAATTTCTTAAAAAAATTAATCTTATCGGTGCTAATTCATTATAATTTGAATTAGTGCCGAGAGTCTAATCTCGGTACTAAGTCAAATATTTTATGAATCCAATCTCGACACGACACGAAAATTGAATTAATGCCGAGATTTTTTAGAAAATTATATCTCGATCCTATGTCAGTTTAGAAATCACTGGGTTTGATCAGTTTGGAAAAATTTTCGCTAATTAAAAAAAAATTGAATTAGTGCCGAGAATTTTCTCGACGTTATGTAATCGACGCTATGACAGTCGGCACTATTTCATGGAGCCGAACCACAATGTAGGTATACGACCAGCTACAACGTGAACATAAACCAAAACCCACATTAAATCAAAACCAAAATAAACCAAAACCCACCCAGGTGAACATAAACCAAGAAAAAAAAATGGAAATGGAAATGGTCATCTAATAATAGTCCTTTCGCCGCAACGAAATTGATCCAGCATGTCAGGAAAATAATATTTTTAATACATAAGATGACAACATATTTCTTAAAATATTATAGGTATACAATGGAATCATGTCAGGGACGATTTTCAAATTAAGGTTTCTTTAATAGAAAAAATATCAACGGGATTCAAACGAGAAGTACTTATATAATCAGCATGTACATTATATCCAATGAGATAGATAACACCAACCATTCTTAACATAAAAATTCTATTCCAAAGTTTATGTCAAAAATTTCAAGGTGGTACAGAGCCAACGACGAGCTATTGGAGCTGCATAGGTTTTGCAATGCATCAGAAAAGATGTATCTAGCGGATGTCTGTTACAGATGCATTGATGAAGATATGGTGGTAGGACAGATAAATTAGGTTTTCATGTTCATGGTAGAGCTATGCAACGCATCTTTACTAACCAAATTAATTTAGTAGCTTTAAGAGAGCCGTTTGGATTATCCAGAGTAAAAACTACATTATGAACTGACTCTACCATTGCTTTGGAATGGTTATCATCTAAAAATGTATAAGATTTTTCATATTGTCAAATTGACTTGAGCTAAAAAAATTTTCCGCTCCACGCGATACTTTAGAAATTAAAAAGAAAATTTGTATTTCGTAAATTTTACATTCAATTAAACTATGTAATTAAAAAGTGTGATAATAAATGTATAAATACAACAACACCTGCAACGCATAGATTGAAATTAAATGTTAAACGGTGATTTTGAATTAAAGATAGAAAGTGACGCTTCTTGTAATAATTTACATCAGCTCAAAGGTGTGGCACATTATTTAAAACAATACATTTTATGATTTTTCTCTGCAGAAGTAACTTATTTTGTTGACATCCAATAAAGTCATCATTGAATATAAATAACCAACGCCACATTATCAGTAGCTATTAAAAAATCTAAATCTATTATTACAATCTATTTTGATTAAATAAAATCAATTGATTTGGCTGGTGTCAAAATCGCCTGGACAACTTTCAAACTTCATCATCGAACCGACAACTCATCTCCATACAACAACTCCAGCGCTTCTCATCTAAAGAATAAAACACTTTAACAAAGAATAAAACACTACCAACCGCACATCTAATATAATTTTCAATGTTTCTAGAATCTGTTGTAACTAATCGATTCGCTGAGTAAAATCGACAGATTGCCCCTCTTATAAAAATTATAACTAGTTGAATTTGATTTGGAATGGTCCGAAGTGGGTAAGCAAATCTCAAGAAGATTGGCCTGATAAAAAATGTATAGTAAAGGATAGAGATTTATCTGTTATCTCTTTATGATTTCCGAATTTAACAAAGTTATTTCCGGGGTGCTCCAACCCAAGTTTTCCTTCTGACGTTAAGGTTATCAGAAGAACCTTTTTGCACGTTTATATATAGCGAGCTACTTTATCCAACACAGACGTCCACTCCAAGTTTTAAGGCGCGCATTCGCCATGATGTAGCATAATTACGACTACGCAGTATTTATACTTTGCTTGTCTCCGATACACCAATCTAATTCTGTCAGCATTACCAATATAGCACGGCATGAACCTCGAATTTCGGCCTCCGCTATTTAAAATTACAAATATGAAAAAAAAAATTCAAAAATTTCCTCTAGCTTTTGTTACACACAGAAGTCCAAACATTTTCTTTATTCTATATAAAAAATTTTATTCAACTTTAGTTCAAATAAACAAATAGCAGTACTATTATAACCGAGTTGACATCTTTGTTGAAAAACAAAACGAGTTAATAGTTAGATATGATATAGTGACAATAAAAAAATAACCTTCCAATCTTACTATATATAATATACACAAAATTTTTTCAAAATTTATCAAATCAATCATAATATTTTTTATTTATGACTAAATTAATTTCAATAAATAATTTTGTTTATGTCGGCGAAGCTACCCAAAACATATTAAAAAACAATAATAATTAATTTAAAAAATTAATTTGATTAAATTACGATTAAAATCTTAATGATTTTGTTCATATATTTTATTGTCGGATTACGTTTAATTCTATGAGATTTTGAATTTGTATGTTGATTCATAAGAATGATGACACAGATTAATTTTCGATTGATGAAGCAAATAAAAAATAATATTTTTTAATGATGTTAAACGTATTGTTCAATTTAAATAAATAAGTTGTTGTTGTTTAGGAAAGATTCCTATTAAATATATATATAGGTTTTGGTTAAACATGTTAAAATGTGTAGCACGTAATCATAGGTAATTCAACAAAAATATTTCTTTTAAGACCGAAGGGTGACCATGATATGATAACAATCATCTAACTATACAGAAAAACAATACATTTTTGCATTTACCAAATTATTTAATTTTATTTTTATTTTTTCTATTAAATTTTCATTTCGTTTCGTTTTATTTTTATATTACTCCAATCTATCATAACACGCGATCAAAAAAAAAATTAAACCTTAAACGAAAGAAAAAAGAATTAAATAAAAACTAATTTAAAAACAAAAATCGATTAACTTACATTAGGAATCAACCTTAACAACAATCAATTCCAAAGAGGAAAGAATTGTTTGTTTTGTTCCATCCCTAAATAAAGAAATGAACAAAAAAAAAATCAAATCCCTTCAAAATAACATTTTTTTTTGTTTTTCTATTTTCACTTTTCAAATATTTTTACAAATGGTTTCTTTCACATGAAATAGAATTAAATTAAAAAAAAAAAAAAATATGGCCAAAAAATAAACCAAATAATATTTTTTTCTTAGTTAATTCCCTTGAGCAAATTTGAAGAACTTTTTTTTTAACATTGGTAAGTTGGGTTTTGAATGGAATGAATGACCAATCGAAATAAATTTATTGTGTTATGAAAATAATAACAGAATTTCTTGGGCTATTGTTGATTTTTTGATTGACGGGTAAAAATGATTATTGTGAAAGAAAAAAATGCTTGAATTGGAAGAAAGTTGAGCTTTATTTAGCAACAATTGTTTGTTATAAAAACCAAACATTATTTTACATTATTTTTTTATCAATTCTTGATATTATAGCTTATTACACTAATTATTGTATATTACACTTATTCTGATACGGGAACTCAATTCAATTCAAGTTTTAGTAATAACTTGTTTCCTACTGTCTTTCGGGAAACATTCTCAAAATGTTTCTTAGAATTGCATATCCGAAGAGCAAAATGTTTGGTTTTTGTATGTTAATGAAAACTTAATATTTCTAAACATCAGTTTATGAGTTCAGTTATTCATTTTAAGGTTATCAGTTCGTTTACACGTATAAGTATTACACCACACACAAAATAAAATAATTTGATGCTTCCAATCTTTACTTTATATAATCCCACCAGAAAAGCTTTCCATGAACCAAGAAATTTATTTTAAATTGCAAAACCGTATAATCTAATCCATAACAACATTCATTGAACCACCAACAATAAACTTAATAAATTATTAAAATAATAACATAATAAAAACATCAAATTATACATTAAACAAGTTTATGAGTTTTTTATGATTTTCTTGGTTAATTTACGAGCTCCAGGTTGATTGTTTATTTATTTCTGTTTTTTCTTTCCAAAAAAAAAAGAATAACAGAAAACGTAATAACAAACCAAAAAATTTGGAGTAAATTTTCCAAACATTAATTTGTTGTGTATATCTTTTCTAATTAAAATATTAAATTAATTAAGACGTTTGTTGTTGATTAAGATACGAATAATGTTATAATTGATTGCTATAGATTAAGGTCATTACAAAACATAGCGTAATTTTACATTTGTGTTCACAAAAAATTTATCAGTTGTTATTTCCCAAGGGCGGTGATAATTCGAAATAATTTTTTGCCAAAAATTTCGAAAGCAAGTATATTGCCGAGGACTTTTATCCAATACCACTTGCTTGAGGAATTTTTCAAAAAATTATGAGAATTTATCAACGAACGAGGGGAATTCGTTTAGAAAATTTTTTGCCATTTTTCATTTATTTATATATTTTTTATGAATTATACGTTGGCCTACTGTGATATTAGTTAATTATTTAAAAATTAGATTGAAATTTTTTTGCCTTAGTTTTATTTTAATTTAACCTAATGAAATTCTCTAAAATGTAATGACATCATTCAATTTCACCAATAACATTTGAATTATACTAATAACAAATACTTATATACGTCTGGCCTATAACTGGGATCAGTGGCGGATTACCATAGAGGCGGAAGAGGCGGCCGCCTCGGGCCCCATATGGTATTGGGGCCCCCCAATAGTAATGATATTTTATAGGTATTCAAATATCAGATGACTGCGTTCATTCAACCAAAGTTTTTAAACCGAAAGATTTTTTTTTATATTATCCCACATTTAAAAGTGTTAGGTTGTCAATTGGTATTAATTTTTTTCATGTATTTATTTTAATAATTCTAATTTGATAGCTTTATAATTTTTTAATGTATTCGTTTTCCAATTTGTATCTTTTTTTTTATTATAAGTTAGGCATGTTTAGTGTTAATTATAATAAATTATTAATTAACGTCTCTGAATATCCAAAGATACCATGGCAACTAGGGATTGGGATTGAGCTTGAATAAATTAATTTTCTCTAAGAAATGTATGAACGCCAACTTTAAAATTTTGAGAATTAAAGCTATCAAAAAAACCCATGAAGGTAACGCATTCCAGAGATGAGAGACTCTGTTGAAAAAATCACGCTGAAAAGCAACAGTTCTGCACCTTTTTATATGAACCGTAAAAGGATGGGCTACAACATTAGCTCTGGTGTTACGTGATAGGTTTGCTAGTTCAGGTAAAATTGATTTAATCTCTATAGAAGTTCGTTCATCCATAATGTATTTGTAGAAAATTGTCAGATCAGCAACATTTCGTCTGTGCTGTAAGGAATCTATCAAATTTGATCTACAGTTATTAAGCGCTAACGGTGAATATAATTCAGGGTTTTCATGAGACGCATGAAACGTGCTATCATCAGCAAAACTATGGATAGGACTAATTTTTGAATCCAACAAATCGTTAATATAAATAAGAAAGAAAGTTGGTGACAAAGCAGAACCATGATGAACGCCTGCATTAGTTGAAAAGACATCCGATGAAACACCATCAACATTGACTCGAAATTTCCTCTCGGAAACAAAGCTTTGAATCCAAGATCTAAGTTGCTCATCCAAACCAATACATCTTAATTTACAAATAAGATTATTGTGCCAAACTTTATCAAATGCTTTGGATTGATGATTTTTAAGCGACTTATTCCATATAAATGAGTGACAAAGGAAAGTAAATCTTCCTTCGCTCTTCCTGTACGGAACCCGTATTGTCTTTCATTAAGTAGTTTGGAAGACTCTAAGAAGCTCATAATATTAAAATTAATGTATTTCTCAAAAATTTTAGAAACAACCGATAAAATAGAAATGGGTCTGTAATTTGTTGGAACAGTCTCACTACCCTTTTTGGGAACTGGTTGTACGCTTGCTGTTTTCCATATATCGGGAAAAACTCCTTTCTTATGTAATAAATAAAAGATTTTAGTAAGGATCAGTGCTAACTCTTAGCAAAGGATTTAAGAATAATTGAGGGAATTCGATCAGGCCCAGATGCTTTGTTTGTATTAATTTGTAAAAGCATTTTCCGAATGATGCATGCTTTTACGAAAAATTTGGCTTAGGCAAGAAATTGGGTTCTTTAAGTGTAGAATTTTTAGAGAAATGAAAAGAAAAAACATTTTGTTTTGAAAAATTCCACTGTTACGAATGAATATTAATACTAAAACTTTATTTGCAACGGGCTGTTATTATATTAATCGCAAAATTATTGATGAAAACAGGTATTAAAATCCAGGTAAGCATTTTTTGGGTATTTGAAGTATATTTGAGTTTTAAGTTTTCATCAATGCTTCTGGATTTCTTTCAAATTTTCTATCAAATTTTCTATATTTTTTTTAAAAAATTTAAAGAATAAAAATGTTTTTTTAGTCAGAAATAAATATAAAATTTTTGGTAAAATCTTAAATTTGGCCCCAAAATTTTGTTCCGCCTCAGGCCCCTTAAAGGCATAATCCGCCACTGACTGGGATATTAAAAATTATCAGTTGTAATTTCCCAAGGGCGGTGATAATTATATAATATAATTAATATCCCAGTAGGCCAGACGTATAAATATTTGTTATTAGTATAATTCAAATTTTATTGGTTAAATTGAATGATGTCATTACATTTTAGAGAATTTCATTGGGTTAAATTAAAATAAAACTGAGGCAAAAAATTTTCACAGTTAATTCAAAACACACAAATTTTCGATGGCGACAAAATACTTAAATTTTGCGAATTAAAATAAAATTAAAATTTTTTTCTTCTAATTTCCTTCTTTATCTTGTTGTAAACAAAAATTTTTCTTTTGTTTTGTTTTAGAATTTCAATAATTTTACAATTACTTTTCTAGATTAATTTTTTTTTTTAAATAGTTTTATCGTGTTCTTTGCTTTTCATGAAAGTTGCACCGTATAATAAAAATGCGTTAGATTATTTGTAGAATGCATGTCAAAAATGTAAATTATATGTATGTAGCATAAAACAAAGAAGGAATTTTTTTGTTTACAAATTAGACAAGTTAACAATTAAAAGATAATTAAAATTAGAAAAAGAAAATATTTAGGTGATTTGGCAAGGTAATTTTGCAAGTAATGAGAATTTTAATGATTTAATGATCGCACAGTTTCTCAATTTGTCAGATAAGAATAAAAATTTAAATTAATTGAATATATCTATTTTTGTGTTATACAAATACAGCAAAAACTTAATCAGTACAAAGTGATGTAAATAAGGGTTCTACTGTATTATTATATAAAAATGTCACCTCTTCTTCTTCCCGACATCAGTATTATTCTTTATTTAATTTAAAAATAAATTAAAACATAAAAAAAATTAAAAGCATTTCCGTTTTTATATACAAAAATGTATTTTTTTTTATTCGAATGATCATTGTTGATCTTTTTATTCATTTAAAATGAATCAACTTTATTTTATATATTAGATGGAGCCATATGACATGACTTTGTTACCCAGAATTTATATTGTCTCTACATAGATATTATTTGTGTCTGTATATAAGAGTGGCAGCTGATATATTTCGTATTACAACAACAAAACGATGGATTTGCTCATATATATATTTTGACCAGAATTTTATTTGTAGGTTTTATTTGTTTTTATTTTTACCGACGGGAGAGAAAAGCAGACATTTTTTATGTTTTTATTATGTTTTGAAAAAACGGTTTTTAAAAGGACTTTTTAAAGATCGGTGATCATGATTATAGTGATTATGATCGTGATAATTTTCTAACTTTTTTATGAGGGTTCAACTATTTTTTTTTAACATTGGTTTGATGATTTTATTTAAAATTTAATTAAAAGGTTGTGAATTTTCTTTATATCTGGTGAAATGTTGGATTGATGTTGTTATTATTAAACAGCTGTTGTAAGAGTTTGGATTAGTTTTAAATAAGAGAATACTAGAATAAAGAGAATAATAGATTAAAAAAACTACAGTTTCTTGGACACCAGTCTTTAGCAAAACACAATAAAATAACATATATCCTCTCAAGTTGATAAAATGTATGACAAGCAGCAATCAACGTTTATCCATTCCGAACCGACCTCTCATACAGTAAAAAATGCATCTCAACAAACTTTACCATCTTATGTCTGAACTACAATACAATTTATCATTCAGAGATATAAACAAATTATGCACGGTTATGGGTTGTTACCGTAAATTCAGTTTTTTTATCAGCTGTCAAGTTTAAAGGAACCAACGAATACATCAAATTTTAATCAACAACAATTCATGGTAATTTTGAAACATAAAAATGATAAATAGTTTCAACTTTCACTGGGTCTATGCAATATGGTTGCAGCACCAGCAACATTTGATATAAAAACGAGTTCAAAATCAATTTTTCGATCAGAACAACCAGTACCTTTAGTATCCTTAAAAGCTGTTGAAAATGAATTAAATCGTATTGAACAAAGTAATGTCATTACGTCTATTAATTATTTAGATTGGGCTGATCCAATTGTGGTTGTAAAAAAAATTAAAAGGGTCAGCTCAAATTTGCTTTTTCAAATGACTTCAGGTGATCTTCTAGTGCATGTTAGAAACGATTATAAACCATTGCTAACAATCAACACACACCGTGGACATTATCGTTATCATCGACTACTTTTTGGCATAAAACCGACCCTTGCATATACCCACAAATTATCGAAACAATGACTGGCTTAACAGTTGTTGTGAGTTACATAGATGACTTCATTATCATGGGTAAAACTGAAGATGATCACGACAAAAACATACATCGAATTCTCAGTCCCCTTCAAGACTAAGGTTTCCATCGAATCGAATGTTGATCGAATTAAGGCTATATCACTCATGCCTGCATCAATTACTATTTTGACAATAGTCCGTTTATTTCTTGGTATGATAAATTATTATGATCAGTTAATCAAAGAAAACAAATTAAACAAATTAAACAATGAAGGTCCAAAATTATCAAATTGAAGGTGTCATTATGCATTCTTTTCAAATGACTCTGAAAAATCAATCACTCATATGTTTCTTATAGAATATAGACCATTGACCAAAACTGAAGAAAACTATATTCTAGTACTTTCCTTAAAAATATGTATCAATGGACTTTTATCGCACTAAAAATTGACAATTTAATAAATAAACGGATCTGTACCTATGCGAATCTAAGCCGGAAAGATCTCTTATAAAACAACTATATATCAACCAAAACCAAATCAAGGGTGAATATTAAAAAATAATTTAGAAAAAACAAACGAAAATTATGTATAAACTAATTCAAAAAAGCTTACATTAATAAGTATATATAAAACGATCCACTTCAACCCTATGTAAATGGTTAGCCTCTCTATAGGTTTTCTACTCTATATCCATTTTTATAAACAATGGATACTCAAAACTATCAGCTCTTGTTCCTTCGGTTTCTTGTTTATTAAACTAACTACTATTAGGATTATTACCTTCATATAATGTTTACTACTACTAGAGCATTCAAATCCGAATATTCGAGTATTCGATCATCCGAATAATTTGGGTATATTTTAAGTATTCGTTATTCAAATATTTATACGCGAATATATTGTTTTATCTCCCAAAATATAATGGTTTTCCATCTCTTTATTCCTTTTTCAAAATTTGAAACTTAGAAATTTCAATATTTTAATATATTTTATATATTTATATTTATATTTATATTTCAAGGGATGTAATATAAATAATTGAATAATATTTTAAGGGATATAATATAAATAATTTTATTATAAAAAGTGCTTGACGTACTAACTCCGCTTGATATTGCAGTCAAAGAACTTAGCGAAAGAAATATCAACACTTATGACAGCCAAAGGCGTATATGCAAATTCTTATATACTGCTCTAACGGAAATGAACAGTGATTTAAGTAAAATCTTACCGAACGAAATTAGGAAACGAATAGATCAGAGAAGAAACAAAACCTTAACAACCTTATTGCTATATCTTGACACTGGAGTTATACCACAATCGAACGAATATTTTGATTACGTAACGAAAACTGATTTGAAAACTTTCTCTACTCCTCAGCCTTCAAAGATGTACCAGTTCGTAGAGATGAAAACAGTGATAACCAGTTGCAGGTTTGTTGTAATATAAATGACGCATTTGTAGTCAACAATCAGAGTAAA
This sequence comes from Diogma glabrata, assembly GCA_963693315.1. Classification (NCBI taxonomy): domain Eukaryota; kingdom Metazoa; phylum Arthropoda; class Insecta; order Diptera; family Cylindrotomidae; genus Diogma; species Diogma glabrata. The sequence continues at coordinate 209,334,360 of OY856188.1, forward strand.
AATATATTGCAACAAGAGGTGCAACTAAAGCGATTAGTTCAATTACCGATTCCACGACACGAGCTACAGTAACAGTGGTAATGAAAATCGCTGTTAATAGCCTAAAAAAATATTTTTGTTATTTAAATTCGTTCACAAAAAAGAAAGATAAATTAGACAATTTGTATAATGCTCTGTTGACTATCAGCCCCACTTTAACAAAAATTGAAGAGATTTCCTCTACGGCGGGATATCTAAAATAAGAAGTAGCCTAAAACTTAAACATCTAAATGCATTTCTCTTTCTTAATTGCCTATTTCAAGAAAATAAATAAAATAAAATGCATAATATGTTAAACCTGTTCGATATTATTCATAGTTTTTAGTACTTCTTTTACTGTTCGAATACTAACCGAATATTCGGATATTTAAAAGAAATTATTCGATATGCGGATAACTAAAAATGTCGAATAACTGAATGCTCTATTTATACTACCTAATTTATTTCAAAATACCATTGGATTACGAATTTATATCCAATATTAAAACCATTTTAAAGGATTCGGATCCACTTTTACCTTCCGGATCCATATACTTTATGTTAAAAATATTTTCAAATAATACTCCTGCCATTTATGTTATATATGTTGAATAAAAGAATAATTTTTACTTATAATTATTTGTTAACCACAAAATTACAAAAACTGCCACAATATATATCTATTCGATTTGAATTTTCATTATTTCCCGATTATATCTATTCGATTTGAATTTTCATAATTTCCCGAATTTGTTCGAATTTATTGCTAAAATTTTCTATCCTTGGTTTCTTTTTTATATAACTTGGGCACTTTTATGCTCATTACAACAATTCCATATGATCTAAAAATTAACATGCTACAAAAAAAAATTAATCCATAACACGAAAATCACAAAAATAAATATTAAACAACCGGTAATTGTTTACGACGAAAGCTCTTACATTTTTTCATAATACTTGCATAAGCCAGTTTTTATTATTATTATTGAAAAAAATAATTGTGTGACGTAACGAATCAATCAGCTTGCAATTGCATGAGCATACAACAATTTCTATATATAAAATGCATACAAAATGTATTCACAAACAAAAATGTTTAAATTACTGTATGAGAAAATATTTATAAATTTATTTTACATTTTATTTTATTTTATTTTAAATTTGTTTTTAGATACAATTATGTCTGACAATGTTTGTATTCAAAAAGGTATTCATCATTCCAAATGGCTGGCCAAGTTGAAAAGTTTGTGGATACATTCAAGAGCGATATTCTTAAATAGGAGGAAACGGGATAACATCTGAAGCACTTTTTACCTTTTTCAAATGTTTTTTATCTACATCAAATCCAACATTGTAAAACAAGACATCAGTGTTGGTTAGATTCGCCATGGAAAATTAAAACAAAACTCGATTTATTACGACCAAAACAAAAATCATCAAATCAATCTCTCAGTATCGTTTTATAACACCAATTTAATACAAAACATAATTTTGTTCGAAACAATATGATCTTCATTGTATAGATTTTCGAACTGCAAAACCTATACTTAGATCCCTGCACTATAACTATAAGCAAACGATGGCATCGTTCTTTACAACGTTTAAGTTAATAAGTATTTATGGAGGCGACCATTGTCAGACATACATAATTGTATATGGTAAACCAAATATGGCAAAAAATGTTTAATTTTATTTTTAAAGTTGCTGTAGATTTTGTATTTGGTATTATAAAAATTTCTGGCCATTTTGATATTTTTGTCAGTTGTCGTTGAAAAGGACCTGCATATAAATGTGGTAAGAAAGATTATATGTAGAAATTCATTAAATCAAATCTGCCAACCAGGCGCGCACACAAGACGGGGGTTCTCGAGTTTATCCCCCACCCCCTAAAAATTAATTTTTCTATATAAATTTTGTTTGAATAGAATGTTTTGAATGCTTGGCAACGCTCCTACATAGACGCCACAAAAAAAAGAATGTTTTAGATGGCTTTGATTGATTGTTTTATAGTTGGATAATTGAGATCAGTTTTGTTTATACTTAATTATACAAAGAAACGAATTTTGGCCAAAACCACCTCTGAACGTATGGAAGCCACCGTACAGAAGCAACGTTCGATTATGGTGAAACAACTAAGCCACTTCTGCACTGAAAAAAACATGTTGTATTTCCAATCGAAATGCAGTTGGCTCAACCTCACCGTGCGGTCAGATATGGCGAATAGAACTATCTAGTTGAACAATGTAGTTGAGACAATCACACGAAATATTTATGTGAAAATAAAATATAGTTCAATTAATTTCAAATACTTCAATTTTAAAATGAAAAATTCATGATATAAGGCCAAAGAAAGTTTTTTTCATGGAAATAGTTATTAACTTTATTCAACTACTGTTATACTGTATATAACACTTTATATTTTAAATAAACCTCATTAAGTTGTCAGAAAAATGTTATCGTGTAGTTGTCCCAATCCTGGGGGAATTTTTCCAAATATTTTTTCTTTGTTTGAATAATAAACTGCCAACTTCGAGATAAGGTTGTCATTACTTTATTTTTTTTTTTCAGTGTGGAGAACGTTTTTATCTCAAATGCATTCCACAAACTTTTTGAAAGTGTCTAAGAAGAATGATAACCGTCACATAAATTGGTATGACGAAGCTATTCAAGAATTCGATCTATGTAAAAAGCAATTAAATGAGGCGAACATTCCTCATCAACCGCACAACTTGCATTAACGGTAGATACCTCTGGCAACGTACTAGGTGCCGTTGTACAACCATAAGTAGCTGTATTTGCAAAGTGGAAACCACTTAGCTTTTTCTCAGTTATTTTTTCTGGCAAACAACAACGGTATAGTGCCAATGATTTAGGGCTTCTAGCAGCATACTCTGCCATTAAACATTTCGGGAAGGGCAAAATTTAACTCTCTTCGCTGACCATAATCTTCCAACATTTATATTATCACAAAAAGCTGATAAGCTGATGAAAGCTGATAAAAGCTGATTTCATCAGTCAGTTTACAATTTATTTAACATATATCTAGAGTGGAAAATAATGTAGCCGATATCATCATGTATTGATCAAATATATATTCCAGAAACAATCATTTATGACGCAATTATAATGATGACCAGATGGACGATGTTGAATATTTCAAACATTTCCCCAATTTAATTTGGTTCAACAAAATTCATCTGTTGTGACCCGACTTCTGGCATAAGTCAGCCATGTACTCCTTTATCACACTGCAAATTCCTGTTGAACAGTGTACATGCTATATCTCACGAGGTGTTTCAGCATCAGTAAATATGCTTACAGATAAGTTTCTTTTTGCCATCAATTAAAAAAATGTAAAACTCAAAACTCCCTGACTCAAAAGACAAATGTATCGCGTCATACCAAAAATCTTTTAGTGAGCTACCCTCTATAGTATCTCAAAGATTTTTCGATATCCGTCTCGATATTGTCGGGATATTGCCAATATCTGAAAAGCAACGATATTGTGTGATGATTATCGATAGGTTTACCCGTTAGCCAGAAGCAATTCTAATACCAGATATAAAAGCAGCAATTGTTGCTTTTGCAACATATTTTGGTTGGATAGCACGATATGGTGAACCACAATCAATTTTGACAGATGAAGGAACTCAAATCGAATCTTCGTTTCGCGAGGATTTTCAAACTGCATCTACCTTCTACCACAATGGCTCGATCAGGGCGAGTAACTTAATCACCACCAAAATTATTAGATTATTTACAGAGTGAGGCGCGCGAAATCATCGTCAAAACAAAGTACCCCATTTTAAAAGTCTCTCAGTATCGTTTGACAATAGCGATCTCACTTAGATATTGCCGCACCCAATAACAATTTACTCCAGCATTAATTTGAAAAACAATAGCATTTATTATCTTTCGTGCTCTTTCTTAAACTTTGGAAATTATTTTTAAAACCCTGTTATGCCGCAATCCAACGTGAGTTAGGACCATAAGTATTTATAAGAGGATCTAAACCCCCACTCCAGAACGAGTTCAGGTTCTGTACTGGTGAATTGGAGGAAATGTATGTTTTGGTAGTGAGGTTTAAAAACTAACGATCAGTGAAAGATACATTCCCTTCCAATCGCCACACTGTTCCATTCTTCTCTCTTATAATATAACTACTTGGTATTTTTAATATCAACATCCGCAAGTACACATAGCAACAAACATAATATTATCGGTGATGCACATTGTTCATTGTCTGTGGTGAATTCTTTTCTACCTGTTCGGTACAAGTTCCAACACAGAATTAACGAAATTTGTATTCTTTTGTAAAAAAAGCAATACAAAAAAAACAAATTTGGATAATTCGGAGTCGGAACTTGTACCGAACAAGTAGAAAAGAATTCACTATAACAATCAATATAAATTAGCACGGTCCTCCCAAATCGTATTGTTTCAGTTCATAATCAAATTCCTTTTATATTTACTCTGTTGAAAACAAACATAAGTAAAATCTACATTTTACATTGTAATAGTAGTAGTTATCATCTTGTTCATCTCGAAATTTATTAACGATTTATTGTCATTTCCTTTTCTTATAATTTTTATAACTGAAACAAAAACAAACACAAATTATATGTGGTTGATCCTTTCTTTTTATACTTGACGATTATGAGATGAAATAAAATGTGATCCTAAACTAGTTTTCGTATTAAAACGATCGAATTCCTTTGTTTTGGAAAATGAAATAACAGAGAGAAATATACGACTGGTTGAACAATCATCTCGCTTGCATACCTTCGTTTAGAATATTTATAGAATGCATGTTTCATATTGCTAGTTAGTTCAATTTTGATAGTAAATCAAAAAAATAATTGGTAAAAAGATTTGGTATTACGCGTTCGCAGTGCCGTTACTACGGTACGGCCCACCCGGCCCTGGGCCGGGGGCCCACCATAAAACACTCATAAAAATATGAAAATGAACACTTCAAATAATAAATTTAAAAAACAACAATGCAATTTTTTTTACTGGGCCCATGCCAATTTCAAAAATTCATTTTTTGTAACTAAGTTGCAAAATCTACGCATTTTCGTGCGTCATTTTAGTAATTAAATGAGCTTTATTTAAGCATTAATCTAGTACATTGGTCAGATTCATTAAAGTACTAATTGTAGTTGTTTAATATTTTATTAAGTATAAGTATAAGTACTTTAATGCATCATTAAACCATTATTATTAATGCTTTAATAAACTATTAAACAACTACAATTAGTACTTTAATGAATCTGACCAAATTTACTAGAGTAATGCTTAATTAAAGCTATCAAATTCGTGAATGATTTCATATCCACGCTGGCGTTCAAATAAACCATAGTTCTTAGTTTAGAGTACTCGCACCACGATGTTGAAGGTTTCATGGATCCTAGTTTTCTTACAAAATAGGCCAGCATGACCATGTCATTGATTGTTGTAGTTTTTGATTCTTTGAACCACTCATCAACATTTTTGTATGAAGTTTCGTACGCCGATTTCGCCAATTTTTCCGGTACGATGGTAGAAATAGCTTCATTTGCTGCTTTTTCTATATCTGACGATACAAAATCATCATCACTTGAACTCATCTTGATATTTTTCACAATTGGCAGTATGAAAACTAAAAGAAAACTAAGGCTACATACTCCTTATAAGATCAAATTGGTTTGCTCAAAACGTACTAGATACAAATGCAATTTGTTTAGTTGTATTTTTTATAAAAGTTTAATTTTGCAGCTTCGTTACAAAAAATCTTATATGAAACACGTTGCTAAATTAGTTGTTTTAAGCACTCGATGTATTGTCAACCTCGGCTTCGCCTCGGTTGCCAATTTCACATCTCGTGCTTAAAACAACCTAATTTAGCAACTTGTTTCATAAATAGCTATTAAATAATCACAAAAAGACATTATAATTTATATCAGAAAATCTTTGAATAATGAATATATTAGAAAATATTTCCCGTTATATCTCTTATTGAGGATAACACTTATTATTCAAAAGAATTTAATTAATATGTTTCCAAACATAGAAAGAGCATTCAAAATTTTTTTAACCATTAAGGTCACTAATTGTTCAGGAGAACAGTCTATTTAGGCGATGAAATACATAAAAAATGATTTGCGCAACAGCATGCCGCAGGAGCGACTGAATTCCCTTGCGTTGATGTGCATAGAAAGTGATTTATTAAAATCTATAGAATTTGAAGATGTTGTAGATAAATTTGTTGACAAAAAAGTGAGAAGAAAAAATATTTAAATAAAATAAACATTATAATAAACCTCAAAAACCCGTAAGTAATTATGCTTTTAAATTTAATTTAGACTGGGGTCCAATTAGCTGCTAAATTGTACGAAACTGCTAAATCTAAATTTAGTTTTACAAAATTACCGAATTTTAATTTAAATTAATATAATCAAGTTGTCAGATATTGTTTAATGTATGAATTTCTTCCAAATTATTTAGAATCAAAATATAATTTAGTCAAATAAAATAGTTGACTAAATTGATTTAGCCACGTTTAGTACAATTAAGCATCAATTGGAACGCAGTCTTATTGTTAATTTTCGAAAAGGCCCCCTAGAAATAGTGTGCCAGGGGCCCCCAAATACATTGGGACGGCACTGCGCGTTCGTTAGTAAAGCCAGCTACAGACCTACAATCAATTTGTCAATCAATTGAAAACGAAAATAAACGAAATAAAATTTAGGGGATTTTTTCACTATTTCGTTTATTTTCGTTTTCGAATTGATTGACAAATTTATTGTAGGTCTGTAGCTTGCTTAAAACAAAAATAATAATTGTTTTCATATAAAATCGGATTTTATGAATTTGGAAAGATGAAAATAAAATTTTGTATAAGTAATTGATGAAAACAAACCAAATTCATTTCTTTTGATAAAGTTTTAATTTATTTTGTATATATAATATTAGTTGTGATAAATTAATAAAAATTGAAATAAAAATGGATAAAAAAGGAATAAACCAAATGTTATACATGTGAAAAAAAAATATATTGTTTTCTGTTGTTTTTGTGAAACAAAAGAGGAAGTTACCTGTTTGATAGTTTGTTTTTGTTTATTATTAATAAAATTACGGAATATAGGTAGAAACACAACACGGACGATAACGTCGGACGATAAAAAAAATGACTACAATTTCGCTGATGTAACCACAACAAAGGCCTCAGCGTGAAAAGCTGTCAAAAATAAAATTGCATAAACTAAAATACTTTGTTCTTTGTCACGATGAATTTCACAAATTTCAATTTTAAAAATAACTAATTTTTACTAATAAATAAATAATAATAGTTTTTCTACTTATAACTAATTTTAAAAATAAAATAAAAATTATGAAAATATATAAATGAATAAAACCGAACTTTGAACATAAACAACATAAACTGAAAATTCAGTTGACAGCTCAAAACAAAACGATTACAACCTCAGAAACGCGAAAAACATCGGAAAATCATATTTTTCAGTTGGCGGCACTGTCACAATAACATTAAAAATTACCCTTGCAGCCAAATAAAAATAGAATTGATATCTGGCAATAATCATCCCCGACGATAAGTTAGAAATAGAATCTAAAATTTCTCCGACGAAAAAAACTTTTTCGTTTATCGCTGTAGTTGTGTTTGAAATGTATGTATCCTGTGTATTCTAATGTTACTAACGTCGTCGTCGGACTATTTCACCCGTGTTGTGTTTCTAGCTTATGAGATAAAATATAATAAGAAAACGAATTTTTTTAGTACCTGAATAAAGAAAAATTGAAAGAAAAAAATTATTAGCAGTGTGGTGATTTGTTTTGGGTGGATCAATTGGAGAAAAAAATCTTTCCCTAAGGCGACGACCTAGGAATTCATTCTTTTCATCGTAATTCCTAGTGTTGGTTTGGGACACAGGAAATGTTTCTCACAAGTTAAATCTGGAATTAGATTTTTTACTAAAAATGGTTGAAACTTTTATCAAATTTATCATAATCGAGATACAACAGAATTAACTCAAAACCATAAAATAAAACCGCAAGAAAATTATTACATATATACATATATCATCACATCAAGTAAATGGATCTTGTGTTGGGTTTTTATCAAAACACCAATTACTATAAACTTAAGGTTAGATTTTATTTTTATGTTATGTAATTTTACTATTACTAAAATTATTGGAATTTATTTTTTTTTTGAATTATGTTTCGACCAAATGTTCTTATAAATTAGAGTTTTTTTTATATTAGAGATTTTTCCGCGGTAGTGTCCACGCCTGATACGTACATTACATTGGTGTATCATTTTTAAATGTTTAATAATACCCTTGGATAAATAGATGCCTTAGGCATCTATTGTTAAATTGTAAAGTCCAGGCTTTACAACCCAAACCGATGAACGCATCCAACGTCCTAAGCTCATGTCGAACTTTCAATCTGAATATACTGAATTATTTTTTTTTAAATAAAATAATAAATTTGATTTTTAGGGGCGACTAAAAATCAAATTTATTACCACCCACGTCATGAGTTTTTAGTAAGACCATCACATACTACTATTATGTATTCACTTCATTTATTATATATCAACCTTCTTATTTGATGAACAGCAATAAAGTGATTTATTATTATCAAAATAATGATGAAGAAAGATCAACATATCGATGAACAAAAAAGTATCGATATGTTAGTACTTTGCTTCATACATAACATTTCTCCCTTTTTAAACAAATCAAAAATTAAATATTAAATATTGAATGTAATTTTCAAAAATGAAATAAAAAATTTCTAACATTATACAAATCTAAATTAATTCAAATTTCAATATCTTATCATTTCTCCCTTTTTACCGAAAATTTTAATATCTATAAACTGAAACCACTAAAATTTTGTAAATGTAACAACGTCTTTTATAAATCCTTATATTGTTAAACTATATTACTTAAACTGTTAAAGACCATGTTATTTGTACTAACCTTAATTTGTACTAATCAAATAAAAACATAATAGCATCTAAAAACAAAATTTTTTTACAATTTCGGAGTCTGGAACCATTTCTTGTTTTATCTATTTTAATTTTCCTTTGCATTTCGTAGGAAATAATTTGTTCTCTCAGATCTAGAACGTTTCACATTGCGAGGTTCCAATTGCTTGTATCCTTGCTTTTTGCAGCGTCTAACAGAACGAGTTGTTGGGTAATATTTAAATTTATTTTGATGTTTGTTAAATTTTTTTGTTGATTCCTAAGTGCTAGCTGTTCGTCGAGTCCTATGCTGTTCGTGTACTATTGCGAATGTTAGCAAGATATAAATATTTACTTAAACGTTTTATGACTCTGCCTTCACTCTATTTAATTTAATTTCCTTTTAAATTATTGTTCATGTACAAAATATACTGATTGAGACTCAAATAAAAATTATTTTGACTGGAATTGGACTCCCTCGTATGTAAACCATTACATAAATTAGAAGTAACATTTTTATTTTTAGTTTGCTTAAGATTTTTTAGTTTTGAAAAAAGAGTGTTAGGCTTGTTTTTGAACATCATAGCTGCTGGGGATAATCCTGTTACGGTAGGAGGAGTGGACCTGTAACTGATTCATCGTTGTTGTATTTTCCTACATATCTTCCACTGAGTTTAATGTTTTTATGCCCGCTTCATATTTTGGTTTTAAAATATTTGTTTTCCAGTTTGGAAAAATATTGGTTAACCAATCTCGTCCCATGATTGGCAAAAATTCCTTGGTAGTTTGTAATAGGGTTAACTTTAGATTGTACTTTTGTTCCTTCCATTCCACTATAACATTTATGTACCCCAGCACCTCTACTTTACTTCATAATCATTAACTTCCCTGTTTTGATATCCACTGCCAGAATAACGATTATAGCTTCTTCGATTACGGCACACTCTTCTTGAATGACCTTGCTGTCCACAATTAAAACAAATCCAATTTCTAGCTATACAATGGTTAATTCGATGATTTCCTACAATTGTAAATAGACTTATTTTTTGTCGGATCACCTCGGCTGGAATTACTACTACTTCTATACGGTGTTTGAGAACGGCAATTTGAAAATTTTCTTCTAGTGTGGTTATCCTTTCTATAAGGTGTCATTGAACGGTAACCTGATGACCTTGATTGACTATTACTACGAAAACTTGGTCGACTACTGCTACTTGTTGATGGTTGTATATCGTGCACTTTTGGTTTCGGTTTTTATTTTACGTTGTGCCCTTTCAGACATTTCCATATTTAGAGATAACTCACAAGCTTTTTTAAAAGTCAATTCTTTTTCCGATATCAACGCTGTTTGTATTTTTCCATCAGCTAAGCCCAAAACAAATTTGTCGCGTAGTGCTCTATCCAAAAAACCCACAAAAACCCACGTTTTCAGTTCTACAATATTCTCACTTATTGTTTTGTTTAACATTTGATCACGTTTTAAAAACTTAAAGCTTTCAGCTATTTCGATATGAGCAGTTTGAAAATGTTTTTTTAATAACAATGTTAATTCAACATAACTTTTTTTTTGTTGGCGTATCAGGATGAAGTAATCTACATAAAATTTCAAATGAGTCAGGACCCACAAATGTTATAAATAATGAAGTTTTTTTTCCTCCTCTAGATCGTTACACTTAAAAAACTCCTCCATGCGCATCAGGTACCTTAAAAAATCGCCTCCAGGTGTGAAGGGTTCAATTGACCCAATCATCATCAATTTAATTAATTTTGTAAGTATAATGTATGTAACATATAATGTATGTAACAATTAAATTATGTATTCAAAACTTGAACAACTCCGAAAACTACAAATATATTTTTTTATTTACGCAAACAAAAAAATTAAATCACAAAAAAAAAATATTTTTAATTAACTAACGAATTGGTCGCCGTAATAAAAAATAAATTTTGGGATTCCGTTTGTTTTCCTTTATTTATTTAGAAAAATTTAATAGTAATAATATTATTAAAAATTTTTAAGCCCACCAAATATTAATTAGTCCAAAAATTAATTTCACTTTCTTTTTATTTACCATAAAATTATCATTATTTTTTTAAATAAAAAGAATTTTTTTTACAAGGAAAAATAATTGCCTTACCAGTTACTAGTTCACTGCGTCGCCATTATTATGTATTCACTTTATTTATTATAAAACAACCATCTTATTTGATGAACGGCAATCAAGTGATTTATTATTATTAAAATAATGATGAAGAAAGATCAACATATCGATGAACAAAAAAGTATCGATATGTTAGTACTTTGCTTCATACATAACAACTACGTTTAATTTTCTACAAAAAACATATTTTTAATTAATGGAGAAATGATTATTACTGTTAGAAATAAATAATTTTTTGTGCGCGGGGCGACAAGAAATTCCATAAATAGGTCATTCTTTTACACACTGAACAGATTAGGACAAAATCTGGCCAACATATTTTTGATCAATCAATTTAAAAAAAATTTTGCGGGTTCTATATAAAAATAAATACATACGTGTTCGAAGATTTTTCTTTTTTTTTTAAAATTAGAACGGTTTTAAATTTCGAGAATTTCGTGATTTTTGACTTGAAGAATTATTTTCAAAAGTTTATAACTTCGGTTCTATTGAAGATAAAAGCCTCTGTTTTGTCTTATTTTAAATTAAAGTGATGTTTTTTTACAAAAAAATAAATTAAATACAAATTATTAACAAATTCCTATTGTTATAAACAAATAAAATGTTAAAATCGAGTTTTAGTCATTGCCCCACCCACGTAATGGGCTTCTAGTATGACCGTATTGTACACTCAATTTTTTATGCAATATATATTTTATATTAATAAAGAAACGATTTTTACAGTTAAAAATAAATTAATAATCTATCGAGCGAGGGACGACAAAAAATTTCATAAATTTTTTTCGTCCCACGCTGAAAAATTAATTTACTTCTTATAGTAAAATTCATTTCTCCATTAATAAAAAATACGTTTTTTGTGGAAAATTAATCGTAGAATACGATATTTGTACTGAACACTCTTTATTTTTGTTGTATAGTAACTAAACATCGATTTTAACATTTTATTTGTTTATAACAATAAGAATTTGTTAATTAAATAACAATTTTTTTTTAAAAGTCAATCTTTAACTTTAAAATAAAACAGAAAAGAAGTTTCTATCTCCACCAGAACTGAAGTTATGAATCTTTGAAAATGAGTCTTCGAGCCAAATATCACGAAGTTATCGAAAAATGAAAGAAGAAATCCTCGAAGAGGTATATCTCTTATCCAAACCCGTAAAAAAATTTTCAGCGAAATCAAACATGTGTACGGCAGATTTTGTCCTAATCTATTCGGTATGTAAAAGAATGGAACCATTTATTGAATTTTTTTATCGTCCTGCGCTTGATAGTAAAAATACCTTCTCTATTAATAAAAAATACGTATTTTGTAGAAAATTAGGTCAATGACTGAAAATCAATTTTAACATTTTATTTGTTTATAACGGAATTTGTTGATAACTTTTTGGCTTTTTTTTAAAATAAAATCTTTTAATATCTTTTAACAATTCAAAACAGAAGTTTCTATCTTCAATAAAACCGTAAATTATGAATTTTTGAAAATAAGTCTTCAAACCAAATTTCCAAAATTAATTTCCAAAAAATTAAAAAAAAATTCTTGAGCCCGTATATCTATTTTTTCGATTAAAACCCCTAAAAAAATTTCAGCAAAATCAAAAATGTGTCGGTCAGAAAGGAGTTCGGATTGTAAAAGAATGACCCGTATATGGTATTTATGAATGATCCAAAATCAGAATAGGTCTGATTACGAATATGTATGTACGTGAATAAAAATTGCACGTGCTTTGTGAGCCTACCTACATCCACAAACGAATGTTTTTAAGACAATTTCATCAAAAGAACGAAAACTATGTAGAACTTGTTAACTTACATAAATTGAATACAAGCCTAAAATACTTCTTTTATATGCTTACCTGAAAATAAAAACAAAGATTATGTTATAAAAAAGGTTATTTCGAGTAAACTTTCACAATTATATCTAACGTATTCTTTTAAATACAGTTACATTCCAAACAATAAATATTCCAATCCATAACCCTGAAACCTCCCAGAAAGATGAATGAAATTCTTTAAAGTTCAACTTTTCTTAACAATTAAAACACAAAATAAATGTATATATCCGATTCGCGTGAACGCACATAACTACTTGACTTTTATGTTAAAATTTCGAATTTTTTTAAATTTAATTAACGAAAAAAAAAGTTGTTTACTGGATTTAATTATAAACTTACAAAAAAAAATTATCATAATACGAATTTAAGAATCAACATTAATTGGGATGGAAATTAATTTTATTTTCTTAATTCTGTTAGTTTTTATGATAAGGTTTGTAAATTTATATTTTTGTTGGTTTTGTTATTTTTTTATTTAATTTAATTTTGAAATTAATAATGACACGCAATGTGATTGCTGGCTGTGTTAAACAATAATGTTAAGTTTTTGAATTATTTTATTGTGAAAAAAGTAACAACAACAACGTAGATTTAATTAACACATTTTAAGATTAATTAATTAGATTGCAACGAAATTTGTTGTGAAAATTTGTGTTTATACAAAAATCTTACGGTATCGTAATGTTAATTTTATTTTGAATTAAACTAATATTTTATATTTATATATAAACAAATCGGTTGAACACTTTTAATAGCATGTTTCTAGAACCTTGGCTCATAAACATTTAATTGTTTTGAGAAAAATGCTTTATAAATATATATTTTCAAAAGTCCTGTTGAACCTTTTAGAAGCTAAAAATTAATTCTCAAACCTCTTTTTATCTAATTCTTATAAAGACAATCAAAGTTCAAACTTCTCCCATCATCGATTAACTCGTATATTTGGTATAATTTTTTATTTTTCGTTATAAATTATATATTTTCAATTCTTTTTTATATCTCGATTTAATTTGGATCACCACCTTTTTCCGCTTTAATCTAAATTTTATTGCATCCTTTCTCGTATTATTTATAATTCGTGTCAAGTTTTGTTTTTGTATACTATTCTTAACTCCCAATATTTGTTGTGCCTTAGTTTATATATTTGAACACAGTAAATGTATTATCTGTTACAATCGAACATCTGTCAGTATTCCATATAAAATTTTATATATTATTACTTTTTCCAGTTTATTTTATTTATTGGATGGCCGTAGTGGTGAAAGATGATTATGATGAGGCGTTTGAATAATAAAAAAATATATTATTCGAGATTTGAAATGTGATATTCGATTTCCTGTTGATTCGAAGAGGAGCACACAAAGATGTACAAAATTGAAGAAAATCATTTTTATTAAAATTGTATTCTAATTATCTCATCTCATACACCCACTTCAAACCCATTCATTACAAATACAAATTTCTAGCAAATACTATAAATATATATTTATCATAACAATTAAACAAACAACGAACTAACGAAAAAATTCCCTATTGTCTGACTTTTCAACACAACTAACAACTCTGTTAGCTATTATTTTATAAAAATGAAAACGACTTTTCAGAAAACCAAACAACCACAAAACATAAAATAGACAAACAAGGAATGAAAATCATGTTAATTTCCAAAAAAAAAAATTAATTTCCATGAAAATTTTTTATATATATATTTAAAGTCTGATTTTTCAAGGATTTTCTTGTATTTATTTTTGTTATTGTGGTTACAAGAAAAAAAAATATGGTTAGCTAATGCGAGAAACACTGTTACAGTGGAGGACTAATTGCTGTAGTTATTGTGATTAAATTTCAAAATAATTAGAGGATATAACAACGTTTGTTGGTAATAGTGATAAGAACTCGTTTTCTAATAATAAGTTTCTAGGATTGACGCATTCGAAGACATAACTTCCACTAACATTTCAGACTGATAACTAACTCACTGTATCACAACATTTTGCATTTCAGCTTTTTCATTTGATAATTGTTTGAAAAATGCAAACACAAATAAAAACAACGAAAAAAAAAGTTTCAAGCAAAAATATATCAGTTTTTATCTTCAGGCTTTTTTGGTCTAATTAAAACATGTTATATTTTCCATTTTCATGAAAAAATAAGTTTAAAAAAATGAGGAAAAATTAAATGAAAATTAAAACAAAAATAACAGAAAACAACAACGAATTTTCATTTTTGTCTCTTTATCATTTTTCCCGATGTAACTGTAAAAATTAAAAACTGAAATGGAATTGTTAAGTAAAATTGTTTATTTTGGATTCTAGAAATATAATAAAAAAAGAGTGACCCATTTCCTTTACATAACTCTTAATTATGAGACGTTATTACCGGGCAGTTTAGATATCATCAACAAATATTTTTTTAAAAACTGATATGTAAATGATTTCGTCTAGCACAAAAAATCACTCTGACACACCCTATAATTTTTAAATGTGTTTCTAAACGATGATGAGTTTTTGGTGTTTATTCTAATGATGTACATTATATTCCCGAAAGGGTTGATGAATATTTAAATTGACTTTTTTTTGGGGTATTGTTTGTAAAAAGGGTTGATGGTTGAAAAAGGTGTGATTTAAATTTTTGATTAGATTCTATTAGAAGAGTTAGTTATTTACTTTTTTTTATATTTAAATATCTAGAATTAGTCTCATGTTGATCTTTTGGATTAGATTCATGGGGATGAGTATATGGTGTTTAAATAATTGGAAAATTAATTTTCTTTTAGGTTTGAAATCAATATACATTGATGTATATCTGGAGAGTTGTTTAAAAAATAGAACAAATAATCTGAGATTTAAAAGGACAATTGACGACACGACCATCGAGATGATACCCTAAATCGAGAGGTTTGAATATTCTAGTGGACAACTTATTAACTCAGATCGGTTATTATACCTTTCCTATGGCTGTTTTTAGTTATATAACGAGTCGAATGCTGGTTTATGATTTATGTTAAGATTGATACATTTAGTAAGGCTTAAAACACTATTTTTAAAGAAAATAAAAAACTAGAATTTCTTTGTTTACCTGAATAAAGCGAGACGAGGATACGACTTCTCAAGAGAGTTTGCAAAATCAGAAAATATTGCCACGATTTTCAACCTTACTTCGAATTGGCCTTACTCTCAATTCGGAGGAACAAAAACTTCAACGGTTTTTAGTCTACAGCATTTTAAATAATACACAACTTTCTCTTGAATAACACATAAACCTTTATTCACTATTGAAAATAACATTATTTCTATTGACACTGTCTTAGGCTCACGATACAGCGGTTCGTTTACAATTAATTTCACTTAACATAATTCATCTAAATTGTTTACACTATCGCAGTCTATTTTAAATTAATTCTCGTTTTGCTAAAATTATTCCTTAATAACTTTCCAAAGAACATTTGAGAAATCCTAAATAATCGACGTCATTATTTATTTTGCATCACTTTTTATTTAAAATTTTTGCTTTGATTATTTTATTTAATATTTTTGCTATGACTTGTTTTAGTGGAAACAATGTGACATTCATTTTAGTTTTGAAATATTGTATAGAACAAATTGAGGTTGAATAGAATTTTGTTTTGTATTTCGTTGCGACTAGGTAGAATCGTAACAATATGTTTGATTAGTAATTTCCACAAGTAGTAATTTCTTAATGTCAAGGTCTCAAGTTATCTTTTAGCAATATATCAGAAGAGTGTATTACATCAATCAGTTCTTATTAAATTATTTTTTGATATAATCTGTAAAACAGAGAATCAATAATTATTGGGAAGAAGAAGAGCGTAACGCAAAGTCCTTTTTCTTTCCATACAATACATGCACCTGCAAATATATGTACAACATATCTGGATTGATATGGATGTAACGACTCATTGCGTTACCAGCTTTTCTGTTATTATTGTTAGTTTTTGGTTCTTCGTCTTACTTAAAGTATAGCAATACGGAAGAAAACAAATTCATAAAACATCAAACTAGTTTTGTCAAAATGGGTCTGTTTTTTAGGGACTACATGTGGATTATTACCTGATTAACAGAAATCGTCAATTGTTTGAAAGCTGAAAGTAAGGATAGCGACTATGAGTTCTGGAGCTGTGATTTTATTTAGGCTATGTAATTATGTGTGTTTTAATTTAATAATTCTACGTCCACGCCGTGCTACCTGGGTAATGCTAACAGAATTAGGTTGGTGTAGTTGAGAGGGGCAGAGTAAATACTGCTTATACTCAATGATTCTGCACCATGGCGAGTCATTGGCGCCACAAAACCAATGCAACTCAAGCGTCTGTTCTCCATGTTAGGGGCGGCTTGGAGCGGGCGTCTGTCTTGGATCAAGCGGCTCGCTATATAAACGTGTAGCAAGCGTCTGTTCTCCATGTTAGGGGCGGTTTGTAGCGGGCGTCTGTCTTGGATCAAGCGGCTCGCTATTTAAACAGGTAAAAAAGTTGTTTCTGGTGACCTTAAGATGCAGAACGAACCCATTCACGAAAATTTGGGTTGGGCGAAGGGCTAACACCCCATTTCCGTAAAAAATTACTTGTCATGAATTCTGTACACAGGCCTCGGATTATCTCGGATTCATTATTAGAACGACCTCGGAAACTGTACCCGGACTACGATTTAAAAATGGGAACCTGGAACGTGCTAAGCCTTAGAAGATCAGGAGATCTACTAAAACTTACAAACCAAATCAATAGCTATACACTGGATATAGTGGCGTTACAAGAACTAAGATGGCCAGGGAGTGGAATCCACGAAACTGCCAAGGGATACACTCTCTACTATTGCGGTCATGAAAACGGAGGAGAATTTGGAGTTGGCTTTCTCATACATCGTCGCGTGAATCAACATGTTATCGACTTTCGCCCAATTAATATGCGGATATGCACAATGAGAATCCGTACGCAAAAATTTAATGTAACGATCATCAATGTTCATGCACCTACTGAAGACAAAGCAGATGACATTAAAGACCTGTTCTTTCTAGAACTCGAAGAAGTCATCAATAACATCCCGCGACACGATATAAAAATCGTGGTAGGTGACTTCAATGCGCAAATTGGTAGAAGTGCAGAACTTAAAACACATGTCGGCCCTAACAGCTTGCATCATGCTAGTAACAATAACGGCTTTCGCGCAGCTGAACTGGCTATGATGTATGATCTAGTAATTTCTAGCACTTTCTTTCCTCATAAGAGAATCCACAAAGCAACGTGGAAATCAAATGATGGAAGAACTGAAAATCAAATCGATCACGTCATGATCTCTAAGAGACACTCTACAAGTGTAACTGACGTTCGATCATACAGAGGTGCTGATATGGACACCGATCATATGCTTGTCATCTTCAAGTATAAGTGCAAATTATCATCTACATTTAATAGGCAAGCAAAAAAGACCGTGCGCTGGAATGTTGAAGCATTTAAACACCTTGAAACACTGAATAGATATCAAGAAATTGTAACGCAAAGTATAGAAGAGCATGACATCCCATCTGAAATGCCATTAAACATACAAGAAGAATGGCAAACGCTTCAATCAACCATCATATCCGCAGCACAAACTACAATCGGAAAACGACCAAATCACGTAACGAATGGTTTGATGACGAGTGCCGTGAAAGCATTGAGCACAAACAAAAACTGCGAGAAAAATGGTTAACAAGAAACACCCGAAGCTCCCAAACTGATTATCTATGCGCCAGAAAAGCCTCAGCAAAACTCCTACGGAAAAAGAAACGCGAACACATGAAGAGCTGTATCGAAAACATCAACCAACATGCGGCTAATGGAAATTCGAAAGAGTGTTTTGCCAATGCGCGGAATCTGACCAAAGATTTCCACCCAAGATCTACAGCCATCAAAAATGGAAACAACGAGCTTACAACAAGTGAACGTGATGTGCTGGAAGTATGGCGATCCCACTTTCAAGACCTACTGAATAGGACGAATGAAGTTCATCCTATTCGAGCAATTGCTTCGTCAAGTGAGGAGATTTTTGTCCCTTACCCAACAATAGAAGAAGTGGAAGCTGCCATCAAAAAATTAAAAAATGGCAAATCACCAGGTATCGATGGAATCCCTGCAGAACTATTTAAGAATGGAGGAGCAGCTCTGGTTTCACGTATATATGATCTGATTCTTGCAATCTGGGACCAAGAAGAACTACGTGCTGAATGGAAAACAGCTCTCATTGTTCCGCTACATAAAAAAGGTGACCGCCTAAAGTGTGCGAATTATCGTGGAATCGCACTGTTGAACACTGCATATAAAATACTAGCTAATGTCGTACTCGCTCGGCTCATCCCGTTCGCCGAATCTATCATCGGCGACTATCAGTGTGGTTTTCGTCCCAACCGTTCAACCACAGATCAATGTTTTACCTTAAGGATGATTCTGGAAAAATGTTGGGAGTACAACATCAGCATTCACCAGCTCTACGTTGATTTCAGGCAAGCATACGATAGCATCATCCGCGACAACCTCTGGTCCGCACTCATATGCCTTGGTATCCCAGAGAAACTTGTTTCTCTGTGCAAACTCACAACATCGGGATCAAATTGTAGAATAGTAATCGAAGGGTCAGTTTCTGATCCTTTTGATATATAACATCAGGTGTTCGACAAGGTGATGCACTCGCGCCCGTACTATTTAATTTGGCGCTTGAGTACGCGATAAGAAAAAGCCGCATTGAGACACAAAACTGTATATTTAACAAATCTAGTCAAATTCTTGGCTATGCAGATGATATTGTGCTTCTCGGACGTAGAACAAGCGATATCAAGGATAGTCTCTCTCAGCTTGAAAGAAATGCTAAACGACTTGGATTATGCATTAACACCGGCAAGACTAAACTTTTAACAACATCCAGGAATATACCTCCCGGCAATCTAAATACTGGCGACTATGAAGTGGAACGTGTAGAAAACTTCAAATACCTCGGATCTGTAATAACATCGTCAAATGACATGCAAGCAGATATTAAAGCCCGTGTCTCAGCCGCATACAGAGTTTTCTACGCATACTCAAAACTTTTGCGATCCAAACATCTTTCGCAGTCGTGCAAACTCACACTTTACAAAGCATTAATTCGACCTGTGCTTACCTTTGGAAGCGAAAGCTGAACACTGACTTCCTCCGATTGTAGAATTCTATCAACATTCGAGAGGAAAGTCATACGAACAATTTATGGTCCATGTAAAGTTGCTGAAAATCAGTATAGAATCCGAATGAATCATGAAATCAGGCAGCTTCTTGGAGGCTGCGATGTAATCGGATTCATTAAATCTAACCGGATTAGATGGTTTGGTCATGTAGAAAGGGCACCATTAGATAGAATGATTAAAAAAACGTCCCAACAACAACCAGCTGGTGTTCGTCGAAGAGGAAGACCTAGACAACGCTGGCGTGATGACATCATCCAAGACCTTCGTGATATAGGATGTCGAAACTGGGGTCAACTGGTTATGGAACGAGACGATTGGAAGCTGATTGCACAGACGGCAAAATCCCTCCATGGGATGTAAACGCCAGAGAGAGAGAGAGAGAATTATGTGTGTGTCTTTGCACTTTAAACCTGTGCATTTACTACTAGGTATACCATAATAGTGCTAAGTATGGCTTACACTTCTTCTCCCTATATTCTCCCTATCTCTAATTGTGATGGGGATGGAGCTTAATTATTCTTATTTTTCTCAAATTCTCCATGGATCGTTTTTTTTTAATATAGCACTCATATGCTTTACTTCGAGAATTTCATAAATGATCTGATGTGTCACCAAACGAATATTAATAGTGGCGTTTTCGGGATATTTTTTCCCAACGGAAATTAGACGAAATTATTTTTATCAAGCAGGACAATAATATTTTTTGTTGATCAACTGTACTATTAAGAATATATAATATTACTATTGGTGGAAAGATCAGCTGATAAATATTTTGATACAAACAAAATGAAAAAAGAAAAACCTGATTTAAGATTATTTTTTATGATAAAAATTTAATTTAAGAATACCTTTGGGTAAAGGTAATTAGAAAACCCAATGTAATATTTGGTTAGTTCGTCGCAAATTTTGCAAACGATTATTGATTCGATGTTGATGTCGATAGTTTAAAAGAAATATGAATTTGTGAAAAAAAACGGTTCAAAATGGTATAAACTTATAATATAATATATAAATTGAAAGAGATAATTAATTTCCTTAACCTCACTATTTGTGATTTTCGAAAGTTAGTCAATCAAAATCACAAATAGTGAGGTTAAGGAAATTAATTATCTCTTTCAATAAAAAAATCCTACCTTGTCGGGTTTAAGACGTATAAAATCTATATAATAATATATAAATATTTAAAAGTGAACATACAGTATATCAGTGAAGTCAATATAATAGATATATAAAAGTGAACAGTGAAATAGTGCATCCAACTCTTATGTGAAACAGGTAAGTTTTTTGTGTTTTCTTTTTTGTACTTATTAATATTTCGTGTGTGGCTTTCCGCCACGACCCTCGATCAATTAAAACTTTGAAATTTGTTTGTTAACCTCCGAATAAACAAATGTATTAGTTGCTTAACTTTCGATGTAGGTCGGTAAGTGAATCTGGAGGGTCACTCCAAAATACCCATATCATTTTTTGTTTTTTTCCTCTATATAGAACGATATTTTCTTTCTATCTCTCTCTTTTGAACTATTTTAAGTACTTGAACTACTTATGGTCCACAAACCAAGACTGCGAAATGTATTGTAAATGGTGTTCTTGGTCCACCATTAACGCCCATATAATGACTAAAAAGTTAGTTTCCCAAGCAGTTCACACCACACATCTTCCTCCGAATTCGCATTATGTGTTCAGCAAGCGAGCTGATTGTATATATATGCTGGATCCCAATCTAACAAAAACCTTTTAGGTTATATTGAATATGTGCATCTGTATATAACAAACGAATGGAGAAGCTAGTACTATCTGGTTCAGAATTATAATTTATTAGACTGAAATCGGAATAGACTTTGAACAACTAATTAGAATTTTATGTGAGCAAATAAACCAAGTATCAAAGAGGGTCGGCTGCATTTTTCAAATTGAAAGCATGGTTTGACTTCTCTCAATAAAATTTTCAGATCATTTATATGAACAACTCCTCACCACATGGTATCTTTCTTTATGAATAATACAAGCATTTTATTGAGAGAAATCAAAAGATGCTTATGAATTAGGGTTGCCACGTTCTCATATCGCCAAAGAAGAACTCATTACCTCTAATTTGTCAAAACTCAAAAAATCATTCGATTCAGACCATTTTAGTTTTGTTGTTTAAAAAGAAAGAATTTTTTAAAGTAATTTAAGTCTTTCATGTATATATATAGCATAGTTTGATTTATTTTATTTGTATTTTGATGTCTTTTGTGAGAAGAATTTTTCTAGTTGTAATAAGGTTTTGATATAGAAATCGGTTATTGAATTTAAAAAATCCACCGAACCACAGCACTATTTAATAACCGTCTACCCTCTAGAAACGTAAAATTGCCTTCGAAATAACCCCACCAACGTCATCCAGTATAGTTCTATAGTAAAGTTTTGCCTTCAACAATTCCTTTAGACTTAGTTGATTTTATTAGATGCTTACCCAAATATTGTTTTCTATCAGCTGTTCACCTCATGTCTTAACATTAAGGCTGCTAATAAGACAGTAACCGCTTTCCTTAAATTGCGTCATTTGACTTGCAGTTAAAGTATTTTGGTAAATTTTGATCCATTAGCATGAAGTTGTCATTTCCATGCACAAATTCTAGGGAACATTTTGAAAAAATCTGTAATCGAGCTTATAATTTTCGCGGAATCATTGCCCTTTTTACTGGCTTCCCATACAAGGTTGTACAACTGCAGGTCCAGTAATGGTCCATTAATGGTGATCAGTTGAGCTGCAATGGCCGAGTACTCGCACCCATGGATGTGTCATTAACATAATTTTACTGGATGATAACTTTGGACAGTAAATGGCTGCCATGGGCCAGAGAAAAAACAGCAATGTCGAATACAATTTTGTACAGTTGACCCAGTAAGGGACGCAATGATGATAAAGAGTATTGCAGCAATTGCCGAGTACTGGTTACCATGACTAGCACATTAAAAAATATAAAATATTATCATATGCAAATTTAAATAAATTCAATACAAATAATTAAATAATTTAAAATAAAATGAAACAAATTTAAAACTTATGTCAACCTATACCTAATCAATATTATCATAGTCTTTCAGCCGAGAAGCGATAACAAAACTAAAGGTTTAAATTTTTCAAATTTTGGATTTGGATTTTGTTCTAGTGAATTTTAACCAAACGACATAGACCGGCCAATTCATGGTTTCAGTACTGGAAACAGAACAATAGAAAATTAATGTCAGCCATTAACTAGCCATTACTGGCTATTTAAAGTAAAGTGTACTGGTTTTTTCTTATAAACCGTGGATCAACCGCTTCAAGGTTCCAGCAATGAGCCAATAGGATAGCCAAGTAATGTTTACCATTATTTGGCCATTCAAAGATAACTATATACTGGTTTTTTTCTGTAAACCATAGATCATCCGATGAATAGTTCTAGTAATAAGTGCAGCCAAGTTTACTATTTACCATTAATAGACCAGTGCTAGGCCGTGTTTCAGAGTCTGGCAAACCCTGTTTTGGGTTAGCTTGAGAGAAAACATAATCGATTTCTTTGCTTCGATATATATATATATATATATATATATATATATATATATATATATATATATATATATATATATATATATATATATATGTATGTATATATGTATATATAAATATATATATATATATATATATATATATATATATATATATATATATATATATATATATATATATATATATATATATATATATATATATATATATATATATATATATATATATATATATATATATATATATATATATATATATATATATATATATAATATATATATATCCTTTCACCGAAGAGGTGAGGAATTGAAAAAAGACAAATTCTTCTATTAAAATTCTATATATGAAGAGTTAATGCTTCATTTCCTTACCATTTTGGTATGTAGGGAGAGTTGCCATCTGCGTACTGGTCACCTTAATCGTACCAGTGCCATTATTCAATAATTATTACAGTTTTATGCAATCTGGTGGTAAATATATTAACTTTTATCTAAGCCAATAAAGTAGAGACAAAACAATAATCAGTATAAGTATTTTCTTGTGAATAACAGAAGTAAAAAACATTTAGGTAGGTTTGATATTAATCTTAAACGATTTCATTCGACTGAATTTCATTTAACTGTACAGTTTCTGAGGTAGCGTTAAATATTTTTGAGAACTTATTATGTTTTATTATTTATTTTATTGAAATTAAGAAACATGATAATAATATTTTAAGTTTAGGTTCAAATATTTGACGGGACGACTTATTCCTAAATCGTACCACACTGTAGTTCTCGAAATCGTACTGGTACGATTTAAGTTACTGATGTCAAATTCGCCGCGTGAATAAACTGTTTAAAACAAAACAAAATATTTTTGAATTTTTTGGCATGGAAAAGCGGAAATATTGTGAATGGGCAGAAGAACAAATGGATTTAGCAGCTAATTTTAATTCCTCCCATCAGGTACGATATTGGAAAATGGCTGGTACCATTTAGGATACCGGTGTCCTAAATCGTACCTTTTGCATGGTCTCAAGAAATTGGTCATATCACAATGATCTATCAATGAATAGTTAAAAAATTATGTTCAATTGCACCTTTGATAGTTAACAAATGGATATAAATCATAATATTTGCTAAAATGCCTACTAAAGAATATTTAAACTGTCTTCAAAATTAAGTGGTACGCATATGGCAACTCTCCCCTACTCAATACAGTTAATTAAAAAATCAGAGGGTCGTTAAAAGTTGTATTGTAAAGTTATCGCTAAAAAAATGATTTTATGGGATCCAACAAGTATAAGGTTTCACATTCCAGGTTTTCTATTTCGAATAAATTATAAAAATGTTTCTCTTCTACAAAGTCCTTTTCTATATCAAACATACAAAAATACTTGTTATTTTTATTATATTACAAAGTTGAAATGTGGATTTTTATTTGTGTTCTTTTAAAGATTGCTGCCAGTTGAAATCTTAATACAAAAAGCATAATAAAATGCGGAAACTTAACTAATTTAAAAAAAATAATTTTAAAACTTAATTTGAACAATTAATTAGCTACACAATGTACATTAAAATTTAAAACACTTGTAGCACTACCGATAAAAATTGAACAGACTGATCAATGTTTTATTGACGAGAATTTTCTATATCTGTGTGTTTTCAAATATATGTTCGTCGCATTTACGTCCAATTACTATTCAACATTCCCATCACATGATCCAACATAAAATTTCTGTTGTATGAGAAGAAGGAAAAACAAAGCCATAATCATATTTTTTTCTCTATGAAAAACAAGATTTCTTATAACGCCATTTCGATTCATATCATAACGAATAAAAACACATACCAACATGAAAATTTAAGTCTATAATTTTACATTTAAGAAATTTTGGTTTACCGCAAACTTATTTTTATTAAACACTTTGATTTGTAAAAACTTATTTTTAAATTAAGATAGGTATACAAAACGAAATGAATATTAAATTTCAATTTTAACATCGGAATTTCTTTGTTTTTTTTATTTTGATATAGACTAAGAATCGTAAGTTGTTATTATGGAGTTGTTTTTTTAGATACTTTAAATTATTAATTTAGAGCAAGAATCGAAATGGGACCGAGTAGAACATTAATGCTTTTTCATAATGCCTTGGGATACCTGACTATTTTCTTTGATATAGCAGATAGAATTAAAATTGACAATTAATCAGACGTTACCACTTACCAGAGAAAAAAATGTTAGCTTTTTGGAATGGTTCTTTTTGCTTGTCTATTGCTTGAACTATGTGGCACATTCAACGAATTGTATCTATTGCTAACAAATGCAAAGATAGAATTCGTTGATTATGTGTCTTGAGTTGAGAGTGAAAAAATTGATATAAATAAGTAATCTTCGACCTTCAACAATGGATCGATGAACCAATTCGAAGAAAAAATTGAATTTTTCTTCACGAAGCTTTAGTCAATCAGACTTAAATTTGATTTTTGTTATTTCTTTAAGACATTATTTCTCACATTATTTTTTTAAGACTTCACTTGACTTATTTCTATTCCCCACATGACTTCTATTCTTCCATTTACATGAGAAATACAAAGTCCTAACCACTTTTTGCAATATTTGTCACAAAATGAAAAATTATAGCAGTTGTCAGTATTTTGCTTTCAAATAAATTTTAAAAATTATTTTTATAGCAGCAGTATAACACTATAACCCATATATGTGGGTAATGGTACGTAATCTCAATATTGGTATACATAATATTCATTAATGGTACATAATATCTATAATTATATAAGATAAATCTAAATAAATTCATATGTGCCCGAGCAGAAATTAGTAAGGGAAAGCCTGAATATAGGCAGGGCGTTATCAGGGCCATGAAGGGCAAGCACTATTAGGACAATCTGATGGAGGGTGTGGGCCTGCATTAGAATCCCCTTTTAAGATTTACCTTATTTCAATATATACCCGGCCTGGTTTTGTTTTTTGCATTTGACCCCTACCTAGTTGGGAAATGAGTGCAATCTGATCTGTGCCTGGTACAGAAGGTCTTACTAGCGTTTGCTCTAATTAATATTATATTAATGGTGAACTTAATCACGGCCTGATCTGACTATTTCAATTCGTAGGGCCTGATTGAGGAAAAACGTGACACTTATGATCAGGGCCCAATCGAACTAGAGCAAACCTGCGATCAGGACCCTATTTGACCCCTAGCAAATTTCTTCTTGGGTGGTACCCACGAGACTGCTTAACCCTTATTAAAGAGATCAATTTTCCAGTACTTTGCTCAAATGGAGACTTTCACAATTCAAATATTAGTAAGCCACAATCTAAGAATGGGTCAAAAAGTTACTTTAGTTTGTAATTATTAGTTGAAATAACTAAAAAACAATCATTGCCATCACATACGGTAATTTTTTTTATCTACTGTTTAAAGTAAAAAATGTAGTTTAACTTAAACAGTTTTGGGAAAAAACACAACACAGTTTGTTTTCTTAAAAGTATTAATACCGAATACAATACAGGCATTGGTTTGGCTTACAAACGTGCACATAAAAACAAAAATTGCCTTTTACATAAAATACTAGACAATCTCATATCTCATGAACGACAAAACAATACTTGCATCACTCTGAATTTTAACTTTCCGAAAATTTTAAATATAAAAAACCGTTGCATACAACCCGGTTGACGGAAGTAGATTTTAAAATAAAATTTTATATGTAACTAAAAAATTATTAAAATTTTTTTTATATATTTTCCAACAAAAATGAAAATTGTGTCTTGTTAGTTGCGTTTCCGATTTTATAATTTTTTTTTATATTTTTCGTTGAAAATAACTGTAAAAAAAACTAAAACAGTTACATTTCCAGCGACAGATTTATGGGAAATTTCAATTTGTTGTTGTAGATTAGTGTTTATGTGAAAATATTGTTTAAAACGAAATTTTTTGTTTTTATTAAATTTCATAACAATGTAACTTTTTAGATTGTTTTTGATATTTGGTTTCATTGAAAAGCGAAAAAAATAATGTTAGATATTTTTTTTGGATTACAAATTATGAAACGTAATATTTTTTTTTCTTTTAAATTAAAATTAGTAATTGTTTGTTCTGATTTGGTTAAAGTAGGTTGAAATTCGTTTGAATTTCGTGGTTTTTTTTTGGCAATTCAATTGCGTATTGTTATCGATTTTTTGTGTTAGATGAATTGTTGTTAAAATTATTGATGCTAGTCATATCCTTGACATAATTTGTGTTTATATATTATTCTATAATCTATAAATCTATACTTATAACAATAACACAACGTGTGTTTTATATTTATCGATTATGTTTTTTTGTTAAAATATTGTAACATATAGTGATATTTGAACAATTGAAAATTTCGTTTTGGAGTCACATAAATTCTGAAATAGAAACTAAAAAATTATCATAACACAGTCTTTTAACAATTACATACATTCATTCATATAATAATATTATTATATTACTTGACGGTTTTACACTCATAATTCATATTAATTTTTTTTTATTCTCTGTATGTATATCAAATAAAATATATAACAACCAAATCTCTTTTATCTAAAAGGCAAAGCCAACATTTCTCTTCTCAATTATAATACTATTATTATTTGCAAAGTGTTTTTATTATATCTGTATATCAAAAGAGATCTTAACTAGTTAAAAATCAAATAATAATAAAAAAAAATAATAATAATAATAAAAAAAATATTATATACATTTAAGTTTTTCTCAAAGAAAACCAAGAAGCAGTAAGAAATATTAAGATATATCAAAGAATAAAGTGCATTTTATACAAATTGGATAATTTATTTTTATGAGCTGTAGAATTGTTGTTGTTTTTCTAATAAAACTATAAGACATCATACATAAAAAATACGATTTTATACCAAGCGGTTAGAAAATGTAATTATGCAATACATAGGTTTAGACTTTAAGTAAAGATCATTTCATTAAGTATATCTACATATAGGCTAGGCTACGAAATACCAAGTGTCTGTTATATTGTTATTTTAAATATAATCAATTTATTATCATATTTGTGCTTCGTTAAGTGCTTTTGCCTTTTTCGATTTCTTGATCTGGGCTTCTTCAGTTCAATAATTTTTTAAAAAGTAAAGTCTCGATAAAGTTTTTCACGTTAAGGGATATTTACACTCCTGCTAGTCCATCAACTGTCAACTGATTTTGTTAATTAGCATTAATTCAAAACGATAAAAATATTTGTGCAAACCTTGGCAGCAAATTAAACGCGTAAAGAGTAATATTCTATTAATTTTGAAATAAGATTCGAACGTTAATTTTTCATCCCCTAAATACGTGTTCGACTTCTAACCAGGTCAAAATATATGCAAGCCACCAAAAATTAATTTACACATTGATTTCCAAGTAAATGAGAGTGAGGCCAGTTTGTATGATCATTTGCAAAACCACTCTATAGGCTAACCCCATATGTCTTTGTTTGAAACTCATCCAAAAACGTGTTAAAATTAATGCAAGTGAGGAACTTATTGACAACCTACGTTCCTATATGCAGAACATGTATCTCACCTTTACCTCACGAAATGATAAGAAATGAAATTTAGTGAAGAAAAATGAATTTCCTTTTGAAGTTTCTCATTGATTTCGGGAAATAGGCCAAGTGTGATACCAAATTATTAACTTTCAAAAAATACCAGTTGTTACAATTCCGTCTCTACTCCGTTTTACAAATTTTACTCACATTACACATATACATTATTTATTCACCAGTCAAATTATAAATATAATGAATCAAAACAATTATTACAAAATAATTCAACGTTAACTTAAAGACAATAAATAAGTTTGAGAAAGCCTAGACAGGATTTCACTTCCATTTTCATTATTAATTATCATTTGTTTTTATTATTAAAAATTTAATAAATAATAAATCTTCTGCTTCACTGATTTTTTTAAATTAAGTTGTATCATTTCTTTGTGTTATTTATGTGTCAGATATTCGACGAACTATATCCGATAAAAAACTTTAAAAAAATGATTTAATACATTTTTTTTATTATATAATTTAAGATTTAATAAAACGTTGTCTGTAGGAGTATTTAATTTTTATTTGCTATTTTTTGCTATTTTTCCAAACACACAACGAAAAACATAAAAACTGTAAAACTTTTCTTTTTTCATGTTCAATGTTGTTCTAAGTTTTTGGCACCAAATAAAAAATAAAATAAAAACATTTGTTTTCGCCTCCCTCACTTTTCAAAAAAAAAAAATATTCTGTTGTTTTCCACCAAACACAGAAAAGACTGAAAACATGAAAAAAATTCATGTAGTCGAATACATCTGTTTGTTTCCCACACACAAAGTGGTAATTATCATTTTCAACGAACCAATCGCTATGGCCAATCTGTTTCATTTTTTTTTTGTTTTAGTTTTTGGAGTTAATTATATGTTGATGGTTTTTTTTGTACTCTGGGTTTCTTACATTTTGTACGGTGTGTTATTTTCAATTTTTGACAGAAAAGAAAATATATGTTTAATTTTTTTAATTTGAATTGTTCTAGAGGCAGCTTTTATTTTCTGCGTAGATTTATTTAGAATACAACCAGGTAATTCGATTTTGATTTAGTTTTTCATTCAAAATCCATATCTTCAGTATACCAAATCAATTCTATATTAATTTCTTTTATTACATTAAAATAAAATTAACATATTTTATTTATATTAAGACATGTGCTAGATTTTGTAGGTGTTTATGCATTTTGTCGTTTTTAAAATCTAATTAAACTCCAGCTGTCAATAAAGGCGCCAATGGAAATTAAAATAAATTTTATTTCGAATTAAATTGTTGGAGGTGAAAATGTTGTAGGTTAAACATGTTTGTGTTTTACGATGGGGTCATAAATTACATAAAACGAATTCAATTTAATATATATGTTTTATTTTTGGAAATGTTTTAAATTTAAGTTGTTTTGTAATTCATAATAATTCAGAGTTTTAAAAAAACATCGCAAAAGGTAACAACTTACAATATTTTTTATGTATATATCGAAAGATCTCACATATGAAAATAATTTTCTATTTTTATTTTATGGAATTACAAAAAAAAACAAATAAAAAATTTTGACTAAAGATAAAAATTTATTGCCTTACATTTTCCTTCTTTTTATTATATTTTTTACTAACAATTTATTTCACAAAATAAAATAATAATAAAAAATTTTAAATATATAAAATTCTTGTTAGAAAATTTAATTTAAATTTTCTTTTGTAGGTAGGTTCTAAATTTTTATAGAATTTTTTTTATTTTGTTTTTGTAATCTTTAGAGGAAAATGTCAGATTATGTGTGAAAAAATAATAAAAAACTATAGGAAAAGTAATTTTGTTTTACTTTAATATTTGAATCAAAATATTTTAAGCTATTTTATTAACAAAAAGTAGAAAGAATCTTCGTACTTGAATTTTGAAAAAAGAAGATAGAAATGGATCAGTTACTAAAGTCACACAAATTTCTCTTATTATCAGTGAGCTTGTGAGTAATTATTAGAATTTACTGGTGCGCAGTGTTTCAGGAAGTATAAGTGAATTCGGTTTTCAATCATTAAAAGATACTAATCTGCCAGAAAGAAAACAAGTGCCATATTGTGATATTAGTTCCCTGCAATTAGTCATTTAATTTCTAGAAAGTTTGGTAATTTCGTGATTCATTTTAGTCGTCTATACCGATTAGCAATTGTTTTAAAAAATTGTTCAAAATCTTATCAAAATCAACACTGGTACTGTGCTAAGTGAAAAATATTTTATATCTTGTAATACAAATTTCGATTAATAATTCAGAAACAAATTGTTTCTTTGAATGTTTCCCAAATATGTTTGGAAACAAAATTTCATTTTATTTCTGATTTTGCTTATGGTGATAAAGAACTGTCTTCTACAAATCTGAAACCATATTGTTGTTTTTTAGAAAATTTTTTTTTTAATTTATGAATAACATTTGAAACCCGAACTGTATTCCAAATTACATAAATTTCGATGGTCCTAATATATGTCTGCTACATGTCATTTCCCACAACCTAAAACATTTCATCACATCGTCATCTAAATTCATAGCACAACTTCTCATCACCATACACTTACACAAACTCAATTTCAACACAATATCCTCTAAATCTTGATAAATTATTAGCAATAACGTTTAATGACCACACATTATGGTTTTGGTTACTCGAAAATAGTTTATTTATTTAATTTTTTGTATATATCTTTAATTTATTTCAAATAAATTTGACAGTTTTTCTTTAAAAATAAAAAAACAAAACAGAAACAAAAAATTTTAAGTTAATTAAAATAAAAAATTAGTTTCAACAAAAATATTTAAATATTGAATGTCGGTCGGACTGTTTTGTGTAACAAATATTTATTTTTTTTTTTACTCTTCGAATAAATTTAAATAAATATATATATTACAATCAGCAAGTTGTATGTATCAATTTACATTTATTTTAGTTTATTATATTTCTTAATAAAATAAGAAAATATTTATATTTATAATGCATGAACTCAAAGCCGCTAACTTCTAGTTTTTCTAAGTCAAGGTATTATTTTAATTTTTATTCATACATTTACATGTCGTAAAAGTTGAAATACTGCATTTTCAATTTATTTGAGATAAGTAACTAACATTTACATTTTTTCCACATATACTAATTTAAATATAGAATGGAATATTTTTTTTACTGTTATTTATGTAAAAAATCGTGAAAACTGCTCTACTCTAATTGCCGTTTTTTGATATAACATAGGAAAAAATGACGACAATGCACAAATTTCCTTTTCAAATTTCCTACAATTTTTTTTGAATTATAATGAAATTTTAGTCACAAAAAACACAGAAGCGAACAAAACATGACTGCAACAAAGTTTTAGTAACATGCAATATAGGACTATATGTGAATTGTCTATGAAAAAAATAATTGAGGATATCAAAACTAAACCGAAATCAAAATGTGGTAATTATTTCAACAAAAATTTTCAAAATTTTAATTCAAAAACAAACAATTAAAATAATTTTTGGGCAATGACAACTATTTTCTTCATATATTCAATTTAAATATTTGTACAACATATTTTTTGATAAATTGATTATTTATTTATTTTTGAAAATTTCTAGAACTTTGTTGTTTTATATGTGTGATTTTATTAGATTTTCAAAATTTTCTTAATTGAAATGAAAATATCGTCTTTATGAAAATTTCGATAATTTTAATATATGTGATTCTGGCTTTTTTTTTTGTTTGTTTGTTTATTTAATATAATTTTCAATTATTAATTGAAGATAGAGATATCCGTAATAATCAGAAAATTTATAATTTGATTTGAAAATTTTAATTTGATTTTTGGTTTATTTTATGATTAAATAAATAGATATAGATAGATAGAAAATTTATAGTGGATAAAGATAAATATATAAAGAAAGATTTATTTATGAATTATGACACTTTGTGGTTATTAGTGTTGTTTGGGATATATTATATTGGCAGTTTTTGGTTTTGATAATTGGACATTTAACAATATTTAAGAACATAGATTAAGTAACTTTACAATTTTGTTTGTTTAAAGTTTTTGCAGCTCATTAGTAGCTATATAGTGGATATATTCGCTGTTGACTACGAATAATTTGAGCTAAAGACGGTCTTAAATTAACTTAATAATTAATTTTTGCAAATCGAATTGAGTAAAAAAACCCACTTGGGGTTGAGCTACATCTCTTTTTGCCTGAAAATCATTTATTGATTTTTTTTGTTATATTCTAAATTAAAAACATTTATAAGTTTCTACATAGAATTAATAAATGACATGTTAGAAAAAATGGATTTCTTTAAGATAGACTGCTTGTAAACCGGCCTAATTTCAATTCATACTATATATTGGAATTTATAAAGAAAAACAAGAATTTGATGGACTTATTATAAACAGATTTATATACATTTTCTCATACAGTACTTTAAAACATTTCTGAAGAGTATTTTATATTTATTTATAAACATGTTATTTATATACAATTGTTGTTGTCGTTGTATGCTAATGCCATATCAAGTTGAAAGATTCGATGCGTCACATAAGTTTTAAGTTTTTAGCATTCGACCGAGTAGGTCATCTTCACATCTCAGAAGCACTTAAAGCGCAAGATATTGCATCAAATTTACATGACCTAATTATGAATCTTCTTACGAAAAATGAAGTATTGATACAAACAAACGAAAAAAAATCAAAACCTATAAGCGTGCAATGCGGTGTCCCACAGGATGGTCTTATGTCACCCATCCTGTTTAACTTTGCCATTCATTTTATTTACAAAGAAATTTGCGATCCACAATTTGCCAATGCGAACGGATACCAACTATCAAATGAATATGATGCACTTTGTTTGACCGGTTTGCAGACGACCAGGCAGTTTCTACAAATTCTAAAGAAGGTGCTACACGTTCCATCGATTTGGTGCAAGACCTTTTCTGAAATATAGGTCTTGAGATCAATCCAAAAAAAGCCAAACAAATGTCATCGTAAAAGGTAGAATCGTTGAAGACAAAATTATACTATCAGACTATCAGACGGTAATGAAATCTTGAGTATCAAAGCGGACGAAAAAATTAAATACCTCGGTTGCTCTTTTTCTTCTGAATTAATTTTCGATCATTCTACAATCGAGAAAATAAACACAAATTTTAATAAACTATCAACATCACCATTACTCAAACCAGACCAGAAATTGAACATAGTCAATCAATATATATTTCCAACATTGATATATCCTTTGCAGACAGCTCCAATAAATAAAATTCCATCATATGTAACGGACGGACTTGATATAATGATTCGACGAACAATTAAAGAAATTATTGGACTTCCGATGCGTACCAACGACAATTTATTATCTTGAAATCAAGTTGGAAAGTCCATCTTCAACATTTCGCCATTGCAAAGAAACTATTAAATATCGACGATGGTCTGTTCCATGAGGTTTCCGATTGTTTAACCGAAATGTCGAATTGTATTGAATCGCTTGGCGTCGAGGGTGATTCAACAAAAGCATTACGACAAGCATTACGGCAAAAAAGTTACGAAAATTGGTGCAATTTAAAATACCTAGGATCAGGAACTATACATTTTCAAACATACACTCCAAGTAACGATTTTATTTACAACAATAACACATTATCCTCATCAGAATGGGTTGCAGTCATCAAACTCAATTCGAATTACGCTGATCGCGAATGTGCCTGGTAATGTCTCTCCTTCCACCCTATGTCGCAAATGCAACAGAGATATTGAATCTATTGCTCATGTAACCGGAAGTTGTCTGTCAAATACACAGCTAATCACCGCACGGCATCACAAGATCAAACACCAGCTTGCAAATCTGTTGGAGAAAAATGGACTAATATGTTTCATAGAGGTATATGCGATAGACTCCGAAGGGCGGTCGAGATTCAGTGACACCGTGGCGTTCGATACAAAATTGAAGAAAGCATATATCATCGATTCCACAATCTGTTACGAAATCAACGATCCGGAACAAGATACGAAAATTGTCAACGAAAAATATTCAATATATGAAGGATGTATCCCGTTTTATAAAGAAAAATACAAAAATATGTACAACTTTAGTGACTGGACAGTTAGAGGATTATGGTTCGGAAGCAGAGGGACATTTGCTAATAGCGTTTTACAATTTTTCGAGCATTTTGAGCTAAACAAATCAAAATTAAAATCAATAACAGAAGAAATTTTAAGTGCAACAATTCACATAATTCATGACCACATCCTTAATTAATTTCAAACTAAAATTCTAAATTCAACATTTCGTTAGTAATAATATTATCTTTTTGATCGATCGATATGCTGTATAGTAAAGCAACAGAATTCAATTGGGCAGCACATTTATTGTTAAAATAAATTATTCTTCTTCATGTTTCTAGGTCTGAGTACACCTAAACAATTTCATTTTCATTTGTTTTCTTTGTATCAATAATAAAAATTGGTAAGTATTGACCAAGGTATATAAAAAAGAAACAAAAGATAGGAAATTCTAGCTATAACTAATCAATCGTGCATGATGTAAATCTAAAATCAAACAGAATTGTTATCAGTTAGTGTTATTTTGCCTCAGGTGTTTTAATTATGTTTAAATAATTGTTAATTTTTTTTTGTCTTAGAATACTGCTTCGAAGAAAGTAAAACCGTTGTGTTACTATACCAGATATTGTAAAAAAAATTCACTTTGTTGGATCGCTTGTTTGTTTATGCATTTCGTTTTGATATTTGCTGTTATGTGTTAATTAATTATTTGTCTAAAAAATGATGCCTATTTGATGTTTTCAGATAAAACAAACAAAATATGTTTGTCATAGTATTAAGAGATCTGCCTGACATTTCCACCTATTAATTCGCCGAAAAATAATTCCCAACATTTTAGTAATTTCAAAATCGTTACTGAACTTTATATTCCATTATTTCACCACCAAAAAAATCAAAACCTAGAAAACTATAATCCAAACAAAGACTCACAACAAAACAACATGAAAAATCTAAACCAAACATTCAACAAAAAACAAAAAATCCAAAATGTTAAAATATTTTATCGCGATTTTATTTAATTTTTTTTATCGTACTCGTATACTTTTCTTATAACCACAAAGATCGTTTTTCTTTTTGTTTTAGTTTTTTTCGTTAAATTCCATGCAAATAAAAAATTACATTAAACTAAAAATAAACCAATTTTCATTCATTGAATATAAAACTAAAAAAAAAAAAATAAGAAAAATTTGCTTTGTTTTAATTTGTTGTTGTTGTAGTTTTACCATTATGTACAAAACATAACAATTCACCAAATATTTATAATCATATGGTCAAAATTGATATATTTATTTGTAAGATCAAGAAACAAGTTTCGAATATTAGGTTATATGCACGTAAGGTACGAAGGTAGGTTGATAAGAAATTATACAAAAGTTTGCAGAATTTAATCGAAGTCTAGCAGAATTTCTAAGACTGCAGGTAATAAACTGTAAAGTTATATCTTAAACACAGTGATGACGATATAACAATGCAAACAAAGATGCAGAAGGGAAGCATTTGTGTTGTTTATTAAAAGAAAATTAATAATAAAATGAATATAACTGGAACAAGAAGGAATTGATAAGACATTAAAATTGAATAAAACATTTATATTGTATGCATTTTTAAGTTATATGTATTTGTTGTTGCGTAAGAGAATAAGATAAGACAAACAATAACAACAAAATATATAAGAAAACAAGTTTAATGTTGGTTGCATTTTTTTTCAGTTTTGGTTTTTCATGTACATATATATAATATATATTATATATACATATATATTTTCACGTTGTCGTGTGACAGCCGACGCTAAATGCAATATTTTTTTTCTATTAGGTTTTGTTGGTATTGTTAATTTTTTTTTGTAACGTTGTTAATTTTACAAAATAATTTTCGTGTTTTTCTTAGTTTTTTGGTATTTAGGTTAAAAGGAATTTTTACTTTCGTTTATGCTTTTTGGTAAGAATTGTTTTTCGTTTTGGAAATGTTGGTGGATTTAAACTAAAGTTCGTGCAGTATTTGGATGAGAATAGGTTTTTAATTTAGTTTTGTTTTTTATCGATTTAATAGGAATTTTTTTTCGTCTGGTTTTGTTGGAGTTAAGAAAAATGGGGATTGTATAAAGGTTAATCAAAAATTAGATTTAATATTGCTTTCATAAAATTACCGTCGGTATTTTATTAAAAGTATTGAAATTTGTTACGGCATTCAGAGTACCAAATCAATATATACATATATTCAACACAATTCAAGATATTGATTAACTATCCACATGTAACCATAAACACAATAGAAACGTTTGCAATCCTATGTTTCTAGTAGATAGCTACATTCGAAAAAAACATACATCACATAACTT
Organism: Diogma glabrata; assembly: GCA_963693315.1. Taxonomy (NCBI): domain Eukaryota; kingdom Metazoa; phylum Arthropoda; class Insecta; order Diptera; family Cylindrotomidae; genus Diogma; species Diogma glabrata. The sequence goes on from OY856188.1 coordinate 209,372,061, forward strand.
TGCACACTTTTGTAAAACTATCAACTTTTTAATCGCGCAACTAGCCGGTGAAATTATTATCTAAAAGAGTATTTATATTATCTATTATATATATTAACAAGAACAAAAAGTAAATCTTCAGTTTAAAAGGCTGACTAGAAAACTAAGACTAAACATGACCATCGAATCGATATTTTTTATTCCAGTTTTCTCTACATGTGCGTTATTTTTCTTAAAAACATTTGTCATACGAGGAATATCACTCTTTTGATGCTAAGATGCTACAATTTAAGTGCTAATTTTTATATATTATTTAATGGTTGAAAATTTGATTTAATTTTATGCAATATATTATGAGGAATTGATTATCATAATGTAAATGTCCTAATTGCGGATCGTTATTTTGTTTTGAGGATTTGATAGTTCCTACAATAAATGGTGTATTTATAAAAAAACAAATTTGCATCTCTTGTAATTTATACGCGAATTATACAGAACTTACCAAAACATTATTTAATTACATAGTCCGCAATGTGGATCACCTTGAAAATTATATTTCCCTAAAGGGGATCGTTTACTGTCCCAAATGTGAATCTCATTTTATACAAAATCAAATAATTATACGAAAAAAGTTGTTTATTCTCTATAGCGGGTTTCTAAATTCAGGCAGCATTTATCGGTTTAAATATATAATCGTTGAATTCGGTAGAAGAGCGATTAATACGATTTTCTTCTCAACGTTCAGATGAAATCAGCAGCGTCATGCCTCAAACTTATTCTTATCCCCGTTCCACTCGGCTATCGGTTAGCGCAACCAGTCAAACAGTCGAGATCCCAAATTCAAAATATATACAAATTTAGTGTCATGTGGGATCTGTGACCATCGACAAAACGAACAACCGGAAATTTAATTATCTTACTTATTTGGCATGTGTAGAAAATGTTGATTTTAAATAAACATATTAAAAGGAATTCTTGTAGGGTAGAACCACCATCAGTAGGTCAAAGCTTCCTAAAGCATTTTATTTTCATCATTAGCTACAATATAATAAACTGACTTTTGTCCGTTTAGGACCAATTATGTATAATGATTCAGCTGCATCTTAAATTATGTTAAAATTAAAATATATTTAACATAGCTGCCTTAGTTTTTGAGAGAATTTTGAAAAAAATAGTTGGCTAGGAATGAAAAAACAAAATTTTGTTAAAATGGTTTAGAATAGATATAGTTCATAAATTTTGTACAAGAAAAAAAATAAAAATGGTTGTTAATGATGATTAATATTATTATATTTTTTATTCGCCTACATTTTAAAGTGTTGCTTTATTACTGTGATTTGCGGCCTTCAAGTGTCACTTTTTAACCATATATTTTGGTGTCATAGTTACGTCCAAAAAAATAAAAAACATTTGTATTTGTTTAAATGCTATGAAAAATAGAAATTTGTATCAAAGTAATATTAATTCAAAAGTTCATAATCCAATAAAACTATTTATTTTTTGCTGTCATAGTTATACGATTTGTTTGAAAAAAATAACAAATATTTTGGTTAAAGGTTACTTGTTCAACATATTTTTATTTCGAAATTTATAAAAGTTTTAATTTTGATTTAGATAAAACAATTTTTTTTTTAATATTTTGCTTGCGGTGAGTAAAAATAGTATAAGCCATTTCGGACTTAATGTGGGTGCAAATCTCAACGGGCGCCTCAAATCGCAAACTCCACTTGCGTCCAAAAACCTTAGCTTAACGTTCTTGCATCATAATGTACTTTTAGTGTAGTTTTATTTGTTAGAAACAAATTGTTGGAAACGATTAAGTTCAATAAACTAAAAAAATGAAGCGTTCTTTTTATCAGAATTTCGACATTTAAAATTTAAATAAGTAATTATTTTTCTGAGTTTAATTTTGGCCACAAAACAAAAGCAAGAATTAATAAATTAGCACTGGGTTCCAATTAGCTGCTAAATGGTACTAAACTAGTAAATTTAAATTTGATTTAACAAAATCGCCAAATTTTAATTTAAATTTATGTGACAAAGTTGTCCGATATTGATAAAAACATCAAATGGCTTACAATCATTTAGAAACAAAATATAGATTTAGTCAAATAACAAATTGAATAAATTGAATTAGCACGTTTAGTACAATTTAGCATGGATTGGAATTTAGTCTAAATGTTGATTTCTGTTTGCTTGGTTATATAAAATTTTGGTAAATTGAAGCTAATTTTTGGATTATAAAATAAATTATATTTAAATCATCAGACTTCTTTTGGATTTGAAACTAATTTTTGGATTCACTGAATTGATATATTTCATATTGCAGGAACATCAATCAACGAACAATATTGCAAATTTCTGTAACGACCAACAAAACTCTATTAAATGGGCATTTTATTTTAAACTCTAAACCACACAGACCTCCCATGTTCACACTACAAATCATACATTCGTTTCGTGCTATCAAACAACTTAAAATCATTTCGTAAAGTAATATCTGAACGTATACAACGTTTCACTGTTTTATTTCAAAAACATTTAACTTGTTCTTGTTGCGCATACATCGAAAACATTAAATGAATTTCTGCTTTTTTTTTCTTTTGTCAATGTGAAATAAATAGAGTTGTTCTTGTTTTTAAAAAAAGACAAAATAAAGTAAATGGATCATGCGCAGAAGCGTTGATGCAGAATTATTGATAGGATACTTTATATTATGGGTTTTGTCTGTTATATGTTTGCATTATCAATAATTGATTAAATATTTTAAAGGACCTTATGTATTATTGAATTGATAGTATTTGAATGATTTTTCTTTGTCTGTTTTATTTGTTTAATTGATACACACGGTAAAATTGCAATGTTTAAGTGAAAATTGTTTGCTTTTGATAAATATGTAAGCCACAGCGACTGAAATAGATAGAAAGCCTTTTTCTAAATAGAGTCGATGAAATCAGTTAAGTTTTGACTTTGATTCTAAAAAGTTTGTTGCATATTTTTTCTTTTGATTTTGAAAAATACAAGATATCATTAATGTTAAATAATATAAGTAAATGTTTAGCTTTCATTGAAATTTAAAAAGATTTAATTTGGCTCTCTAAAACAAAGAAACAAAAAAACCAAACATTAATGCCCAAAATGGATGTGCAAAAAGTCTGCACGCAGTGCTGCATGCATATCTGCATCTAAAATAGATGTGCAGAATTTTTATATATTTGACATGCAGAATTTTCGTAACAATGACAGTTCTGTTCTTACGTATTATGAAATAGTTATAAGTGAAAGTTGCGCAATTTAAAGAAAACTGTCTTTTTAATTAAAAGATAGAAGAAAATAATTGAATCGCCTGTAAAATCGTTTCTGTCTAAATTAAAATTTAAGTTCAAATTACATTTACCACTGTTTTCGATAATCCTTTCCCAAAAATTTATTTATTAACAATATTATATTTTGCTTAAAAAAAAACAAGAAAATCAAATCTATATATAACGGAAGAAGACTGAAGATGAACTATATCTTATATAAACAAACTAAATAGGGCAGTACAAAAGTTGGATACTCAAGGTGTTTGATGTACGATAATTTTTATCAAACCAGTATGAAGAAGCAATTTGAAATACATCTTTTGGTATTAGATGTTCATCGCAAAATATATAGCAACGTTGGTTGTGTTGATCATTTAGATTTTTTTTTCTTAGAGATTTTCCTGGGCCAGAGGCCATGTGGTAATTTACTTTCTTTTTCATATTTGATCCATCCCGGTATAAACCAAATAACGGATTATAACAAATCCACACAATAAAACTTTTTTTAAGGAACTAGGTAGGTGGTCAGTGGATATAATCATTGGTATGAGGTGAGTTTCTTATAGATATTATTTTTTTTACTCACGTAGCACTGTGGTTAGCTGAGTTTTAGTTATGAAACGTTGCATGATCCATATATGCATATTGCATATACATTTTGCATTTATTGGTGTGTATTATGTAAAATTAAATTTTTTTTAGTTTCATTTTATTTGTAATTGCACACAAATTTTTTTTTGTAATGGGTTAAGAGAGTAACTCAAATTTATAGGCTAAACCAAACTAGGGCTTACACTATGAATGCGAGCTTTCGTGGTATGGTTGAGATTGTTTGATATTAACCAACCTAACTCTATGAATTCTAATCCACAGAAAGATTTCTTTTTTTTTTTTCAAAAAACTTTGCCATATCGTCACTCCAGGTAGCAAGCTGATCTCTTGCAGTTTAAAAAAAATAATTGGTGCGCCTTTTGTTATAAATTTATATATTTAAAGCATTTTAAGGCTTTTGCTGGCCGATAAACCGTCAGTTAATTTTTTACAGCGTCTAGAGCATTTTTCCTTATGCTTCCGCAAAGATAGAAAGTAAATTTTAATCGCTAGATCTTCATTCAGTACAATAAATTTCATGTACGTGTTTCTAATTCGGTTCGGGCGTTTCACGGTTGAGATATCAATGCTTTTTTTAAAACATGCAGCTTAAACTAAAGAGCTTTTAAACCCGAAATATAAAATAATTAATAACAAGAAATTATTTTATGATCCTAGAACGAATTTAAACCTAGTTAGTTTAAGCTTAGCTAGCTATTTTATAAGTTTTCAGCTTATGAAGTAATGGAAAATATAGTAACGAAGAAGTTTATCTATTCACCGAGCTATCATAAGTCGGTGTCATTGTTAAACAAAATGTAGTGAGATCTAAGCACAAACTATTTTAATTTTAATGCTGCTGAGTGATTTTTGAAACATTTAATTTTTAAAGCAGAAGCAGAAACGATTTATAGAATTTTAAAAGGTGGAATATGAGTTACATGATAATATTTAGAATTCGAATACTTGAGAGAACAAAATGTATAAGCAAATGTTAAATTATTTGAATATCAAAAACAACCAAATGTTCAGCACTTGGATTGGACAGGTTTTCACCACAATACTGTAGAAGATCTTGTCACAAAAAAAACTTTGCAATCACAGTTATATTCGTATCTCATTTGGCGCAAAATGTCGTTTGTAAGACCAGCAAAATTTACAGCTTTCAAAGGAGTGTAAATGAATGAAAAAAGCAGCTAAAACAACTTTTTTGATAAGGTAAAAGGGCCGACGCTTCAGTTTTTAGTGTCTATATATTATGTCGTTTGGCGAGTTATGCCAGATTTTACTATGGCTTACCGTGTGTTGAGTATAAAAATTGCTTAATTTTTTATTCATTGGACATTTTAATAAATGATATATCATTTTGTTATGGAAACCACCAACGAAATCAAAAATTAGATTACAAAAAACGCACCTTAAAATAAATGTTAATTAATTCTACGATGTTAAGTTGTTGCGAATGATCCAGTTTTCGGTGAAAGTTTTCCACTACCGCAGTACTAAATGCTCATAAAGTAATTTAAACAACTCATACTACATTTACCGACAAGCAACAAGTAATTCCACAAATAAAAACCGTTAATCTTAAATCACGAAATTTAATTTAAATAAACATCTCATCAAAAACAAATTATTCAACCCTTTTATATCTCTTAAACGTTCAACAAAACAGATCCAACTTAACATTATAAAAAAGTTATATTAATTAAATGTCGATTAAACGACATAAATTAGAATTTTCTTTTTTCTAACGATTTTTTAATTATCCCATGAATAAAAATTATTATATTCTGTTAAACAATTTATGAAGAGATGATGCTATCCCTTTTTTCACCAATCGACCTTAACAAATAAACTGTCATGTATACTAAATACAGTAAAAAAACAGTCAAGCTAGTTAGCTTATGAACTATTACAACTTCGAGTTTCCCTCTTGAATAAAAAAAATGCCATCTATTCACGATTTTCGAATAAGTAATAATTCTTTTTTTTTATTCCTGGTTTGGTTTTGGATTTATACGGCCGCAAGTACCAAAAAATAATAATCAAAAGAAAGGTAATAAATTTACTTATACATAAGTTTTTATACTTCTTTTCTCATTCCGTATCCGATAAAGACAAAAACAAGAAAAGAAAAATCAAAAAACAATAAAAGTGAAAAATAATAAGAAAATGATCGTCGAATGGGATAACAAGATATCAATTTGTAAATTTTTTTAAGTATAAAAAGAAAATGAAAGTGAAAAGGTTCATTGATTTAATTTATTGTTTTTAAAAAGGTTTTCGATTTGCTGAGATTATTTATGATCTAGGATTCTGTGAGTTTCTTCTTGTATTTTTTGTCACACGGTGATAACATTTTTGAACATAGCGCGTGCTTTTGCCTTAATTTATGATTTGTTTTTTATGTGTTTTGTATTTTGTGGTTAATTTGATTTCAGATAAGTTTTATTATTGGTTGAGATTTATGGTGGCGGTTAATGTATTTAAATTGAACTAACCGAGGGCTGTTGTTTAAAAAACTCTTAAAAATGTTGGTATAACATAACATTTGTTGATTTAGCTCGTTTAATTGTACCCCGCATGAGGGTTTTATGTAAATTAAGACGTTAATAATATGAATAACAGTTTTACGAGGGTCGAAATGATGCTATGATAAAATTTGATTACAAACTTTTATATAATCTTACAACCAATCAGTAGTCTTATAAATAAATCATATATTAAAACTTAGTCAAATAATTATCATGCTCATAATTAACCATAAAATTTTATCAGATAGTCACTCGTTAATTAACAGAAGTTATTCAAACAGAATAGATAAATGTTTGTATTAATTTTTTCAGCTTTTCAGCAAAAAAAAAAATGATTTGCATATATAATAAGTAACATTTACTATTAATATTTATGAATATAACAGATACTAAATTTTTTTATTAATGACAGATTTATTAAGTCTAGATTTAACCTATAGTCATAAAAGAGATAAATTGAAATCATCAATTTGTCTTGTGAATAAAATATTAATATATTCATAATGTTTCTTTTGCACTCTGGAAACTTTTTAAGAAACATGTAACTAAAACTGAGAAACATTAGATCAAGTGTTGATGTAAAAATTATTAGGATAATTATATTAAAAAGAGAAGTTTGCTACCTTTTATTTATCTCAAAATAGTTTTATAATTTGATGAATTTTCATTATCATTTTTGTATTTTTTTTTTCAAGCTTGAAACTTAAATTAAACCACAAAACTTAAAATATTAAAATAAATAAATAAACAGTTTTATTAAAACTAATTTCCATTTAATCATATCACAAAAAAATTTTTTGTTACTTTTTTCAATATATATATATATATATTACTATTATTGTTGATCACAATTAATCCGATTTCGATTAAATATTTGCATATTTGTTTTCAATATAATTATTCTTTTACACTTCATTATTAAAAACACAAAACTTTTATTTTTAATATACACTAAAAACTATTATCTATAATTTCTTTTTTTTCTAATTTTCATTATGATTATAAAATAATTTTATTTTTACAAACAATAATCACAATTAATTTTTATTCACTGTTGCAATAGTTTTAGTATTTATCTCCCGCGCCGATTTTAGTTAATTCGCGAAAATATTTGATTTTCCACAAAATTTAATAAAATATGATTGAAACAGTAATTGTTGCGCACGATCGCGAATCAAACTAAAATTAATACATGTTCGAGAAGAGAACGTTATATTTCTATTTAATTTTATAATAATAATAACATAAAATATAGAGAATAAATATAAAATATGTCTTAGTTTTCCGAATGTCATGCAAACACTAAAAATAATCTACTAAAAACAACAACAACAAAAATAAACTATAAAAAAAACACTCAGCAAAACCATTTATTTATTTTCTCTCTTTTATTTTTTGTTGTAGTTTTTTTTTTGCTTTTCAATTTTTGTTGTTGGTTTTAATTTTACTATGTATTTATAGTGCACGATATTATGAGCAGAATATTGAAATTGATAAAGAGCAGAATATTGAAAAACATTTGATGTCGAGCCTACACCACTGTACTAATTTTTATTTTTTTTGACAAAAATCAAATTTGAAATTGCAGTAGTTTTAGTGATGAGTTTTCAATTTTCTTTGAAATTATTTCCGGTATGAGTGAGTAATTGTGGAAAATTAAAGAATATTGAGAAAACATTTTTTTTATATGTAGATTGGTTTGAAAATCTCAGTGGTAGAAAATTTTATTTATATTTTTATTTTGAGTTGAGATATTAATCATTTGTCTATCACTCCCGGTATAAAAAATTTGCTGATGATATTTGGGCTTCATTTCATCCATACCAGATTCTTACCTAGAATTAGAAATGAAAATAAAATGTTAGTGATACAATAAAATGCTTTTCAACAATATTTAAAATTTAAAATCCAGAATAAATAAAATTTGATTACTATTATTGCTGACGATAACGAATACAGCAATATATTTTGCAATGGAAAAATGAGGTATAAAAGTAAACAACAAACTAAAAATAAACTTAGTAATTTAAAAAAAAAACTGAGTGACAATAGTGTATGAGGATTTGTGTATTGAGATTGCAAAATATTGGATTCATTCCACTCTTTGATTTTATTCTTTCTAAACCGAAAGTTATTCGCAGCCAGTTTTTGTGTGAAGTCCCGGTGGTCGGTATAGTCAAAATATATTTTTAAAAAAATTTTATTACATTTTTTATATATACCGTGTCTTTACTACAATCCATGTTTTATTTCCAAGTCGATAAAAATTCCATTTTATTTTGAAAATTCAGGTTGTTGCAGTTTTATTAATTTTTTGCTAAGCTTGATACTGATTGGATCTGCCGTCTATCATCAATTTGTTATAGTTTTTTATAAGCACTGTATTAGGCAGGTACAACCTGCAATTTGGTAGGTAAAAAGACTATTAAAAATTACCAATGTGTATCACGATTTCTGATTTAACTCTCCAATGCTAGGCGATTTAGTTATCAAAATTGGTATCATGACTCATGGTTTTCTATAATAAAAGTGCTACTCTTGATAAAATGCTAAATTACCTGTTCTTGGATTCCTTTCTTAGTAATTTTACAGCATTACTACTACTTTGTATAGTGATGATGTGTTGGCGGTGAACAACTCATTGAACGAATCACATCAGTGAATGAAGACCGATCGTTCAGTTCAGAAAGATCGTTCGTCGACCGAAAAATCATATAAAAATAAAACAAAAGAAACTGAACTCTTATTTAACTTCAAACGAACAATCCGTTAAAAAAATTATCGATTTAAAATGAACGACCGACCCAAAAAAAAGTAATAAAAAAAATAAATCGAACAAAACAACGATGCAAAATGAACGAGCGATACAAAAATAAAAGTTTTTTGTTGAGGACGAACCACAGAATGCACTACCGATACAAAAAGAACGACCGATCGAAAACAAAATGGTTCATACTTGAAAAAGCGATTGGTTATAAAATAGAGAGGAAGTGTTTAGTATTTTTCAGATTATGGTTGCTCAGAGGAAAAAACAATTTAGGTGCTATGGTTTGTAGATTGTTTTCAATGTGACTTGTGAGGATGAGGATCTTTTCTTGAATATCCCTAATATGATGATAAATTAGACTACAGTACATAGGCGAAGCGCGAGTTTTTAAGAATGGGATGCTGCGTTCTAAATAATATTCCACAATAACAATTATTAAGACTCAAAAATATAGCCTATTTTAAGAAACATAGTACATTTTGCTACAAGATATGGAAACGCTGCTTTTTCGTATTCTTATAAATTATTTAATTGAAAATCGACGACATACCATTTAAAATTCATATTCTATTTTTCATGATTACTTTGTCTTAAAAACTATTTGATGAAGATACCATAGCAACTACAATTTGTTATCTAGCGAATATGATTTTATACACTAGAGGAAAAAACGATTTTCAAAGGAGATTAAATCTGCATGAAAATAGAATTCATTTGCTATTATAGAAAAATATATTTTTTGCATATTTTTCTATTACTTTTAACTAAAGACGCTTACCATTGAAGATCAAACTTGTTTCACTTTAATCTACTTTCCCTCGAGCAAGTTGTGTAATTGAAAAGCATTTCATTTTACTAATTTATTTAGATCAGCGGCTACAAACATGTTTTTGTATTTTTTATAATAAAATGGACTAGTCAGATCAAAATAATAATGGACTAGTCCATATCACTAGTCCAGATCAATCATAAGCTCAAAATAATTATTTTAAAATAAGAATAAAATTGTGTATTTATATTTGAAATATTTTTAAAGCTTATGCGTTCCATTTGTGATCTGCTCAAAGCTTTTATGTTATTTTGTTCTAACGGAACAGTTTTTATTTAATATCCGAAGCAGTTGTTTGCTATTAAATTATCAATGCACAAAACGGCAAGGAAAATAAATTTTGCGGTAAAAACTTGATCCTCTGGTTTGAAACGCAAAATTCAATCCATTTTAAAAATTGCATTTATTTATATGTACTAATATTGGAACATAAATATGGTTGTTACAAAGCAGCTCATCTCATCAGATACATGAACAAATTTCTTTGCTTAATATATCAAAGTATGAACTATGGTTTTAGATTATTGAAATTCTCCAAGGGAAAAAAATATTGTATTTGTTGATTGGTCCTATCCTAACAAACAATCGAGAAATAGAACCACAAAAATGGTTCAAAAGAAGACAAATACCAACATAATTTAGAAATCAGTGGGTCTTCTATTTTCTTATTGAAAAATATGTTGATATATTAAAACAAAACTGTTTTGGAAACTGTTCTGCAATAATTTTTAATTAATAATGCACCATAATTATTTATTCAAACATTTGTAATGCAAACAATAAATCCAAATTCTTATTAAAAATCAATACATACTTTGATATAAAGTAGTAAAACTTAGCTAAAACAATTAAACCAGTACATATAACCAGAGATATAAGCTAAAACAAAACAGATTTACTATAGTACTACTATGATAGTATATGATATGCTATAAGCAACACAGCATCTACTGCTATGGTTTTTGTTTGATTTTTTTCGTTTTTTCTTTTCCTATTTGTGTTTTTTCTTTTTTTTTTGCGTACAAATATTATAATTCCGTACGCTGCAAGTTGGACAGCTTCTTGTATATTATTTGGACGAAATAAATAAATATTTTGATTGCGTTGAAGTTTTTTTATAAATATTAGGAATTAATATAATTAAATAATAATAATAATAAATATGTTATTTGTATATTATTTTCTTATTGAAAAATATGTTGATATATTAAAACAAAACTGTTTTGGAAACTGTTCTGCAATAATTTTTAATTAATAATGCACCATAATTATTTATTCAAACATTTGTAATGCAAACAATAAATCCAAATTCTTATTAAAAATCAATACATACTTTGATATAAAGTAGTAAAACTTAGCTAAAACAATTAAACCAGTACATATAACCAGAGATATAAGCTAAAACAAAACAGATTTACTATAGTACTACTATGATAGTATATGATATGCTATAAGCAACACAGCATCTACTGCTATGGTTTTTGTTTGATTTTTTTCGTTTTTTCTTTTCCTATTTGTGTTTTTTCTTTTTTTTTTGCGTACAAATATTATAATTCCGTACGCTGCAAGTTGGACAGCTTCTTGTATATTATTTGGACGAAATAAATAAATATTTTGATTGCGTTGAAGTTTTTTTATAAATATTAGGAATTAATATAATTAAATAATAATAATAATAAATATTTATATGGAAATATTTGTATAATTTTACAGAAACTTTGAAGATTTATTTTAAATAAATACTAAGGTATTGAAAATTTATTGAATGATGGTTGATAAAACCTTTATTAAAAAACAATCGTTAATTTGAAAAAGAGCGGCCTGTTTCAAAGGGAAGCAGTGCTTCCCTAGCATCCAAAGACGCTTCGCCTATGCTAGAGTACTCGTCAAACGGTGTTCGCAACAAATTGTAAATTAAAATCTTATTGTATTGATTTGATAGTAAAAATTGAATAGTAGATACAGCGTGGCGTAAAATAGTAGTTGAGTTGTAGTTTTTATAATAAATTACGTTAGGGAGAAATATTTTTTGTTTATGTATGGTAGGAATTTTTGTATTTACAATTTTTACTTAAATATTTACGTTTTGACCGATTGAACGATGACCGACGTTTTTAAATCGATTTGGCAAATGTTACTCATACCCCTACCATGTAGAATCGATTTGAGCTTAGATAAAACAGAATCGACTGATGGATTTTCGGTGTAAAATAATTTAGTGGAGCAAACTAAAACTAAACTAACTAAAAATATATATCTTGGCTGTTGAAACTGAATAAATGTGGAAAAAATTGTATTTTTGAAATCCGTGTTAGTGTCTCTGAAATCTTATTTGTACAAAAACAAGTGTTTTTTGTGCAACTTCTCATTAGTTATTGTTGATATAGGTGATACATAAACAAACCATTAAAAATTTACTTCTTAGGTATGAACAAGAAAGTATAGTTATAAAAATTTTAAATTAATGTTTCATGTGCATGGTGTGCACTTTTTCTGATTGTTGTTGAATGCTATTCGGTAGGTATGATATCTAATATATGCATAATACTTTACAAATAGCATTGAGTCGATAAAGTTTTTAAATTAACTTTTGATAAAAAATTTTTAAATAATAAAATGAATTTATTGTCGAGACCGGTGTTATTGCATCAAAGAATTAATTACTCCTTAAGTAGTTTTTAATGCAAATTTTACTTCAGAGGAGGCATTTTTATGTTAACAAAACATTTTACTCGAATCGATTTTTTTCTTTTAATTTGATTAAATTGGAACCGAAAAATAAGGATATTGATTCTATTGAAAATCTTTTCAACAGTTCCGTGATCTTGGATTGTTTTACGAAAATGAAAGCACGGTCTTTTAGGGTTGATGACACTACTGGGATCCTTGCTATTTCAGATTATTTCATCATTTTCTTCCTATTAAACTAAAGTCATAAATATGCAAAAAAAAAATTTGTACGACTATAAGGCGCACATAAACAAATTTGAAAAACAGATTTACGCACACATTTTCAATTTCGATATTTTCCTTTAACGTTTTACCCAAACGTATAAGCGTAGTAAATAACGAGAATGGTTGCTTCTCAAAAAAGCACGTATGGTGGTGCAGCACATACATTTACTTCTGTCAGGTTAAAGTTATTGCTTATTAATGGGTGATCGATCTAGTAAACACAACTATGATTAACTCTTGAGGAAACAACCATTGAATTTGGGAGAGGAAATTTTGGAATTATATCGAAACAATTTGGTCACTAAAACCTACATCAAAATCAGTTGTTTAGAGTAAGGACTTTTTATTTTGTGATTGAACGCAACACCACCGAATTTGATGTTAATTTGACATGAAGCAAGCGAATGGTATTAAAAAAGGTGATAGTTGGTATTTAAAACTTCCACAAAACCCACTATTAACTGAAATGCACATTGTAATTTTAATTTTAGTCCAACCAATTTTAAAGCAAGCTAACCAAATATTGAAATTTTCGTGACAAGTAAAATTGGGTTGGCACAAAATTTGTTTCAGTGTATTATTGTTCGTTTTCAGAGTTATCTGCAGAGTTTCACTATGCAACTTGTATACTTTATCGCTGTTACAAAATCATATACCGATATGCCGCTTAAACTGTTTTTATTCGGCAAATCGATCTGTTTATAATTCGATCTAGCATATACATTTTTTACTAAAATGCAATATTTAAAAATATACTTTTTACTGTTTATTTTTAAATTTATTTATAATAATAAAACTTCCTTATAGTAACAATTTGATTTTTATTTTTTATTTTAAAGAATATCGATTTCGACTTACGTCATCCTCAGTTCTTAAATTGAACAGTGAATAATATGGAAAACCATAATAACACATATAGTAATACATTTTTTATAATAGAAATTTTTGTCGTTACATCATGTAAGTCATATGAATATTCCATACACATATCAAATTGCTTATTAGCTTTATTATTTCTACAATCACTTTGTTTTTAGGGACTAGAAGCCTTGTTGTTGTTTTCCATTTAATTATATACATTAACATATTGAATTTTTTGTAACGATTGACCCTAGATTGCTCTAAATTGAGAATCAAAACTCTCTAAAAAACAGCTCCATAAAAATAACTTAATATTCTATTTCAGTTTTTACTCTATATCAAAATTAAAAAATTCTAAAGCAAAAACATCCAAAAAGTAAATCAATTTATCATTTTACTTCTGACCTATCTGACCTAGAAATTAGATCATACAAATGTCATATCAAGGATAGAATATGAAACTCATTCAACTTGTTCTGTAACTTGAGAGCATCTGATGTAGATTCTGAATAGCTCCAGGGTGTGAGGGTGATCGATATATTTTGAAAGGAAACAAAGATAGAATATTCTCGCTAATAAAACATAGAGCAATCTTTTGGATAAAAGTCAATTATTAGATACAATGTAAAAGAGATTATCAATTTTAATTTGTGTTTGAACTAAAATTATTTAATCGTTTTGTGATTTCAAATTTTAAAATTGAAAAAAAATAAAAATTGTAAATAAAAAATTTATCAAACTTTTATTTATAAATCATAACCTAAGACATGTTATACATACAAAATTAGCAAACAGATTTAAAATTAGTTCTTCTACATCGGATGCTATTACAAAATTTAGTTGTAAAATATTTATTGGACAAAGAATATTTTTCGTTATCGTGCTAGAGTTGTTGTTGGCTTTGATTTTTATTAAATATCCGAGCTTCCCAGTGACATATTTCCAACTGCCATTGCTTCTACCATCGAATTCGCTAGGTAGTTGACTTCGTTGCTTTTTTACTTTCTCGGTATAGTCAAGAATTTTTCATCGTTTGTCGTTTCATAGTTTGTTGGTCTTAAAATGATTTCTTATAAATTTTAATATGGTCAATGTAAAGATATCAATCTCCACTTTGAGATGAATTTGTGCAAAATTTGGTTAACTTTGCTATGTTTTTCTGGTTACGTTTAATTATTGGTAACACGGTTACATTCTCAAATGCTTTTAATGGTTGTCTCAAATGACCGAGTTTTTACAACCCTTTAGAGTAGTCAACATTATCCAATAATAATAAATATACGACTACAATTAAAAATAATATAAAATAACAATATAGTTAATGAATGTATATAGTAGCATGAGTAACTTCTCGCTTATCACAAATAGAATCACAGAGGTCAAATTCTATCTCAATTTTCATAAATCTCCTTATTTGCATCACAACCACTTGACATGTTGTTCACTGATATGGCCTTTGTTAACTGTTAATTTTTAGAAACCAAAAATTTAAATATAAAAACAGTTAAAATTCAGTTTTGAAACCAAAATCCGTCAAATCAATTACTGAAACCGCTTTTATATAACAAACAGCTTAAAAACCTAACTATTTATAACTTATCTACTCATTGAATTTCAATGTGTCACCGATGCACGTGCTTAAGATCCATAAGCAGAATAACTAAAAATATTCACAATAACATAACCGTAAAGCAAATTACAATATTCTAAAACCATACGATAGAACAAAGCCCTGCTACAACTATTTCTAAAAAAATTATGAATATAATTAATGGATAATGATGACGAATATAATTTTTAAATTGACGATTGATGGGAATAATTCCGAAATTATTTATTTGATTTCTCTCTCGATTCACTTCTTTTTCCTATTTTTAATTTCAATACGACTGTAATGAGATTTTCCAAGAAAATTATTTTCCATAATTTAAATAAACATTATCGCACACATATACGACATATATCAAATTGTTTTGTTTACTTGTACGTACGATATCAATTTTCATATCAACACAAAGTTCCGACAATAAAAAAAAATTGTGTGAACAGTAATAAATGGAATTTCCACAAACAATCGCTCCCCATGATTTCTATTGACCATTCACACTATTCAAACGTCTGTCGTTTTTCACATTAGTGGAAATTGAGTTTGAGTGGTTTTAGTGTTTTATAATTAAGTCTCTTGAGATTGGAAATAATAATAATAATTTTTTTTTCTTTTTTTTTTGTTAATACAAAATAAAAAAAAATTAAAATAATTTATGATGGCTTCCGTCTGATTGTTATTTTGTTTTTCTTTTTTTTTTTATGTGAATTAATTCGGATGTGAGATTTTTGTATTTATTATTTCGTGTTAAGATTTTTTTTAAGATTGGATATAACGGTTGGATAAGTTTTTATGTTTTTTTGTGTATTGTTTGGTGTTTCAGCTAATTAAGTGAGAATGTGACAAGGATAAGAGAAAATAACATCTAGATTAATGTTAAAGTAACTGTGAGAGCGACTGTATATAAAGATAAACAATATGTAGTTGTATGTGTTATATTGTTTGAAGGGTTAATTCTGGAAAATATTTAAATCGATAGAACCAAGATGTTGACAAGAATGCTTAAAAGTGACAGGAGGTTTTAGGCCGATTCAACCGATGATATTCTTTAATTCAATTCACTGATCATATTACACATAATTAATTTAAATAATTTCCTTATTATCTTCTTCTCTATATATGCTTCTAATTAAAAAAAATTTCTAATTTTTTATACTCTATAATTTGAATTTAATTTAATTTTTCATATACAAAAACAAAAAGCTGTAACATAATAAAAGATGTTTATCACATTTTTATAGTTTTGTTATTTTTTGGCCATGTCATAAATTGTAGTTGCAGAATGAATTTTTTGTATTGTTTTATTTTTCATTACACAAAACTAAAATAACGGTAACACTAATAACGGATGTTGACCCTCACTCAAAATATTTTAATTCATTGTGTGTTTTTTTTCTTTTTGGAAATTTTGGATACATTTTTGGTTGGCTTGTGTATTTTTGTTGTTTTGATATTTGTATGTATAGAAAAATCGTTCTTCAAAAAAACGTAGTTCGTATTTTTACACGCTATGAAAATTACTTAAATTCATGGGAATGGAAAAAAAACTTTGGAATTATAAGAATTATCGCGATTAAAATATTACAAATTGTTGACCTAACTGCTTGAGTTCGAATAATAATTTTAGTATTTGTAACAAATGGCGACTATTGCACATATATAATTAAGTATAATAATTTTAACTCTTTGTTTACGCCGCGCCGTTGATCGAATAAACCAGATTCAAACCTCCCATAATAACAAACTCAACATAAAAACAAATAAAAAGAATTAAATTAAATAGTTTTCACACATAGTAAAAATTCTAAATTACTTTTTAAATATTTTGTTTGGTTTATAATGAGTGAACGAAAAAAATGTCCAAACACTATAACAACAATTAACTATTTTATTTCGACCATATTAATATACATATATACCACACAAAAACGAATCACTCAAAAATATTATTTTATCTCGTTTTCCCTGAAATGAAATAGTTAATGATTTTCAAACATGAATAAAACAGTTATCTGTAGAGAAAGGAAAGAAAGATAGACCATGAATAATGGACATAAATTTTATTCGATTCAATTTTATTCAATCAATATCACATGACTATTCCTGATAATAATATAAATTTGATGATGATTATCATTGCGCAGTAGATAAATTATGCGCGCCATTATATTATACATATGGTTATATATGTTTTATCCCTTTTCCTTTTAACATAAGGTGATTCTTCATTTCACTCACATTTTCAATTCATCATTTTCTTTTATCTTTTACGTTCTATTTGTTCGTCATTAAATCATAATGGCATACATTTGATATATTTGAAATGACGTGGAAGGGTATAAAATAAAATTGATATAAGGGGTGGCCGAATCGCATCCTATGTATTTAATGCATGTAATGAAAACGTAAAACATAATTATTTTTATCATGCATTTTTCCTTTATCTTTTTATTTTTCTTAATTTTCAAAACAATCGCAAATGGATTTTCTTTTGTTTTTATAAGTTTTTCTTTTGCTCAACCTTTTTGCTTTTATAAAGGAAAACGAAATAAACCGTATAGTTTTGCCGTATGGTTCTTATTTTATATCTATTCTTATGCTTTAACGTTTTTAATTATTTACGTGAAAATTTTTTCAAGAAAAGTTTGTTTTCGTTATTTAACAAAAAAATAAAAATACAATTGACAGTTGTTTCGTTCTTTTTGTTCTTATCAAAGTATTGCACCTAAAATATCACACAACCTTAAATATCATATTACAGTTGAAAATATTACTGGATTTGTTTAATTTTTATTCGCACAGGATAACTCTGCGCTATTGAGTATCATCAAATATTTTAAATTGAGAAAGTTTTTTGCACGTTATGTTATGACATCAAAATATATTATACATTATTTAACAATATGGGTATAATGAATGCCGTAGATCTTCTCTTCTGCACCAATGATACCTGGGCATCACTAACAGCACTACAGTTTATCCAAATTAGAACGTGAAAAGTATTAAGTCTTCTGACGACGGAAGTAGTCAATAATTTAATGTAAATTATGCTCATTGTTCTAAAGATGTCACTACATTATATGTATATAATTATTCGTTTGTTCATACGAGGGCGTTCTGGGAAGATAAGAAAATGTAATGTAAAAACAAACGAGAAGGCAAAGTTAATAATAAAGGGAAGCCGTGTATTTTGTTTTTTTTAAATAATAAATATATCCCAGCCAGCACACTTAGTGAAATCTAGGTGGACCATTTTAGGATTTGGTTAAATTTAAGTAAAAGTTTAGTTAAACATGTGGAAAAAGGTAATAGATGACTGTTTCAGCTAATTAGTGTACATGTATTTTTAGTCGAAAATTATAGTTAATATGTTTTTGGTGTAAAAAAATAAGTTAATAGGTAAATTTAACATATTAAGTATACAAATTTAAGTAAAAAAAATCATGTAATACAGATAGTACATGTATTTCATGTATTAAGTGAAAATTTAAGTAACAAAAGTGTATCTAATACATGTATTTAACTTATTACCTGTTGTTTAGCTAGTGGTAATTTAACTGACATTGCAACAGTTATTTCATGAAATAAGTTAAATAGCCTAAAATTAACATAACTACGGAACATTGAAACTTAAAAAAAATTCTCAGACTGCTGTTAAGTTAAATAGGTGGAGTTTTACATGTAATATTGCATTTAATTTGGTTTAGTGAACGAATGTTAACTAAATTTTTGCTGTCTTTTTCATATAATACATATAATAAGTATTGTGTTTATAAGTATCCATAAAGATTTATAGCAAATCTCGTTTTCCGATGACATTTATTATTAGTGCGCAGTATATTGATCAAATCGCTCGGATACAGTCTTTATGTTGTTGTTGTAGCGACGTGTTTGGTGCTTATCCTCCGGCTCCATGTCCAGGTTCAGGAACTCTGCTACTGCCCTTGGGCGGTACCACAAATCTTCCTTCGTCAAGTTTGTAAAATTTGCAGGACAATGCAGGTCTACATCGTGTGGCGTGTCCTCACATGCGGGACACTTGTCAATAATTTCAGGTTCAACTCTGCTCATGTAGATGTTTAGAATGCGTGACCAACCGGATCTTAGTTGAGCTAGGATGGATCTGGTGCTACGGGGCAGTTGGACCTCTTCGGCAGCTACTTTTGGTGGTTTTCCATTCAAAACACGATTTGGAATATAGTTCTTTATTGTATTTTCAACCGTTTTGGTGTGGAGTGTTTTTAAGCCAGTTCTATATGTACATTCGTCTATGTTACCAGTAATCTGGCTATCTCTGACATCTTGCAGAAAGCATCTTGTTGTCTTCCTTATGTCTCTAGGTGGTTCGATCGTAGTTAAGGTGTCATTGCAAGGATGTAGCTCTTTGTGACAGGCCAATAGATATTGTTTGGTTAGCATTTCATTATGTTCACGGACCGGCAATATGTTACTTTCCTCGTGCAAGTGATCTCGGTGAGCCATCAGGTGACATCCGGTTGCGGTTCGCAAGGCAGCATTTTGTGTTGTTTGTAACTTATTCCAATGAGTGTTGGCAACTTGTGGAGTCCATATGGGTGCAGTATAATTTAAAATAGGTCTTCCTATTGCTTTGTATGTTGTTATGATCGTGTTTTTATCTTTGCCCCATGAACTTCCCGCTAGTGCTTTTAATGCGTTATTCCTGTTTTTCAATCTTGAGTTTATTTCTTGTGCATTAGCGTTGAATTTGAGCAGTGGGTCGAATGTCTAACAAAAAAATACAGTCTTTATTATATATTTCTCTCACTAACGTTGTTTTAAATAGTAAAAAATGCCTCTGAAAAACGGTCGATACTACATAATGCGGCGGAAGAGAGCAGCCGAATTGGAAGCAAGATTTGATGCATCAAATGTGTCAACATATGAAGAAATGGATCGGCCACCGCCACAACACCTGAATGCCATTTTTGAAAATTATTTGCCAGCAGAAAATGCTATGAACCATCCCCGTTAGTTTTACTTGTGATGAAAATGTAGAGTGTGACGATGATATGCCAGATGATTGTACATCCCAAGTTGGTGAAAATGCTGAATTTTTATTATCAGAAGCAGATATTGCTGAGGAATTGATGCGCGAACACCTGGAATATGAGCATAACGCTCAAACTAAAATAGATCTGTTGAACGAACTGAGGCAATGGGCTTTGCAAAACAAGATTTCATTAACAGCGTTGTCACAACCACTGAAATTGTTGAACAAGGCTGAGATTGAAAATCTATCATTGGATGAACGATGAACTGTTGAACCTGATTAACAATAAAGAAGGAAACATAAAATCTAATTTATGTAACCTAATAATTAAAAGACCACTGAACAACATATAATAAATAAATCACCTAAACTATATTTATGACTGAAGGATATTGTTTTATTGTTTTATTAGATTCATTCATTTTGCTTTATATTTTATAATTTTCTGTAGTTAGATTATTAATTTTTAAAAATGGGTTTTTATTAAACCACCGGCATATAATGGAAATATGGAATGTATCTTACTTTAAAATTTAGCTTTCGAAATGCGTATATAGTAAAAAATAATAAAACTCAGTAAACAAGAATAAGGTTAAGAATAAGGCTTTTTCATTCATTTTTTAAAAAATTTTGTTTCTTATAATATTATTTTTAAGCTTTTTTATGGTAGAATGACAGCCCGATAATAAAGTAAGGTTAAAGAAAAATGGATGGTTCAATTACATGTAATTCTCATGAAAAAAACATGTAATAACTACAATATCTGACTTTGGTACAGTAAAATTACATATATTTTGCACTTGTTTAGTTTTGTATTCAGCTGTTACATGAAATATACATGAATTTACTCTGCCAAAGTCAGATATTGTAGCTATTAAATGTATTCTAGATAAGAATTATATGATCAATTTTCCACTTAATAGCTAGATAATTTACATGTATTAAATAAAATACGTGAAAAAATTTAGGTTAAATTTAAGTAATTTCATGAAACACCTGACCTGAGTTATGGATACGATATTATCTATCTCCCAAACTAATGGATTTAAGGACAAAATAGGTTTTTATGACAATTTCTATACCGACTTCAAATAAACATTTTTATACATACTTTGGAGCGTATTTTTGAATGGATTTAAATGTTCATGTATAAAGAAAGGTTCGATCTTGTTTATACATAAAATAAAACAGGAAAAAATAATGAGAACAACCCTTAAAAATACAATTAAATATTTATTTTTTTTTTAAACTGAATACTTGAATTTTCAATTTTCTTTTCGGTATTCGATAAAAAACATTAATTATTGAAAATATAATAATAGTTTGTAGTATACTATAAAGTAAGCTTATGTGATCATGAGGGGCATACATTTCGGAGCATACATTTTGTGGTTTGCATGTGTAACAAACAAGTTAAATTTAACTAATAATTAACTATAATATAACATAACATTTGCACTTGTTTAACTTAAAATTTGGTTAAATTATAGTTAAACTTAATCACATATTAGCCAGCATATTACATAAAAATTACATGAAAATTTAATCAATATTTTTATGGAAAAAGTACGACACTTAGGTTAAATTTGACCTTTTATTATACATAAATTTAGGTTAAATGAGAATGTTCACTAAAATTTTGTACAGATAATATCAACATATATTTAAGCTAAAATCCACCTATTGTGTTGGCTGGGCGGGTTATATTTTAATAATCACCCTTACGAACCATTACGAACCCTGTTTGAAGTTATACGAAGTATTATCAACTTGGTATATCATAATGGTATATCATAACATAACAATAATTACCGATTTGCAAACGTAAATAAATTATTAAGATTGTGATTATTAAAAAAATTTGAAATTTTTTGAAATATAAAAATAAATTACCGAAATTTCTTGATGAAGAATCATTACCGCTAGAAATGAAAAATATTTAACAGGTTTGACGTGACGTTACAAATTATGGTCAACCGGTTGAACATATATCAACAAAACGATGAGATGCGATACTCAAACGTGTTTTTTTGAAGATTGTTAAGAATGAAATTCTTCAACACTCAATCACTTACTATTCGTAATGTTCAACAACGGAATGCGATTTCCCGCATGTTTTAACACCGAATGCTTTATAGCAAAATATTGCTTCGTGTACTTTCAACCTTTACCATTTATAACAGGATGGCATTCAAAAAATAATAATAATATATAGACATAGATATTATAAACAAAGTTGGAAAAGGTGCAGAGGCTGGCTTGTATCTGCATCACGGGGGCGGGAGAACATGTCCTACCGCATCAATGGAGATGCTGTTAGGACTTGTTCCACTCCACTTGCAGGTTAAGAGCGTAGCCAGGGAAACTATACTGAGATTCAGCATGCAGGGTATGGAAAAGGGGAAAATAATCGAGTCTAAATATCGAGAAAGTCTACAAGTGAAAATCCCTTGCTTGAGTTTCCTAAAGACGGAATGATTAAGCAGTTTAACTTCGATAGGAAATTTAAATCGCAGTTGTGCAAAAAAGCAGAGTGGAGCAGAGAGTCCATTACGTACCATCTTAGTAATGATGTAATCAAATGGTACGCGGATGGTTCAAATACCGAGGCAGGGGTGGGGGCAGGAGTATTTGGACCAAAGACGAAATACTTTGAGCCCATGGGCACCTGCCCAAGCGTCTTCCAAGCCGAAATATGTGCTTTCGAAAGGTGCACAGACTTCAGCTTAGGAAGGAAATATAGAAACAAGAGAATTGCCATCTTGTCGGATAACCAAGCAGCAGTTAATGCGTTAAGCTCATACACCATCACATCCAAATTGATTGGAGACTGTGTGAGCAAGCTAATGATAGGGGTTCTTACAGGACACTGTTAACTAAGAAAACACCTTAAGAACATTAAGGTGGGCCTAGGACGAATGTAGATTCTGTTTATTGGAAGAAGAGACCCCAGCCCATCTTCTCAAATATTGTAAAGCGTTGATCTACACAAGAAGGTTGCATCAGGGGAGTATAATATTACCGGGCATGACCTGCGTAAACTTAACACTCTCCATATCCTGAAATTCCTAAGGGAGGCTGGATTTTGGAGGAGGTGCTCTAACTAGGTATTCACCAGGGAGTTTTAGGGTGGGGTACAATAGATAATTTTGGTAGCAGTACAACATATCACCACCCAATTTTAATCTAATCTAGATATTATAAGTCAATTTATTTGGGAGAATTTCAGTGTATCGACGGCAAGTTTGTTAAATGAAATTCAATCCACTAAATCCAATTATACAATATGCCATTGATGGTATTCGTGATATAGAACTTCGAAGAACCATTTGGGCAAGCCTACTATTAATTTTGGCAGAGTTATAATATCGAAAATAAAATTAAGCTCGTCCCAACTAGAAATAAACAACAAAATAAAATTATGGATAATCGTAGAACCGATTAGCTGGAAGTGAACCAACCGGAAATAAATCAATGAATCAAGATAAGTGTCTAACATTAACGTTAATTTCTGTTGATTCTGAATTAATGCCAGTGTACCGGTCGCCAGTAATGGATCATTACTGAGCCAGTTGTACTATCTTGTATGGGAAGTTTTCAATTGTTTTCCGTCATTTTTATTTTATTTTAAATTATTTTGTACTTAATATATTTAAATTTACATATGATAATATTTTATAAATTTTTTTATTGGCCCAGTACTTGGCCATTACTACTGTACTGGTCATCATTATTGGTCCGTTACTAGGCCAATAGTACATCCTTGTATAGGCCATTGCTGTTGTTTTTTCTCTGGCCTATGTATGGCAGCCATTTATGGTCCGAAGTTATCATCCAGTAAAATTATGTCAATGGTCCAATCATTATTATGTTGATGGTTGCCAGTACTCGGCCATTGCTGCGTTACTGGATGCCAGTAATGGACCATTACTGCATGGACCAGCTGTACAACCTTGTATGGGTATTGCTACTGAATTTTGACCGTATGTTTTTCTCATGGCGAAAATGGAATTCTCCTCCATAGTGAGCAATAGTGAGCTACTTCAGCAAAGAGCTACTTCAGCAAAGTTTTTCTTGTCCCAAAAAAGAATAATCAAAAACATTTATGTATATAGAATTTCGCGAATTGAAGATTCAAGATTGTTTAGATAAGCTTCAGCATATAACATATACTTTTCGAATTTAGATTTATGGAATGGTTTTCATCACATTCCCAATTCCCATTTACCCGCTTTTGAATAAATAGTGAATTTGAATAAATAAAAATATCATTTTCTACACAAAATGGTCAATTCAAAAATATTAAAATGTCGTTTGGTTTGAGCGATACTCCCGTAGTTTTAGAAACGATATATGAACTAAATTGTTAGGGTGAGTTAGACCATTTGTTAGACATCTTTAAAGTGATTTATATTGATGACATAATTATTGTAACAAAGACCCGAGAGCGAAGATTATGAATTTTGTTCTTTTGGAATTAATATATTAAACGAGTGCACTTTATGGTCAAAATTATGGTTCGTTACATTTAGCCGATTCTAAAATTTCTGAAAGTCATAAAAGTCATTCATTGTCATTCACCAAAGAAATCCGTTGAAAGAAAACAACGATAACCCATACAAGAATGTACAACTGGTCCAATAATTGTCCACTACTGGCAACCAGTAACGCACCAGTGGTCGAGTACTGGCCACCATGACAGGGCATAATTTTAACAGGGCATTAACATAATTTTACTGGATGATAACTTCGGACAATAAATGGCTGTCATTCATGGACTAAAGAAAAAACAACAGCAATGGCCTAAAATAATTTAAAATAAAATAAAGATGACGAAAAAAATTCAAAACTTCCCATACAAGAAAATACAACTGGTTCAGTAATGATTCATTACTGGCGACCAGTAATGCAACAATAGCCGGGTACTGGCAACCATGACTACACTCTAAAAACTTTAATTTTAAGATTTTGATATCACTGCTATAAAAATTGATAATTTATCAAATTTTTAATGAATTTAAACATTTCAAGTGTAAAAAAACGAATGGCAAATGTTTTGGGTAGAAATTTCAGTTATTTTACACACAAAGTGCGTTTTTACACGGAATTACCTTCCATGGGCCAATGCTTGTTCGTTCAAAAGTAACTATATACTGTCTCTTTTCTGTTAACCATAGAACGGCCGATGAATGGTTCTAGTACTGGTCGAATAACACAAGCTAAGTTCTGTTAACCATTAATGTGCCAGTGCTTGGCGTATTTTAAAGTCCGGCAAACAAGGATTGGAATGGCATTTGTTTTACGTTCCCAGTTGTCTTGAAGACGTAATAATTCGACTAAGGTATAAGGCTGACTATTTTGGTAATAATAAAACATCTGCCAAAATTTGTCAATGATATTGTTTTCCGATCCTCCATGGTAAAAGCTCTGAATTGATAAAGTATTGGATTAGATATTTGGTATTTCAGCCAAAAGATGAGCAGAAGGAATCTCTTTGATAAATGTCACGTTCCACACAATTCATGTCGACCACATAGGACCTCTATAGGTTACACAAAAATGATATAAACACATTCTTGCAGTAATCGTTTGGTTTACAAAATTTATCAATTTCAATTTACTGAAAAGAATCATTGTAGATCGTGGTACAGGATTTAAGTCGAAAAAGTTTGAGGAATTTGTAACCAAATATAATATCATTTTATTATCAAATTCCAATAGCTCGCCGCAATCAAATGATCGGATTGAAAAATGGAACTGTTACATATTCTCCATCATTTAAACAATAATTGATCCGGAAATTGTATTAATTGGCAAAATATCTAAGCCAACACAGAAAAACTTCTGAACAATAGTCATTGTCGAACTATACAAAATGCCTGCTATTGCTCTTTTCGGGCTTGAACAAATTCAAGAAAATAACGACCTAAATAATAATTGATTTTATTAACGAGATCAATAGAAATTTAGCCAAAATGAAAAAGTTGATTGTCTAATAACATCATCGAATCAAATTAAAAATAAATTGACCGACAAGAAAACAAAAGAAGATTATAAGTATCTAGTCCGAGATTTCAGTTATGTTTATAACCACGTTTGCAATCTCATTTTTCATGTTTGTAAACGTATAAAATGCATAGGGTACAAAGAAATGATTCAAGACTTGTACTTTTGGTAACAAAATTAATAACCGTCAGTTTTTAGATCAAATACCTCAATTAAGTGAAAATTAAGTCAGAGGATATCTTTTTTTAAATTTTTTTGCTTTACGTATGTTTTCAAATAACCCAAACTGACTTTAAACTCACCTTCCCATTAGTGATATGGATGGTAGAAACTTATCTTTAATCTTTTACAAAACACAATGATGTAATGACATACGTGAAATTAAACAAAGAATATTGAGTTATTATCAGTTTTTTTTAAAAAAAGGTAAAAAATGAGGAGGTGATTCAAATTGTAACTTCAAAAGTTCTTTTGTTAAACTAATTCAACATCTTCATCGTTTCTTAAAACAAATGACTCTCTTCGTTTATACTATATTAATTTTCGTTGATGTTTGTTGCCCAACCAACAAAAAAAACAGACCGCCACTGTTGAAATATAAAAACAAAATACAAATATACATTCAACAATTCAATTTCCTGATTGGTCAATTTATGAGATGTTATAAGAATTTTGTTTTTGATATATGATATTTTTTTACTTATTGTTAGACAAAAAAAGGAAACAAAGTAAAAATAGAAAAAGAAATTGAATGGAATATTTATTATTCTACTCCCCAAAATTTGTACAAAAAAAATCAACAATCTTCGTCTTTTACAAACATGTTACGTTACGTTGTTATATAAAAATCCACAGGCACATACATATATCATATATAAAAGAAGAAAACAATGTCGTCAGCAATAGTTGGCAATTTTCATATCACTTTTGATTTGATATTACAAGCAATAATAGTTTGTGTGGAGAGGATATCAAATGGATTTGAATCATTTCATTTCATCTAAACCTTTCAGCTATACACTTTAAATTATTACTTCGCGTTTTTGTTGGGGTTATTTGAATACAGATGGCGAATTCAATTCATCGTAAAAGAAATTCCAAAAACACAAAAAAAATTTTGTTAAAGAAAGAAATG
Source organism: Diogma glabrata (assembly GCA_963693315.1). Classification (NCBI taxonomy): domain Eukaryota; kingdom Metazoa; phylum Arthropoda; class Insecta; order Diptera; family Cylindrotomidae; genus Diogma; species Diogma glabrata. The sequence goes on from OY856188.1 coordinate 209,399,643, forward strand.
AGAGTGAGACATCGGTCGAGCGAAATAATCGAATTATTTCATCAGAATAAGTTCTAATTGAAAAATATCGAAATATATGTTAGACGACGATGATGATGTTGTTGGGTGGTATGCTTGCTATTTGCTATAAAGGGTAACCAAAGCCATGTATGTGTGCATATATGAACAAGGAAGAGTTTTATCAAAACGTTAAATGAATAAATTTTAAATATTGTTGTTAGATTGTGTATAACACACGGCGGCTTTATGGTCCGTTGTATATATTTGATTTCCAGATTATATTTATTATTTCTGTTTGAGATTAAAAATAAGTTGATGGTGGATTACGAACGATGCACATATTTACACTTTGAATTTTGTGGTTGAGTTAAATATAAAAATATTTTGATTCTGTTGGCATATGAGCTACAAAAAACAATCGTACCTATAGATTTCAGAAAGTTTATATTCAAATGAATATCAAAAAACTTGTCCCTATATTTAACAGCAACCAGCTGAATCATTCAAAACAAATATTTAGATTAAAAAAATGTGATGAATTAATTTATATATTTTTATTGCTTACTTTGTACTATGAAAACGGGTTAGAAAATGTAAAGCCAACCCCTTTTTTCAATACAGGAATTTAAATTCCAGTCATTGCTCTCATTATTAATATTAATATTTTTTATTTATTTAATAATTTAAACTCAACATTTTTTATGATTTAATTTTGAAAATTAAAACGTTAACCAAACAGAAAAGAAAATTTGTCTCCTTTGTTTTGTGTGATTTATGGGAAAATTATTATTATTATATAATTTTGTTGGTCACATTGGACTTTTTTTTGTTGAAAAATTTGTGATGGATTTTTATTTCGGTATAAGATCATTATTTTAAGGGAATGTGGATATACTAGATCTTGGGTTTCACAATGTATATGCGATCTTTGAACATAACCGACTAAGTTTGAAAATCTCAAGAGTGCTAATCATAATAAAATCACGTTTTTTCCTATAAAACATATTTTGAAGGGGATTTTTAAAATTGAATATTCATAACACACAAAACGACATCCGTTTTTTCAATTTTAGTATTTTTTTCCTTCCTCTATTTTCCTTTTCATTTTTCATTTTTCTTTTGGATTCTTCTTTTTTGTTTTTATTGGTTGACTTTTTATAAAGCATTCATCTACATGGGTGGTAGTGTTTTGTGCTTTCTATTTTTTGTTTATTTTCCATCCACATGTCTGGTATTATGTCCTTTACATTCATCCTTTATTTACCACCCTTTTCCCATTCTTTAATGTTAAGGCTTCTGTACATTTTCTTATTTTTCGATTTCTTTTAAAACTATAAAATAAAACAAACAAAAAGGAAAATAAAGGATTTTTGTATATTACTTGAAATTTTCTTTTATTTTCACATCTCAGTGTGAATTTTTGTTAAGAGTTATCGTAAAAACTAAAGTTAAAAGGAAAGAAAAGTTTTCTATATGAATTTTCACAAACAATATAAAGGTTAGTTTTCAATTTTAGTAAAATATATAAAGAAAAAAATGACTCTAGATTGGCTGTCTGCTAGTATACTCCTTCCTGCTGCTAGGTTGTTTTTTTAATATGCATTATTCTGTTTTGAGGATGAATGCGATGAACAAAAAAGGGTGACATTTTTAGATAAAATAAGGATATCCGATATTTATTTTTGTTCTTCTTTTAATTCCTTCATTTGAATGATGTATTCAGCTGGAAATTTGATTATGGAAATTTGATTTATGGAAAATAGTTTTTGTGTAATGAATATCAAATATTTATAGATTTAGTGGTTGGTTTGTTAGGCTATTCAGTAGGGATATTGATTGGTGGCGACACTTTCCCTACCAGTTATTAAAATGAAAACAAAACATTCTTTTTAAGCCTCTAAAGCTACCCTTATAAAACATTTAAATCTCTTAAAATTCAAAACACACATACATACCGCAACAACAACGAAAGTTCCTTCGAATTTAATCTTTTTATGTTTTGTCATTTTTCTATTTCAAAAGAAAATAGGATTTATTTACTTAGGAGACATTTTCGTAAGAAAAGCCTTCTACAACATTTATATCTACACACAGTAAATAAAAGTAAAGTGAAAAGGAGTCAAAACAAAAATAAAAAATTTACGTTTTATAAAACATTTTCCCTAAATTAACGAATAAAGACAATGTAAACTGAATTTTAAAATCAAATGAATTTTCATGCAAAACGATTTTGTAATTTTTTTATTCATAACTTTAATTTTATTTAAATAAGTTTCATTCAACTTCCGTTCTTCTTTTTATTAATATAAAAATTTCTTCTTTTTATTAATATCCGGTTTTTCCTAAATCTAATATATACACCAGGAAAAGTGAAAATGGTTTTCCAAATTTTTTTTCTTCATTTTATTTTTGGGGAAATTCAAAAGTTTATATAATATTCGAAAAATAAATATAAGGAAAATATAAAAGAAGAAGAAAATGAAAAAGACACACTTTAAGAAGTTTAAAATTAAATCCTTGACTATGATGAGGGTGTGATGTTAAATAAACGAAAAAATATATATCTATAAGATTTGAATGGTTATTTTCTTAAATATTTGCATTGTAAGGAAAATCGATTTAATTAATTTTGAAAATAGAATTTCTGCTTTAAAATTGGAAAAATTGAAGGAGAGACAGATCATCGGCTTATTTAATTATACATTTTTTGGAGATTTTTTAGGATACAAAGAACAGTTGGTTCTTAGAGATACAGTTTTGTTGGGAAAATTCATTTAAAGAATCGTGCGTCTGTCTAGTTCCGTTTGACTCTTGAGTTTTAATTCTTAATTCTTAAAGGAAAAAACTTAGAATATTAGAACTTATACAAAACAATTCATCGTTGCTTTTAATTCATTTACTTAAAATATCTAGCTCCATGTTACAACAAATTGGTAATCGTCAAAAATTTAAATAGTCTTATTTACAGCACTCGTCAATTGCACATTTTATTCCAAAGCCAGAAGCATTAAATTGAGAAAACTAAAATTCTATAATTTTCGTACAAGTAAATATCTTTGGTTTCATAAATTTAAATTCATTTGTAATAAATAAATAATTTTTTTTGATAATTTGGTTATAATTTATTGCACTAACTGTTAAGCATTATAAAACTACTTTATCTGTAAGCAAAGAAATTCATCTTACATTATACTTCTTTTCTTTTAAATACCCTAGGTAGGGTAGGTATTGTAGTCCGATGGGTTGATTCGTACTACATGTTCTTAGTGTTTATGCAACCCAATTTTAAATTTGTGCTAAAAACTGTACACCTGTAGTTAAAATTATTTGCTGTCTTTCCCTTGCACTCTAACAATCTCATAATCAATGAATGATAATTTTCCTTATTTTGTGTATATTTCTATTTTCAATGATTATTCATCTTCACCATTCATAAACTAAAGGAAAATTAACACAGCAAAAACATATAATTCTCGTTTATATTCAAACTTGTTTGAGACACCAGCAAAAATAAGATTTTATGTTACGATGTTATAATGGTACAATATGTTATGTGAATTTTTAGAATATATTAAAAACTATTAATTTATATCAACTAATAACTTTATTTAAATAACTAATTATTTTCCTTTTAATAAAATACTATCCTATAATTATAGCAAACAATGTTCTCTTCCTGTTGTTTTATTTTGTTTAACTTATTTTTATACTATCATAATAACAAAAATTAAATAGTTATATGGATTGAAAGGAAAAATGAAATCCTTCACATACTGATATACAAAAACAAAAATGAAAATTTTTATAGGAAAATTATAGCCTATAGGCAATAATTATAAAATAACATTCAGAAAATTATTAAATAATAATAAGAATTTTTATTGATTTATTACTATAAATTGAAGATAAAATTATTGTAGTTTAATATTGTTGTTGGCTTTAATGTAATTTGTTTTGTTGCATTTATATCTAGAAGGTTAAGATAAGATTACTTATGAATTATTTTTTGCTATTGAATATCAATATGTTTTTTTTAATCGAATCAAATATTGACCCAAATTGTAATTACATACTATACTTCAAAATAATCCAATGTCCCGACGATTCGATTAAAGAACTAATAGGTAAAAATATAAAATTAGAAGTTACAAAATAACACTAATTTAAACAAATAGAAACCATCGAAAAAAAATATTTTTTTCGCTCGCTGAACTCAAATTATATAACATTAAAAATAAAAATACGTTTTTCTAATAAAACTTACGGAAATATAAACCTAAATTTATTCTATATTTTAATTATAGAGATCTCAAATAATACGTTTTTTTTCGATAGGTACCACAAAACAAAACAAGCCACAACTGAAATGTATCAAAACGTCAAAAGTTAACGAAAAAAAAAAATCAAAAAGATTATAATAATTATTTTAGAAATGAAATGAGAAAAAGAAAAACATTAAGAAAACATGAAAAAAGATTGAGTTAAATAATTCTCCGCCTTCCCACATATATGTTCCATTATTTAGTGGATTATTTTTTCACTGCCATTTTTATTTTCTAAAACAAAATTATATTGTAAATAATTACTATGTATTTATTTCAATTTTTGTGTTCCGATCAACAAATTGTGATAATAAATTTAAAAAGAAAAAGAAAGAAACATCAAATAATGATGAGAAATGTTTCTGGAAACATTAAATGTTTCTATTAATTTTTTTTTCATCTTACAAAACTTCGAACAACAAAATTTGAATTTTCAGATATGTATATATTTCATTATTTCCGTTCAAAATACATTGTTGTTGTATTTACAGTTTGCTTGTGAAATTAATTCTAAGTTCAACAATTTTTTTTGTAAATTCAATTTAAACCAGGAAATTGAGAACTTGGTTGATTTTTATCATACTTTTGTTTGTTTTAATTTTATTGCTAAATTATTCTTTTTATAACTATGGAATGAAGAAAATGTGAAAAGATTTGTTTTAAACTACGACTGTTTATTAATAATATTTCATATCAATTCCCTAAAACAGTTGTACCATTGCTTATTCGTATTAAATTAAAAGAATTTAAGTTATCCCTAAAATACTGGTAAGATTGAAACTTTTGCTTTGCCGTAGAAAAATGGAGCAGATTTTATATATTAACCTAGACTATTAGAACAATGGAACTCCTGTAACAAAAGTTCGCTTCAAAGAGTACAAAAACATTGTCCACTGTCTTTTAAAATACTACATAGCTCTGAAAATGGTTTGCGCATGATAAATTCGAAAAGTTTCATTATTCCATCACTCCGTTACCAACGAAATTTCTATACAACATTAGCTCATATACCTAAAATTTTTATTATTTTAGTTTTGCAAATTTTATATCTTTTGCAGGTTGTTATTATTTGTGCTTTTCTTAACGTTATTATAATCATTTACTTATATACATATTTTTGATATTAAATAGATAACACGATCGAAACTAAACATGGATATTATAATTTGAATTGCATGCAAGTCTCTTGTGTGTGAATCGATCATTTTATTTATTGTAACTTTTTATTATGTTCGTTTAAAATATTATTTTTCCTTTCTTATATTCATAAAGATATGCTCTTAGCTCGTGTAAACGAAAAGAAAATACGTAACGTTCCTTGAAGTTTTTTTCTGTTGTATTTTAAATAAACATAATATACAAAGTGGTTTTGTTTTGTTGTTATTAGTATTATTACATGGATTTTAATTTAAGTTATTGTATTGTGTGTTATGAATATCAAAGAGGATTAAGCGATTTGGTGTTGTTTCTATGGTTGGTTAGGAACTTGTAAATCTAAACATTTTGTTTCTCATTTCTTGTTGCATTGGTACAAAATCGTTGTTCAATTTAAAAATGTACTAAAAACACTCCCCATATATCTCTAATTCCCACTATCAATATTCATATTCAATTTTATTAAAACAATTCATATTTTCATTGCAATAATAATAATATTCACCTCTCTATTGCAGCCTGTCAATCAAATTTAAAAAAAATTAAAAAAAAAAATTGAAAAATATGTTATCTAAATGCAAATTTAATTTATTATACTTTGCTACAAACAATTTATGTTATGGGTGGCTTATATATTATTCATAATAATTTCATGAGAACTTTGTACGATGCAAAGTTGAGTGATCTGGTAAAAGTTGGTGACAGTGGTGGGAATATGAAACTTAAAGCTATGGGCATTCAATCATGGGAGTGTTGCGGTGTTTGTTTGAACACTAATTAAAAACTAAAAAAGTACGTCTTGAGTTTTGAATTTTTTAATCACCCATTGCACAATTCTAGTTGCAAATTACATAACCAGCATAAAAAAAAATTCAATTGCATTTTTTTAAGTGTGAACAAATTTTTTATTTCACTACAATATGGAAGAAAAATAAACCTGCAAAATAGAGATGGATAGAATTGAAACAAAAATTAACTTTTTTCTGATTAATTAAACATCAGTATCCGGCTCGAGTAAATGATTACATTAAATTAAAATGATACTACAATTTTTATGATTGTTGACTGTAAATCATATTTCGTGTTTAACATTTTAATGATAGACTAACTAACTGACTGACTGACTACAATTATTTGATGTGTGTAATGTGTATTGTTGAGAAGAATTGTAATTTTTTTACATTGTAATAGTTCGGTTTCAATATTACATGTTTTCATTTTATGTTGATTAGTATTGTTTATATGATGATGATGATAATAATGTTGATTATACACATAAGATTGTTGGAACAGATTTAGCGGAATAAAACAATTAAAGTACACAAAATGTAATTAAATTTTAATTTGCTATTATTTGTATTTATAGACATGTATATTGCAGTTTAAGCTGTGCATGTGGTTTGTTAATTTTGTAATTATTATTGTTTAAGCGATCGTTTTGTATACTTTTAATTAATTACTAGCTTCTATGTGATTTGTTTTGTGTGATTAAAGATCAGTGATTAGTTTTGTAGATTTTTTTAAGGACTTAAGTAATTCAAATACATATAACATTTTTTAAATGTTCAGGTCAACGGAGACTAATAAAAATGTGTTTTATATATTGTCTTAAACACCAATTTGAAAAGATAACCATTTCACTTTTAAACAAAACAGAAATTAGATAACAATAAACAATGAGGAAAACAATTTTTATATTTTCTACTCTAAATTTATTTGCGACATTTTGTCTCGCGCTTTATAATAAATATAAAATATTCAATTTTTTTATTCGTAAAATAAATAAAAAAAATATATATACAAAATAAAAATAATGAAATTTTTCTTTTTGATTGATTTATTACTGTAAGGAAAATATTTTGTGAATGTGCGTTACTGTGAAATGTCACAAAAAGCAAAAAAAACTTAACATCAGACTTCATAAACAAACAAGAAAACTTGGAAAAAGAAATTACTAGAAATATGGAAAATGATAAACATCGTGATGTTTGATTTTTCATTTTTTTAACGTCAAGTCTGTTGGCCAAAACTTGTTGTGTGGTTTTCATTTTGGTGTTGTGTGTTGGGAAGGAATACAATTTTTAACATGATCTGAATACAATTTTTAACATTTTCTGTCCATCACTAGGCTTTTTTGATTCCAAAGAAATAATTTGTCACAAATGCGCGTTTTGTAAATATGTTTGTTTGGTATAAACAAATTGCGATCACTCAAGTTTTGTCGATTTATGGCCAGTTTATAGAGTAATCGTGTTATTTCGACTAGTTTTGACTACATGGATAGCCAAAGCTTTTTCTAGCATTGTTTATCAAACTTTTGTTAAGAACATATCAAAAAAGTTGCAAAATAGGAAAGTGGTCAGTTCTGAATCAGTCGGTCAATGAACTAGAATTGTAACAAATTGAAGTTAAGATAATTGAGAACAAATAAAACATTTAAAATTGTATTTTGTTTTCTTTTCTATTTTTAACTTTAACACAAAAAATACTTATTAGAAAAATGAAAACATTTTATTCTACCAAAAATCTATTTTAATTAAAAATGAAATTTATTATAAAAATTTTAACTGGACTCTACCATAAAAATTCAAATCCAACCAACTGGCAAATCCTCCACCTCAAATCAAAGTCTTTAAACTGTTCTTAACTCAACATTTTATAAACTTAAAACCCAAATTTAAAACAAATGTTTACTTAGTAAGTAAAACTTTCCGAAATCAGATTTCAATGACAAAATATGGAGGGGCTGAAATCTCAAGCTCTGAGATATCACAACTTCGGTCTGGGTTAAGGATTTTGATATAAATTTCAGCAAAAGACTATTACGAGCACATTGTTTTTAGTTTTGGGCAGCGATGTATATCAAACATAAAACTTTTTGTTATAGTACAAGTATTTTTTTATCTCTGTTTAGAAATTTATTACAAAACAAACACGAAATATTAATACGTTACCGGAAAATTATAACATATCAAAAATAAATATTGCCTAGTGAAAAGATGATACACCCAGCATACCCCTCAAAAACCTCTCCATATAAATTTAAACTTTTTTTAAAGTTCTAAGAACATTCCAAAAATTATTACAAAATGAAAGATTAAAACTTTCCTCAAAATTCGAAAAATATTGCAAAAGTTATAACAATATCAAAAATTGAAAGTTTTTCCAATATTCTTAAATTATTGCAAATATTATAACAAAATTAACAATACAAATTTTTTCAAAATGCCAAAAATTATAATAAAATCAAACATTTAAACTTTTTCAAAATTCTAAAAATATTGCAAAAATTATAATAAAATCAAAAATTGAAACTTTTTCAGAATTCTAAAAATTTTGTAAATATTATAACAAAATCAAAAATGCAAACTTTTTTTAAAATTCCAAAAATATTACAAAATTTATAACAAAATCAACAATACAAATTTTTTCAAAACTCAAAAAATATTACAAAATCAAAAATTGAAACTTTTTCCAAATCAAAAATTCTAAAAACTTTTTCCAAGGTTTTAAAAATATCGCAAAAATTATAACAAAATCAAAAATACAAACTTTCTTCAAAATTCCAAAAATTATAATAAAATCAAAAATTGAAACTTTTTCAAAACTCTAAAAATATTTCGAAAATTCTTACAAAATCAAAAATACAAACTTTTTTCAAAATTCCAAAAACATTTCAAAAATATAACAAAATCAAAAATTTCCATGTCCAATTTCATGTTCGATAACATTTCATGTCAAACAAATAATTAATTTAATTTTTTTCCAAAAAATTGATTAAAAAAAAGGAAAATCATTCTTTTAACACACTTGACAACATTCTTTTAACAAACTTATAATGCAAAAATCTAGTTTTTCGTCTCACATACCAATCCCGACCTTCAAGATTTCTCCAAATTCAATGTTACCATTCGTAATCACTTAAAATGAACGTTTTTAAAGCAAAAAATATGCAAATTTCCTTGACACACTTGAAGATTTTTTGACACACTTCCGATACAGTTATCGAACACATCGTCTTCCTTTCGGCTTTTAGCATTGAGTATACCTATTTTTAAAAACAAAAATTTTTTAAATCCCTCCAGCGGTTTTCTAGACTTCGTCGGTTGTGACGGTCGGCCGGCCGGCAGACATACATACATTTTTTTTTGCTTTTTTAAAATCAGTAGGTCCTAAAACATCGAGAAATGCCAAAAACAAGTGGGGGTAAGAATTTCATTTTTGGCTCGAGAATGTAATACTTAGTTCAGACCGAAATAATTTTCAAATCAATAATAAAAAAAAATTATTGATAAATTGTCGTTCTCAAAAAGCATTACAACAAAACTCAAAATCATTACTAAAATTGCACAAAAAAAATTCGATTCATAGACAATTCCAAAGAAAACTAGAGGTGTATTTTGGCTGATAACTCAACCACTGTTGAAAACCTGCGCGGTGCAAAAAAATGTTTCTTACGGAATTTTATAGGTTGTCCTACAACACATATGGTCCATTTGTCCTACAACACATGTGGTCTAGCTATGGCTCAGAGAGCCAATTGATAGCACTTTCAAGCCATGTGTCCACTGTCTGACCACTGACAATACCGGCACAAAATGTAGGGATAACAAACCTTAGCACTGCTGTGTTGACTCGGATGGACCGTAATTTTAGCCTTAATTTTATTTGACTCTTAATTGTTTTCTCGTTAAGTCCGGCTAGCTCGGTTCGATATCATATTCACCAACATTCATTCCTGTACTTTTCAGGACAAATTTAGTCTCCGATCCTCCTCCTTTCATCCTGCCCTGTAATGGCTGAAACCGCGTTCTGCTAATGTGTAATATTTTCTCATTAATTCTTTCTACTTGTTAATTGCATAACGTAGATGCAAATCATGTGTTTCCCAAAGAACCTCTAAGACAAACAAGATCTAATAAATTAGATTTCATAAGAAATTAAAACTAACGATTAAGAAAACCTGTTAGATAAACACATTTTATTGTATTGTATTATTCTTCCTCATCAAATAGCAATATTACTGCAAATAATATTGCTTCTCGATTGGTTAATGTTACTAAAGTGCAAGTTCCATCTAATAAATACAAAGAAGTACGAATAAAACTAAAAATTGAAAAACAACGATTAACTGCAGATCTTCTCTGTCCTCAATTTTTACATTGTCTGAGCTTGAGGAAGCAATTAAATGCATTAAAATGGGTAAGTCTGCAGGACTAGATGGTATTTATCCATCCAGAACTTATATCACATTTCGGTCCAAGAACTAAGCATTGGATCCTGGAACTCTTTAACAAAATCTTGAATTCAGCTCAACTACCATCGTTATTTAAAAAAGCAAAAGTCTTAGCTGTAGTAAAACCTGGAAAGAATGGGTCTGATGTTTCTCACTTTAGACCTATCTCCTTGTTGAGTACATTGTTCAAATTATTTGAAAGGATGATTTTACATCGTATTGAACCAATCATAGATGAAAAAATTCCTAAGCCCCAACCTGGTTTTAGGAGAAACAGGAGTTGTACTGTTCAAGTTTTGGCTTTGTCTTGTATTATTGAAGCTGTTTTTCAGAAGAAATTGAAACCTGGGCGTAGCGTTTGTAGATTTATCTGATGCATATGACACTATTTGGGGACATGGATTATTTCTATAAAACATGCAATAACCTTACGCTGTTCCTGTATGGTAAATCTCATCGATTCGATGCTAAATAACCGGTTTCTTCAGGTCTCATTAAATGGAAAAACAAGTAGCAGTCGTCGTCTTAACAATGGTTTCGTCCAAGAAAGCGTTCTTTCTCCTATTTTGTTCAGTTTATATGTAGCTGATTTACCATTAAATCAACTAAATCAAAGTTGTTCCAATTTACTGATGATATTGCTATATCTATTCAAGCAACTACCTTAGAAGAATGTTAAAATAGTTTTGGAGAGTGATTTATCAATATTGGCCAATTACTTTCGTAACTGGATACTAACACCTCATCCTTCTAAATCGGAAGTATGTGCCTTTCATTTGAATAACAAAGAAACTCATAAAGAATTAAAAGTCAAGTTTGATGGGATTTCAGTTCGTTTTAATTCTACTCCTAAATACCAAGGAGTCTCACTTGATAGAACATTGTCTTTTACGGCGCATTTAGAACAACTGGCCAAAAAATTATGTTCCAGAGAGAATATCATTAGAAAAATTGCCGGAACTAATTGGGGGCGCATCTATGTACTTTAGGATCTTCAGTTCTTATACTAGTCTATTCTTGGTGAGTATTGCGCCTCTGTTTGGCTTAACTCTTCTCATACAGATAAAATTGATATCAAACTTAACAATGCTTTGAGAGTTATAACTGAAACTTTAAAATCAACGCCTTTACCTTGGCTTTCTGTCTTAGCCAACATTGAACCTGGGTCATTAGGACGTGAAGCAGCTGGCATTAAAGAATTTGAAAAGTTGTAACGATGGACTATTTTCAATTTTTACTACAAAATAATAGTTTTCAAATTCAATAATAATTTTATTAATTTTCTTCAATTGTAATAAACGTATACGTTTATTCGTACCACTGTACATTTTTTTAGATGATTTAAGTGGGTTCAAGTAAATTAAAAATACAAGTTTTTCATTATTGATGGAAAATGAAACAGAAGGGCGATGATAATATGATATATAAACGATCGAATTGTTTGGATCAAGTCGATTAGTATTTATTTACAATTAGTATATAATTTTAAATGTTCAATTAGTATATGAATTTAAATCAAAGTGATTATGTTATATATTAGTGATTAATAATTATTAGTGATTAATAAAATAACAATATTAGTGATTAATAAATAACAATATTAGTGATTAATAAAATATTTATTTGTTTTTATTTATAAATTGTTTAAAAATATATCAATTTTATACCAGAATATTGAGTTTGTATTTTGTGACATTTCAAAACCGTAATTCGTTTTAGTGATAATTTGAATTGAGATTTTAAGCCAAAAAAAATGTATTTGTATATATAAATATGACAGAACCAAAAAAAATCGAAAGCTTAAGTTTTTTAAGAAAAAATAATGTTATCTGGAAGTTTTGTGTTTTATTTGGACATGCGGTTATTTACAATTTAAAATTTATGAAATGTTGTGTATGTAAATTTGTGGACACAAATCGTTACGAAAAGCATAAAAGAAATAAAATAACATATCACAGATTTTCAACCGATACAAAATATTTAAATGCATGGTTAAAAGCACTTAATTTAAAACCTTGGAAACCGCAGAAACATGATATAATTTGTTCGCAGCATTTTGAGGAAAATTGTTTAGATCGAAGTTCACCGTTAAGAATACGTCTTAAGAAAACTGCAATACTTACTATTTTCAATCAAATGTCTGAGGAATCGTTAATAAAGAGAGTAACCACAGAAGATAAACGAAGACATAAAATAAAACATGAAGAAGACAACATTCAAGATAATTTAATGTAAGCTTTTTATTGAATTTTAATTTATATAATTTTTGATTTGTTTGTAATTAAATTATTTTATTTGTTAGCAATTAATAAGTTTCCTTACAATTTTTCTGTGATTCATAATATAAGAGATTTCCAAGTGTAATTCTGTTTGTCTTAGATTCAGTTTTAACATAGTTTTTCGAGCTTTCCAGTGTAAAGTAATATTATAATTTCGTGTAAAAGTCCAAATTAGTTTAAAGTGTCATCTACATCAAAACTCAATTCTTTATGTCATTTTGCAAGACTTATTTATACCTGAATCTCGTTTGTCATAAAGAAAACCATTATGGTTGAAAACCACCGATGTAATTACCTGATGAACAAGTGGGGTTTATATCCATCCCCTTTATATAAAGCAGCACAGGCTCTCAAATTATGGATTGTTGTGAAAAATAAACGCAAATATGATGTTTTTTTTTTTATTAATTAGTTAGACATGTTTGGCACACTAAATATGAAATATTCATTATTTAGACTCTTTGAATATCCAAAGATACCATGTCAACTATAAAAGAAGGAGTTGAGGCAAATGGAAGGAATGGGGATATAGGAACTATACTAATTGTTTTAAATGACGATGGACATTTTCTTTAAATGCCTGAGGGAAAAATTCATCGGGAAATACAGAGGAAGGCATTGAGCTCCACAATGTGGCCATTCTATTAAAATAGTCTTTCTGGAAGGACACAGTTCCACAATGAGGTATTTGTACAACAAATGGATGAGATAACTCGGCAGCTCTTGTTTGTCGATTATAATGTGCACACGATGAAAGGATATTTTGAATTTCCTTAGAGGAGAATTCGCTAAAGTTATATTTATAGTAGATTGACAATTCAGCCACATTTCTTCTGTGCTGGAGTGAATCAAGCTGGTCCGTTAGTTTGGTATTACCAATCAACCGTATTGCTTTCCTTTGTACAGAGTCTAGACATTTTGTTGTTGACTGACAAGCACCTCCCCAAACATGACAGCAGTGGACGAATAAAGGACTTAAAGATTAGCAAAATTTGCTCGGGATTGAAATACTTTTTACATCGACTCAAGAATCCTAATTTTTGCATTGCAAGAGTTAGTGAGGTTGAACACGTGTTTATTCCATTTCAGGTTATTTTGGAATTTACCATACATAAATGAAATTTGATATGTTTATGCATTACATTTACATATTCATTAAATATCATTAAAAAATTAAAATGTATAACAGAAGCGATCAACTTTTTGCATCAATCAAGAATCAGTTCAAATGTATTAAGAGTGAAAATCAAGCTAAAAAACTTGATGCTCTTGACTTCATGTCCTCTCAAACAATTGTAGTGTAAATTCATAAGATTTAGCAGAAACAGTTCGGTATACACCAGCAAATAGCAACAACCAAATAATAAATTCTCTGATCTCACTCTACAAGCAAAAATTACAATTCACCCTTTTATTGCAATCCTTGTATGTACTGTGAATATTTAATTTTTTTGTAGTTTTGGCAAACATTTTATCTATTCAATTTAATTTAATCTATTCATCTCCTCAATTTCAATTTTTAGAAAATAAAATCCAGACGACAACTATATTTTCGCGATATTTTATTTATTGCAAAATCTCATCACCATCATCCCTCCACCAAACTCATTCTTTGTTGTTCATTGTGTTTTATCAAAACTAGAATATTTTGTACGAGAGGAAAATGGACCAAAAACAAGTTGATCGGAAGATTTGTAATGAATGAAGAGTTTAATGTAGGTCTTTTTTTAATATTCATAAAAATTCATATATCAATTAGATTATATTGTTAGGTTTTATTTTGTGTGGATTTTAAACATAATCACACAGTATGGTGTGGCATGATGTTTGATGATGGGAACGATAATTTGAAATGTGTGATTCGGTGATGTGAAATTTTTTGTTTTATTTTTATTTACTTTATGATAGATAAGCTAATACATTGATTTATCATTTTCAAAATATATTCCGACAACCATTAATATATTTATTTTGAACGATGATAAACAAAACTGATGTATAGTGCCTTTTAACATCGAGACCGTTGTTAAAAAGAATTATCACAGTTCTTGAATAAATGAATTTAAAACAACCAAATACGTAAAAAATAATTATATAATTAATTATAAATTAAAACCATGTCCCGGACATCAAACACTTAAAAAGATATAAAAAAACATCAATAAAATATTTTTATTACTTTCGCCGTCTCTCCCTTTTTATGACTTTTAAAGTGTTTTATTATTTCTTTTTATTGTTTTGTTTGGTGTCTCCCCTTTTTTATAAATAGATACAAGCCGGTGAATTTATTTCCCATAATATAGATACAAATTTCTTAGGATGAAAAATACATCAGATGGGTACATCAAACCTAACAACCAGTATCCCAACTCCACTCCGCAATACAAAACATTTTTCTTTAATAATTTAACGAATTATTTTAAAATAATTTTTTTGATATTTCAATTTGCATTATTATAATAAACTTAAAAACTACAAAAAAAATATAATTTTAATATATATATGAAACAGAAGTGAGCCAAACATGATCATTATTATTATACTTTAATTTTATTGCTTTTTTTTTGTTCAGCGTATAATCGTGATTGTGTGACTTTTTATTATATTTTATTTTTATGGCTCTTAAATGATTTTGAATGTGATTTTTATAGTCTTATGCAATAATAAACATATATGTATATCAAAAATGAGTTATATTGTAATGTAGTTAATAATATTAATAGTAGATCTGTTTTATTTATGATGTTCAATTTTTGTTTATTTAGTTAAGCATTTCTGTACTTGAGAATCTATTGATTCTCGGTTAAGACAGCGAATGAAATGTGTCTACGAATGTTTATACGACTTGTTTACGACGAACAAAGAAACTATAAAAGTAATTTATTAACAAAAAACTAACAAAGATGTTAAATATTTTCAAAGTATTTAATTTTTATTCTACAAAAAGAGGTGGGCTTAGATAAATCTTATTTATTGCAAGAAAATACAACAACAACAAACAAAATACGGAAAAACTTTATGTAGGTGTGAGAAAATTATTTTGTAATTGAATTATATTTTATTTCTTAAAGATCAGCAGATTTTTGCTTATGAATTATAAGACTAGGTTAAGCATTTTATTGGGGTTAAATTTAAATTGAATAATATAATATTTTTGTTGATAAGATATTTTTTAAATAATGCTTGTTTTGAAATTGATTATTATTTAAATATCATCATGATAATCGCATTAGTTACATATAACCGAAATTAAAATCAATTTTTAAAATGCACACCCAAATAATTGATTAATGTCAAGAAAATAATAAATCTAATAAAATTCAATTAAATTTAATTGAAAAATTGTCACTAAAAACACTATATGTGGTAACGTACCGAAATCTACCAAATATTTTTAATTATATTAACATTTGAAATAACAATAAAATGTGTTCTGTTGATTTTTTTTTCATTTTATAGAATTTCAAGGAGATCATAAAATATGATCTTGACATAAAATAATTGTAATTTTTTTTTGTATTTTAAAACTTTTCGCGATCAACAAAAAAATTGTGAAAAATTTTTTGGATGTGCATGAGTTGTAATAGAAATGAAGTGTGGATGAAATGTGACTGAGTAAAAACATTATTATATATATATATATAATTCACGCTTAAGAGGAAATAAATTGGGTCTCTTATTATGTGACCTTTTTCCAGATTCTGCATCACAGAAAAACGTTCCTCATGCTATGGTTTTCAAATTAACTTGTGATCAGTTTGAAACATTGGTGAAAACAAGCAAACTGTCATCATATTTTTTTGTCATCGTCCACAAGTCGTCCACAAACAAGTCATCATATTTTTTTGTTTATTGCATTTATTATTTTCCAAAAATACATAAAGTCTTAAGGGAAAACATTAAGTGGTTAACTTATGAATACATAAATATATTTATTTTTTTTATTAGTTTTATACTTTAATTAGCTCTGTGAGTCAAGTTTATTTCATTCAATCAGTCAGGTGAAGCAAGTGTACATTAAATAACCAGCCCTGTGAGACAAGTGTATTACATTCAACCAGCCCTGTAAGGACAATTATTATTATATAAATCATATTCAATTAGCCTTGTGATGCACATGTGTTTGTTATTATATTTATCATATTCAATCAGTTCTGTGATGCAAGCTTATTACTTTATCATCATAATGAGCTAGCCTTTGGAGGAAGTGCATTACTATGCATTCGTCATATTCACTCAGTCCAGTAAAGCCAATGTTTCATATTCAACTAGTCCTGTAAGAAAATTTATTACACTCAAGCTGCCTTATGAGGTAAGTGTATTATTATATTCATCATATTCAACTAGCCTTGTGAGACACGCGTATTATTATATGCATCATATTCAATCAGCCCTATAAAACAAGTTTAATACTATATTCATCATATTGTACCAGCCTTGTGAGACATATGTGTATTATTATATTCATCATATTAAACCAGTCGTGCGAGCCAAGTGTATTATTAAATATTTATCATATTCAATCAGCTCTGTAAGGCCAGTTTATTACTATAATAATCATATACAACCAGCCCAAGACACGCGTTTTATTATGCTCATCATATATACCCAGCCCTGCGAGGCAAGTTTATCATCGCAAGCTTGCGAGGCAAATGTATTTCAATCAACCAACTTTGTTATTATTATTACTTATTATTATTATTACTTATTATGAAAATATAAACCAGACGCGTCAGATATAAATGCGTCAGATAAATATCTATCATCAGTGACAAAATTTATATTTTTGACAATATTATTTAAAATATAAGTTTGTTTCCAAAAATATGCATAAAAACATAAAAAATTAAAACAAAATTGAAAAGATTAAAATTTATAAAATATGACAAGAACAAAAAGCAATAAAGAAAGGATTAATTTATAATTAAGTTGTATAAAATATAAGAACTAAATGATAGTTATTCATACAAAATTAAAAATGGTGACTTCTTAATGGCTTCATATATTTCAAACTTTTCCATTGAATCCATGAGAGAGAGGACCTTTGTTACAAAAATATAAAATTTTAATATTATTTTCAAAACTTGTAGATACATGATTTTCGTTGATTACATGTTGAGCAAAAAATGATTTTATAATAAGAATGTTTTTTCTTTTAGGTAAATGTTTCGAAAATCCTTTGACAAATTTTCTACCTGTTATGGCCAATATAAAATTTATCACTATTCATTTGATAAACGCTAGAGCATTCTTCTAGTTTAGGTTTTCTTTGAAATTAAAATTTTTAATTAAAGTCGCTTAATGCTCCTAATAATAATTCTAATACTAGTAATAATACTAATAACTATATTTTTCTTATCAAATGCATTGTAATATTTTTTTTATATATCTAATTATAATACTATTACTAGTAATAATACTAATAATTATATATTTTATATTTCAAATTATGTATATTGATAAAAACCATTTTCCAAAAATATAGGTTACATGTTTTATATAAATTATTTGATATTTTAAATATTTTAAATTTTAAAAATATTTAAAATAATTGAAACATTTAAAATATTTTAAATATTTTGAATGTTTTATATATTTTAAATATTTTAAATATTTTAAATATCTTAAATATCTTAAATATTTTAAATATTTAAACTTTTTTAAATATTTTAAATATTTTAAATATATTCTAAATATGATTATTTTAAATATTTTAAATATAATTATTTTAAATATTATAAAAATTTGGGAATTAGAAACTCCTTTAGATTAGGAAAAAAAGTTGAATTCAAATCGCGCCCAATACTGGTTGAATTTTTGTTACGGGAAGATGTAAAGGCAATTCTGGACAAGAATTTCAGCACTTTCAATGCAAGAAAAAAAAGAATTTTTCTAATTGATGTTAAGAATCAGATTAGAAATGTCAACAAAGACATAAAATTGAAAATTCGTGGTTCGCAACTATTTATCAATTTGAAAGGATTTAATTTGACAGATGGTAATAAATTATGTGACACGGCTGGCAACGCAGGAAATGCAATTGCAAATGAAACTGGAACAGATTTTTAAGACATATTTTTGGGTGTCACGTCTAAACTTAATAGCAAATTTAATGTGACTGATCGTAATTTTGAAAGCTCAACGCAGGCAACAGCATCTTATAATGCATGAGATGTCACCGTCTGTCAGGTAGCAAATTATTGTAATCAAAATTTTTTTAATGTTAACATCTTATCTTATAATGTTAGAGGCTTGAGCGATATATGTAGGTATGTGGATATGTAAAATTTTTTGAATTTATTAGGAAATATGATATTATTATACTGCTGGAAACACACATTACTGAGGAAAACTTTGACAGATATAGTAATTATTTTGTGGATTAGAAAGTGAACTGGATTCCGGCAGTAAAAACAAAAGAGTTTGGGCGTGCCAGTGGTGGGTGTTTATTGAGGTTTAAAAATCATTGAAGAAAAACTTAGAACTTAACTTTTAAGCTAAAGAAAACTGCGTTATTATATTACTAACGATAGACGGGCAAAGATTTGTTATGGTGCCAGTATATTTAAGAAGAAAATCATGGAACGAAAATTTTGAATTGATACAAAAGTTAGTTGTTAGTTAGTTGATACTACTTTAATTTAGGAGATTTTAATGTTAGGATTGGTGATCTCCAAGAGCTTCCAGACGATTTAGAGGTAGAAAATTTAGGAATTATGCAAAAACGGGTATCGAGGGACGTGAAGGTGGATGACAATGGTAAAAAATTATTGAATTGGCTCGATGATTATGCGGGAGTAGTACTAAATGGGCGTGAAACAGGTGATATATATGGGGAATGAACTTATATTGACACAATGAGGAACTCAGTAAATGGCTTAGCATTTGCTGCGTTTGGTAGTCTGTCAGCTATTGAAAGTTTTAAAGTTGTAGATGAAACATATTCAGATCACTTTTTGGTAATTATACCTTAAAATGTAATAGAATTTGTAGCTCGCACGTAATAAAATCGCACACCATATTGTCAAAGTTGGTGTAGCGTAATCAGTACATAAAGGAATTTAAAAACGACTTAAAAAACCTAATTGATAACTCTATGTGTCCCCTTGACAACGAAGGAGCAATAACAAACTTAACTGACATAGTAAGAAGGACAATTGAGCATTATAAAAAACCAAAAAAACTCTACAAAAGAAACATGAATGGTATGACTGGGAGTGTGAAAAACTTAGGGTAAAGTGTTTTAAATGGTTAAAATTTTTTAGAAAGAATAAGGAGGATACTGCGAAGGCCGAAGACATGTTATGGAGCACAAGTGTAGGGGTTCGGAGAATATGAGGTAGTTGAACAGCTGCAGTACTATTTCCTTAAAAAGATAATTGGCTTGCCGGTTAATACAGCACGTTTAAATTACATATAAACTACGTATTAAAGAGTCTTTCTCAGCATGAAGGTCGTTTTCCGAAAATTGTAGCGAAGGAAATAATACGGGAAAATACATTTATATTTACTTTTAGTATACATTTTGTATAAGGAGTGGAATGTCTGGTTAGAGAAATTTGGACGGTTTATGAATCTTGAAAACCTAAGAGAGCAACTGAACAATAATAGTAATTATGTGCTCTCTCTGTAATTTAAACAAACCGGAAGATATCAAACATTTTATTGGAATTTTTCCAATACTTAATCAAATCAGAGGAAAGTATTTAGGAAATAGTGTAATTAGCAGAAGTGAAGTCATCGACATTTTGAACGGAAGAGACTGGTATTCGTTAAATAAATTCTTACAGGCAGGATTTATATACCGACACGAATTACTTCTAGAGTTTAACTTTTAATTTACAAACGAAAGTTAAGCAAAATCTTCAATGATTTTTCTTTTTTTTAGTCAAAATATACCATCAAAGTACCTACATATAGTAGTGGATACTAATGTGGATATAGTAATGTGGAAGTTTTCTTTAGTGATCTTAGTAAATTCTTCTGTAGTCCAATTCGCATTATTTGATTAGTATTATTGGATACATTAAATATAAATTTTATTTTCCTACCAAATTTGTATTATCATTTCTTTGATTATGTTTATAGATTTCAATATTAATTTTAAGAATATTTCATAAGCTTATTATTATTATTATTATTATATATGTTAAATATTTAAAATAAATTAAAATATTCAAAATATTTAAAATTTTGAAATATTTAATGTTTTAAAATTTTTTAATTTTAACAGATTTTTAAATTGTTTAATATTTTAAAATTTACACTTAATTATTTGTCATTAAATTACATTTTTTGGAAAACATATATAGAAAACTGTATGTCATTAGAGTGCATGGCATATATGATATTCTGTATGTCGAAATTGAGCAAATTAAATACAAATTAACTTAGTTTAATTAATCAGACTTGATTTCAAGTATCGATCTCAAGACTTGACCATTGAAGACAGAGAAGCCAAGTTAAATAAAAGCGTATCAATCTGTTTTTTTATTTGGTTACTCTTATTGAGCAACGTTTAAAAAACTCTTGAGTGGCATTTGATTGATTTACAGATAAAACTGTTATTGTCGGCGACTACATTCGGACCGTAGCGGTACTGCTGGCTACAAAATGTTTGTCGGGTTTGATTCTAAAAGCTATTCTATAACCAAACCTTCTAAAAACTTAATAACAAAAAACAAAAATAAACGTGTCAAACCTCTCAAATTTTTACAATCTATATTGTTGTCTCCTACTCCTATACAACAAATAATATTCATATTTAAGCCAAACATTTCAATCGATATTAAAAACCCAAAAACACATTTCTCTCTATCCAATACCTTTCAATTACATCTTTAAATAACAAACCGGACATATAATAATAATTCAAAAAAATCAACAACAATATTTTTAACTTTACAACATTAAAATTTTCATGTTAACACTTTTTCAGAACAATTGTAGTTTTGAAGAAAAACAAGAAGAAATAATCTTACGGATTATGTTTTATTCATTTATTTTATCCCACAATTTATTTTTGATAGTTGTAATGTAATCTAGTTATAAAACTCAACCTCAAACTACAAAATAAAAGCAACAACAAAAATTTCATTTCTACCTACATTCCAAAAACAAAAATTTGTTTTTCCCGTTTTATTTTTGTTGCCTAGAAATTTGTTGCGCAATTTCAAGATAAGTATCAAATTGTTTTTCTTTGTATAATCTTTATAAATTTTATATTAAAATTTTCTTCGTATTAAAAACTCATAATCACCAATTTTCATTTTAATTTTTTTTTCTGTCGTTGTTCTTGTTATGCTCGTATAATGTACAACATCCAACAACAGCAACGAAGAATTTTGAAATTGAAAAATTCTTTGATGTTTTTCTTAATAAAAAAAAATTATGAAAATATGCTGTCATTTTGATTCTCGTTAGGAAAATTTTTTTGTTCTTATTTTCACAATCTGTCAGACATGTCTGTCTTTTTCCTTGTTGTTTTTTTTTATTTTTATTTTCGTTTTTAATATGGTTGTCTGTCTGTTATCTTTTTAAAATGTTCACTTTTCTTTTGGTATGAGATGTGAAAAATGAAAATTAAAGAAAATCGTTTTATTTTTCTTGTTCGTTTTGTTATAGGGAAATAGATAAGGAAACATAGATGAAATAGCAAATGTTAATGATTTTATTTTTGATTTTAAAGAAAACTTCTTATATAATCATGATTTCATTGTTTATTAAAAACATTATACCAAATGTTTACAACAATTTTCTTAAATTTTTTAATTCCCAAAACAAAAGTCATAAATCATCAATTTTCTTCATATATATATATGTTATGTCTAATTGTCTGTCTGTCTGTCCTATCACTCTCACTTTAATTTTAAAAGAAAATTTCATTCCATAGTAGTTTATTCAGAATCATTATTACTGGGTGATTCATATGCATAATGATATATATATATATATATATATATATATATATATATATATATATATATATATATATATATATATATATATATATATATATATATATATATATATATATATATATATATATATATATATATATATATATATAAAAATATATTTATATATATATATATATATATATATATATATATATATATATATATATATATATATATATATATATATATATATATATATATATATATATACAATAAACATATATGTATTTAAATTTAAAATAAAGAATAATTTTGTTAAATTTTGAATAACTCATCACCGGTAAGTATAATTTATTAAAAATTCAATTATCTTCTTTTAGCGTTAACATCTAATGACTATATCCATAACAAAATTTAATTATTGTGAATGTTTTTTTATGTATATTCACGTTAGATTAACTATCTAAAACCACCATAATTATTAACAGTTTTCGAAAACTATTGTGTGGAAAAATTAAAATATTTTTTGATTTATTATAAATAAAAAAGTGTTTGTGTGTGTTATTTAATTGATAAATATTTTGTTATAATTAAAAAATATAAGATCAGTGTTAATTTGAAGTGAAATTTTGATACATGGATAATTAATTGTTGGATAGGTAGGGGTTAGAACTATTTAAGTAACTGAAGATTTTAAAAACATTTTTAAAATTTATCTGTTTCACAAACAATTTGACAAACAATTATTTTACTGGGAAACATGTTTCCCAATATCAACAGGAAAACTTACGATTTGGTTAGTTGGTGGTTAGTAAATTGGAACGCTATTTATTATAAAAATTTGCTTAGCTAAATTATACAACTTCACTGTCGAACTTAGTATCAAAAGTATACAAAAAATTAATTTAGTTGATTATTTTATCCCTGCAAAATTTTACAAAATCGTTATTCAATTTCTATTAAAAAAAAGAAAATCAAAGAATCCCAAATACATTTTTTTCTGTTGTCATTTTTCGTATTCTATATTTTGCTTTTTCATTCGAACAAAAAAAATTATTCCATAGAATCATAAATCAAATGCATCAACCCCTGTGTCAAGCCACGCCTGTCAACTCAAATATAAGGGTATTCATGTATTATTATAATAATATTTAATACAAAAAAAAACAACATAGAAGAAAATTAACAAAAGTGTGAGTTGGTAGAAGGACTCTACATAGAAACTCTAACAGAAAAAAGGGAAATTTTTATTTTTCATAACACTAGATGATAAAAAGGAAAACGATGAAGACAAAAAAATTGTAAGGGAGAAAAGTAAAAAAAAAGAATATCACAATAATAACAGCAATAACAAAAAAGGAAAAGGTTTCATTTTGCCGTCAAAAATAAAAATAAAGTTCTGTTTGGTTTTATGTTAGATGACTGTGCTCTTGTTGTTTTTAAGTTAAGGGAAGAGTAAAGATCATATTTCCTTTTTTTCTTTGCAATGCTTGTTTTGTTTTTATTTGAGTTTAAATCCTGTTTATTTAAATACCGAACAGAAAATATGAATAAAATAAGCTTCTTGGACTTACAAAAATCGTATAAACAAGTTAATTTAATAAATAAGCAAATAATTATTATACTTTTAGAATAATATTTCATCTCCATGCGACAGATCCCTTAAAACCAAAATTAAATACACGATGTGTGATTTTTGTTACCCCAACATACCAAAAATAAAAAACAAATAGAAAGGATATACATTTTTTGCTACACTCATGAATTTTTTTTTGTGTTTCGTTAGACAACCTCGTCATATCCATATGGGACTTTCTCCTAACATTTCAAAATGAATTAGATTTTTCATGATGTTAATGTCAGGATGTAGGAAGGATATGAAATATACAAAACAAAAAACATGTATTTAGTAGGAGGTTGTTACGGTTTGATGGAGATGTTTGTTAGTTTTAAAAACAGCAACAAAATAAAATAAAAATCCAGACAGTTTACCCTTTTTTTGTTCTAATATTTCTTTTTTATCCCCAACCCTCACATGGATTGAATTTTTTTTTTAATATAAAGTAAGAATTATTTTGTTATCCTTCAAGTACATGTTTATTATATTTTTTGTTCAACATTTTATATTTAATGAAAATATATAAATCACATTCTATAACAATAGAAAATAAAAATAAAAATTGACGGAATTCTAAAGGATATTTTTTTTTTCATTTGAAATTTTAAGTGTTGGATGGGATAAAAGTGGGTGGGTGAAACTATGAGATAAATTAAAAAAAAACACTGTTTGACAGTTTGATGAAAATTGAAAATGGAAATAAAAGAATAAGAGGAATTTACAATTTTTTTGATTAAAATTTTGTTTTGTACATATTTTTTTTTTAGACTAGAGATAAAAATTATATTGAATAAAGAAAATACAAATAGGAAGTTATATATAAGTTGAGATGGTGATGTAATTCAATAAAAATAAAAACGAATTAAAATGCAAATTTATGTAAGGTTTTATTAGAAATTCGAATGTAAGCCAAAGGAACTATACCATCTTCCCAAAACCGAGAAAAATGTGAGATTTTAAAATAAATGTATATTAATTTTTATGTAGGCAAGCTAAAATATATAAAAAGAAAATATTTTCATTTGATGAGCCAGAAGCATTCAGATTGTTTTGATGTTTGGGACAAAGTGAAAAAGAATTATTATTTTTCTGTTAAAAATAGTATTTGTTTGGAATTTGAAAAATTTAAAAATAAATAAATATTAAAGAGTAAAATTTCATAAATTAAATAGCATAAAATTTTGATGGATTTATAGACGAAAATCAATTAGTTAAAATAAAACCAAATTTTGTCGTTCGTCTAATAATTCTATTCAGTTAAATCACTTAAAACTCAAATGCTTGGTGTTTTATGTAAATTTATTGTTTGTGTTGTGCAAGCTCGTTTTATAATTTTTCAAAAACTAATTCTTTCTTATTATATTCAAAATAATTTCGTATAGCTACGTAGTTTTACTAAGATTACACGAATTATCTATACCGAAAACAAAACTAAAATAAACGTATTATATATGCTGGGTAAACCTCTGACTAATAAACAACGGAAAAAATTCCGAAATAATACTGCTATAGAATGGTTATAAAAATTTAAATTTACATTAATCAAATTTACGTATACATATATATTAATTTATATAAATGTACTGAAATAGGTGCCTTAATTGTATGTTAATTTTGCAAACCGCTATTTGATTTGATTTTTCCTCATAAACCATTATTTTGAGTTTTGAATTTTCTAGGTATATATAATGACTCATGGATATAATTCTCCCAGTTACTCAAGCTTAAAAAAACTTTGTCGTTCGACAATTGATATTCTTCAAAACACCTTTCCTTACAAGGCTATGACGAAAATTAAATGTTGCAAAATAAACGAAGGGATGTATAAACTGACTATGACTGTAAAATATTTTCAAATTGGAAAAACAATTGATACATTGGAGTTTATTGCGTAAATGCGTTGTCACAGTATATTAAAATGAATAAATTTTTTTATAGATTTTTTTATATGTCTGAGAACTTATTAAATCCTCAGTATTATATATGTTTAAAGCTACAGCCAAATCTAATATTTCCAGACTCGTTTCCAGACCTCAAGCTAAATATACCAAATAAGCCATTGATTCCAAATACAAAATAAAAATGGTTATCATAAACCAAATTGGCGAATATAAAAGCTTTCATAAAACAAAATAAAAAGAAAATTAAATTATTTCCGCTTAAAATTTTATTTTCCATTAACACAAACGTTTTCATTCATTCTTATACTACATACACACAGAAAACTAACGAAAACAACGGAAAAAAATCTTAAATCTATTATTTTTCCTTATTTTCTTTAATGCTTCGATGAATTTACTTAAAATAAAATTCTATTATTTTTCCATCCTTTGTTTTTGAAGTCAAACCGAGAGTAAAAATGATTACCGGAAAAACACAAAAGCAAAACCAAAAACACAAACTTCAAGAAAATGCATTTTTCTTATCGTTTGTACATTTTCATTTAATAATAAAGTTTTTGTTTTTAGGGTGGAAAAATCTATTATATCCCCGTTGTCTCAAAACAAATTCAATGAAAATTTATTTGAAAATCAATCAATATACAGAAATGCATATAGGAAATCTGTCTCCACCCAGTTTATACCAATTCACAGTATTTTCGTTGATTTGTTAGAGTTTTATAGATTACGCGGTTTTCTATTAATAGAATTTTGCATCGAGACGTATACATACTGGTATATGATATCGTTTATAATTTTAGTATTATGTTTGGTTTTTGTAATAATTTTGTGTAAAATGTGTGTTATGATTGTTATCGTTTTAATACTTTTGGTATGGCGATGAGGTAATAATTGTTGGTGGTCTATTGTTTTCCTATATTTGCACGCTGATGATTTAATTATATTAGACATTTTAATAAAATTTAATGAATATTCATGTTTATAAAATATTGAATTTTGTTATTTTTCTATATGCACAGTAGATTGGGGAATTGTCGAAAATATTCTCTTGTTGATTTAGCTAGAATTAAACAATTCTACATCCGCTTAATTTTTAAATTGTTTGTATTTAATATATCAATTCTTCCTTTATTGTTTTTGGTTTAAAATTAATTATTTTCGGTGTTTTTTCTATTTTGTGGTTTGACAGAATAGATTTTAAAAACCAAAAATATTTTCATGTTCCAAATTAATTAAAAATATTTTTAATTGAATTGTTATTATTTCACTGCAATTAATTAATTATGTTATTTTAATTTTAAGGGTTAAGTGGTGGGTAAAAGTTTTAAAAAATGTTTTTTAGGCTAAAGTTGTTTGATTGTATAACACAAAAGACCTCAATCTGGAGATGCGCACACTTTTTTGTTAATTTCCTCTACTTTACGACCGCATCACAATCATGCGTTCACAGACAAACACTATCATCTGCTCTTGATAATTGTTATATAAATAGTGACCACAGTTATCAACCGAAATTCCATTGAATGAGCTTATCAAACGATTTTTATGCCCGTTATATAAACCCAAAACCTCATAAAATAAATATTTTAAGTCTAGGAGGTCTTAACCATTACAGCCTACAGGACAGGATGAAAGGAGAACGGTTACGGACTACATTCGTCCTGAAAATAACAGAAATGAATGTTCGTGAATATGGTATCGAACCCAACCCCTGAAAAAAAAAGTATCGAGATCTAACGACTGAGATACCCAGACTAAACAAGAAAAATTATGAAGACTAAAAGACCGAAAAGGTCAACATACAAAACGAACCAAGAAAAAAATTGGAGAAAAGAAGAGGAAACCGTCTGGATAGATGACCGGAGAATAATCGAGTTGATTCCTTACTCGCAAAAAAATTCAACATCCAAAAAAAAAAAAAATTTACTTAAACCATAAAATTTGTCTGTGCGCCATCCATCCACAGAAAAACGAAAATATTAGGCCAACAAAAATAATATTAAAACAATCTATAAATTTAATAAATAAATAACCAGCAGACGTAGGGCCTATAACCATGGTTCTATGGTTTTCCCGATAAGCTGAAGACACCACCTGAACGCTCTATCTGTTAAAAATAAAGAGGTTGATGTATGTGTTGAAAGAAAGTCAGTCACAGTGACCTAAAGGACAAACGATTAATTTTTTTTTGTTATCGTCAACTGGTCGCATTCTTCCTATCCTCCAACAGGTTACACTCTAAGGAATAGAAGTTTCGAGGACCATGGCAATTAACTTAATTGAGTGTAACATTTGATTGTCTTAGCCTCATTGAAAACTCGTGAATCTGGTAAAATAACCATGAACGGATGACATTGAACATCGTCGGACCATAAGGGGTCAACAAGGTCCGTCACGGCCGTCCATTAGGCCATCGTTGAGGAGGTCGATGGTGATAAACCATTAGGTGATGAACCTTGTTGGTCATTAGTGGTTGTCTTTATTACCATCCCACCCAGTGATATTCCGTCAGGTCCTGCGGTCCTCGGTTGAGTGAAAACTTTATAGCCGCTATATGCTCATTAAAATCCTCCATTGTCAATTGTTCGTGAGATCGTTAGAGTATTGTCTGTTATGGTGTTGTCGGATGTAGTGGGCATGTACGATAACACATAATATGAGTTGGGATTGGATTGTCGGGGAGTACATGAATGGAAAATGCTAGCACTTGGCTAGACCCCATATGTTGTCTTGCCAGACTGATGTCATCACCGGAACAACCTTTCTAATCCCATTAGTTAAAAGTTTTTCTAAGATAAGTTTAAAAAGGGTTGACCTTGTTAATTTTGAAATTTTTGGAAAATTGTTCAAAAATTCAAAAAATTTAATATTGTAGAAATTTTGGAATTTGTTGTTTTGGAACAATTTGTAAATTTTTTAAATTTTTTGATGGTCGAACCTAGCAAAATGTTTTTGGGTTTGAAAATTGTTATTATGTTTTTGTAAAATTTGGATTTTTATTCTAATTATTTTTTAATTTATTTTGAACTTTTTATTTTGTTCACTTGCCCTTGGTTGTGTTCTATTCTATTAGACTTGTTGTGTATTAAACGATACACTTCAATTATTAAATTTTTATTTGTTTTTAAAACAAATCCAATTGCTCGAAAAAAATTCAGAAAACTTGAGTAGTATGTCCAGAAGTCACTTTAGAAGTCCAGAAAACTTCTGTGTTTCTTTAATTGAACTGCTTTCCACTTGACCAATCGTGCGAAATTCTGCCAACGAAAAAAATTTTAAAAAGGAAAAACATGTATTTAAAATATTTATTTTATGAGGTTGGGTTTAGCCAATGGATACAATTTCGTTAAAAAAGCACATTCATTGGAATTTCGATTGTTAATTGTGGTCACTTTTTATATCACAATTATGAAGGGAAAATGAAAGTGTTTGTATGTGAATGCGCGATTAAATCTATACGTGATACGGTTGAAATGTGAAGAAAATTAACAAAAAAATGTGGGCATTTCCAGATTGAGTGTTCTTTTTAATTTGTTTGCTTGGAAACAAAATGTTTCTAAAATATTTTTTTAATGAAAATGTTTATTTATGTATATTTCATGATATATATATATATATATATATATATATATATATATATATATATATATATATATATATATATATATATATATATATATATATATATATATATATATATATATATATATATATATATATATATATATATATATATATATATATATATATATATATATATATATATATATTAGGGTGTCCCAAGACATAGACAACAAAAATTTTTTTGCAAAATTTTATACGCATACCCGCCAAATTTTTTCCAATTGACCTTAAAAACTTACATTAAAATTTATTTTTAGATTTTTGAGATCAATTAAACTCAAGTAAGTAAAGAAGTAATTGGAATTTTTTCAATTCAAAGGTATGGTTTGAAGTTTTTCAGAAAAAAACTCCAATTCAGATTTTTCGTGTTTCGGATCGGATTCGAACCTACCCTCGTCAGTGCCCGGCTCGAATCCTTAGGCAGACACGCTATCGATTACGCCGTTGAGGCGATGACAATTTCAAAGTTGAAACTTCTTCATCACTTATTTATTTTACTTAAGTTGAATTTTTCCACTGTCATTAGACTCCATATTATGGAAATGTTTTTACATTATATGGGAATTTTGCATTAAATTTCTAGACAATACTTTTGTGTGAATTCATAGAATGGGGAACATTTCTATTCTAATTAACATCCTAAGTCACGTTTGTATAGTCATTATTGATTGTTTCCAATCAATGTGAAATCAATGGCTGACACTTGGTCAATTTGTAGTTCTATATTTATTAACATTAGACTACATTAAGGGAATTTAAATTTATTTTTAGATTTTTGAGATCAATTAAACTCAAGTAAGTAAAGAAGTAATTGGAATTTTTTCAATTCAAAGGTATGGTTTGAAGTTTTTCAGAAAAAAACTCCAATTCAGATTTTTCGTGTTACATTAAAAGTTTTACTGCGATTGAACTTTAACATACGAGCTTTTACTGCGATTACTGTGTAATTATTTGAGATATTATTTTACTCTCATTAAATAAAACGCCAATGAATTAGAAAAAAATATTACTTCGGTCTGACAGTCTTAAGTATTATATTCTCGAGCCAAAAATGAAATTCTTACCCCATTTATCGGCATTTCTCAACGTTTTAGGACTTACTGATTCACAACCGACGAAATCTAGAAAATCGCTGGAAGGGATCTCAAAAATTTTTGTTTCTAAAAATAGGGTTAATCAATTGTAAGAGCCAAAATGACGATGTGTTCGAGTTCGATAACTGTACGGTTTAAAAAATTTTGAATTTTTTTAATTATTTAAAAAAATTTTGAATTTTTGAAAAAAGTTTCAATCTTTGATTTTGTAATAATTTTTGGAATGTTTTTAGAACTTTAAAAAAAGTTTAAATTTTTTATTTTATTTTAATTTTTAGAATATTTTTTGAATTTTGAAAAAACCATGAATATTTGGTTTTGTAATATTTTCTTGAAACGCTAAATGGAGAGGTTTTGAGTAGTTTGCTGGATGTTTCATCTTTTCACTAAGTTATATTAATTTATGATCTGTTATAATTTTCCGGCACTTATTAATATTTCGTGTTAGTTTTGTAATAAATTTCTAAACAGAAATAAAAAAATATTTATACTTTAACAAAGAGTTTTATGTTTGATATACATCGCTGCCCAAAACTAAAAGCAATGTCCTCATAAAAGTTTTTTGCCGAAAACTATATCAAAATCATTAACCCAGACCGAAGTCTTGATATCTCAGAGCTTGAGATTTCAGTTCCTCCATATTTTAATATTATTTTTCATTACAACAACTATTACTAAGTATATTTTCTTTTCAATGTTTGCTGTTTACAGTCCGGATATAACATCTTGTGCTTTTGTGCGCAACATAACAAATATTGCCTCAATGTTAATTAAACAATGAAAGTCATGCATTCATTAGACCTTCACAGTATCTGAACGATACAGCTGAAATGCTTTAAGCATTGATATTTCCTTTTTAATTATTATTTCTATTATTATTTAATGCACTTTCAATTTATCAATTTTGGAAACAGGCACCATTCTACCCTTTCTCTATAGCATTCTATTTTATGGAGTTCAACTTTTTGCCAATGATCTCTAATTTTTTGAAAAAGTGGAATGTCCGGGCTTGTTATAGGCAATTGTTTTATTTTCACTTCAAAAAGACGTTTTTACTCCAGCTCGTACATGTGATGGTTGCAAGCGAAAATAAGTTTTTCTATATTGATTTTTTTCAACGCGCACACATACGATGTGTTTTCGAAGCAGTTATAGTATCACAGCAGAGAATTTGCACTTTGTCTTGAGTTTTCAATCTAAAATAACATTCCAAACGTGTCTAAAGAATTATTCAGTTTTGGCACAACAATTGTTCTTTGTTTTCGTATGAAATGTATTATATATTAAAAACAATATATTATACAACAATACTATACGAGAGCTTGTCCATTTAAAGAAAGTTTTGGGTTACCTTTTAGGTATATTTTTTGTTTAGAACTACGTAGTTCGACAGACATATTTATTTTTCAAGAAAAATTCGTATAACCGACAAGACATTTAGAAATTATAAGCACATTAAAACAGGTATGCGCGCTATAGTACACAATCAATTGTAGCTATAGTACACACAATTTAATCTAGAACTTGGGACATAGTGAGGGAATGATTTTGGAGACATTATATATATTGTATTTTTTTAATTTACACATATGCCTCAAAAATAATCAGGGTCACTTTTAGCCACAGTGATGTAGATTGATCAATTTTAGATATTCATATAAGTCCACACCCAAAATGTTATAAAGTTAATATATCCACTATTTATAAAATTTCATACCAAAGTTTATTGAGTGTATATATTACATCGTATTAAAACTTTGATAAAGCTAAGTATTAAACTAATATCAAATGATATAGAATTTTTTCATAATAATGAGTTATAAATTTAATACAATAAACTTATTAAACGAATTTATAAGTTTTGTGTATTAAATTAACTACGTTTTTCTATTAAATTTTTAATATTTATTTATAATCAATTTGATACTAAATATTTATCAATAATTCATATTTAAAATGTATTAGCTCGATAGATAAAAGCGATTGATTTAATAGATAAGTAGATATAACATTAATATCTATTCAGAATACAAGATTGGTTTAAAACAATGAAAGATTAAGGTTGCATTTTTTTCGTTTATTGATATCACATAATTATTATTGTCACATTTTTTTCATCAACTTCCTTATAATAATTTTTACATTTATTATATTATTTGGTATTAACATATGGATATTATTCTTATTATAATTGCTATTATTTTATATTTACATTGCTTTATTTATATATATTTATATATTTAAATATTTATTTATTTATATGTTTATTTATTTATATATATATATATATATATATATATATATATATATATATATATATATATATATATATATATATATATATATATATATATATATATATATATATATATATATATATATATATATATATATATATATATATATATATATATATATATATATATATATATATATATATATATATATATATATATATATATATATATATATATATACATATGTATGTATTTATATATTTATATATTTTATAAATGTATGTATTTATATTTAAATTTTTATTGTTGATAACTATTAGGCATTGTTGTATTTCATCTTTTGTTTTTCCTATAGCTGGTAAGGTGCTTTTATACTTGAATCCCCAAAATAATTTTCGTTGCGTAAGTCAGCCTAAAGAAATTGAATAAAGAAAAAAAAAATGAAAATGCATATTAAACTTTAAAAACAATTAAAAATATTATTTTTGGTTGTAGTGTAAAACTATTAAGTTATATCACTAAAACTTTTTAGTGATGTAAATTAATACTAAAACCAAAAATCAATAGTTGTATGCTAGCCATCGAAGGTAACCTATTAAATAAAACTTGAACGGATACCTGATTAAAAATAAATAAAAATTCCTTGCCTGTTTATGAACTAGTAAATTAGTAGCGGTTTGCTCGTCCGTCATCCGATAAAATTTTACACGTTCAGCTGGAGATGGTGGCAACAGACGCAATAAATTATTAAGTGAGAGGGGGGTGGGTGTCCCAATCTATATTGTTAAAACAAGAACATTTAGTATGATATTTACATTTAGTATGTAAATGGTTTGGCAAATTTTTTCCAACGGAATTTTGCTGACCGTAATACTGTCAAAATTCCGATTTCCAACTGTTCCACAACTGAAATATCAAGCATCAAAATATCACCGAATGATATTTATGATTTGTTGAATAATTTGGATTTAACTAAAAACCCTGGTCCTGACAATATAACTTTAATTTTTCTGAAAAGATGTGCTCCATATTTAACATCTCCATTATCAATTCTTTTTAATTCTTCGTTGTACCAAGGTTGTTTTCCTGAATTATGGAAACATTCATACGTAACACCAATCTTCAAAAGTGGTAAGAAAAATTGTTTATCTAATTATCGTCCTATATCAATAATATCCCCTATTCCCAAGTTATTTGAAAAAATTATAACAAAGAAGCTAACTGATGTGTTTAAAAAAACGATTTTAAATGAGCAACACGGTTTTCTTCAAGGAAAGTCAATTGAAACTAACTTGTATCTGTTCTCTGAATATATACGTAATGCGCTTGATAAAAGAGTACAGGTTGATGTGATATTCACGGACTTTGCTAAAGCGTTTGACCGAGTGTGTCATGATACACTTATTCATAAACTAGGCAACATGGGATTAGGTGGTTCCTTGTTGAGATGGATTGATAGTTATCTAAGAATGAGAACCCAACGAGTTTGTATAAACCATTTCGAGTCAAATCCTATCATGGCTTCATCAGGTGTGCCCCAGGGATCACATTTGGGTCCACTCTTGTTCTTACTATTCCTTAACGACATTGATAAGTGTTTTCTGAATACTTCGTTCTTGCTCTTCGCTGATGATCTTAAGTTGTTCTGTAAAGTTAGATGTGAAGACGATCGCAAACTATTGCAGGAAGACCTTGATCGTTTAGCTAACTATTGTGTGCTTAACAACTTGAACCTCAACATCAACAAATGCCACTCAATGTCATTTTATGGTCGAAGGAAAAACATTCTTAAATTTGATTACTTCCTAAATAACGTGAAGCTTTTAACTATTAACAGTACAAAAGTTCTTGGTGTCATCTTTACTTCTGACTTTTCCTTTGCATTACACATTGAATATATATGCGGACGTATGTATAGAATGTTGGGTTTTGTTATGCGTACTTGTAATGATTTTAATTCTCTACGCCCACTACTGTTGTTATACAATAACTTAATACGATGCCATATGGACTTGCATCTTTAATTTGGTTCCCACACCATTTTAAATACATTATGATGCTGGAAAGAATACAAAGGAAATTTGTTAAACATTTATTTTATCGTGGATTTCTGCATAACATCTCTTACAATTTTAACTACCATGCTTATCTTGCTTACTTAGAACTTGAACAAATAACCGAAAGAAGAAAACGTTTTGATCTGATTTTTGTATACAAAGTTTGTAACTCGCTTATCGAGTGTCCAGAAATTCTTGGCATGTTAAATTTCAATATACCTCATCGTTCAAATAGAACTATTGTAACTTTTTGTATAAAAAACAGTAATTCAAATTTTAGTTATTTTTGTATCTCAAACAGGTTAATGAGGAATTTTAACATGTTTGGTAAACATTTAGATCTTTTTAATACTCCCTCACTTCAAAGGTTTAGAAGCTTGTGTTCACTTTTTTAAATTATCACTAGTGCTGTTTAGTTTTAAATTATTTTTTTACTTTAAATTCTTTAAATTTTTTTAGTTAACGTATTAATTATTGTCTGTTAGTGTGTAGAATAGTAAGATTGTTAACCATGTAAAGATAAACATTAAGTTGAATAAAAAAAATAAAGTTTAAGTAACTAACAAACAAAGAAAATCAAGAATTGTAATACTAATTGGCAAACAAATACATACATAAAATGAAATAATGATTAGATGAGTTAAATAATAATCAGTAAGACGCATAAACAAATAAATTAAGTAATTAACAAGCAATCAAAATCAATAATTGTAATAGTAATTAGTAATAATATACATATATAAAAAGAAAAATAAATATTAAAAATTAAGTTATAAACAAATAGTAAAACCAAAGAAAAAGAAAAGAAAAAAACAAAAAAAGAAAAGAAAAGAGAAAATAAAACAAAAAGAAAAAAACAAAAATAGATTAATTAATATATTAACGCTATAAACTCAATCATTACAAATTGACAAACCTAAGTTTATTAAATCAAATACTGTGATAACTTTATATAATTTTGAAAAATAACAAATGTTTTTAAACTTAAACACAACAAATATTACAATAATAATAATAATAATAATACATTAGAATTAAGTATACATGTATTGGGAGATACTCCTGTTTTTTTTGTATTAATGTAAAATAAAATTTCAATTTACAAGCTAGTTGGCGAATTACCTTTATTTCTGTCGGCTGCCATATATAACAGTTTTTTTCCCGGAGCTTTTGACAATGTTTACTTAATTTTTGTGTTGATCCAAATCTAAACTCAGAGTCAAAAACAATCTTTCGTTTTTTAATTTAATATCCAGAAAACCGCTTTTTGTTGTATTAAACAATAAATCCTGAAAATTAAATTGAATTATAAAAACAAATAAATATATGATTAAAATAAACATGCTGCATTGCTTAGAACCTGAAATCTAAAAAATTGTTCGTTCAGATTCTGACTTTGAAAATTTAATAGAATGCATAAATAATAAATGAGGACACTTTGGACATTGGATTTTTTATATTATTAAGGAATAAAGTAATTTTAATTATAATACAATAAAAAATCTCGATCCACATAAGTTTGTGTGTTGCAGATTTAAAAATCGCGATATATCCATTAAAATTATTGTGAAATCAATAAACAACATTATTGATCCACAATAAATCATAAACAAATAGAAATTATATTGTGCAACATAATTAGGTTACCAATTTCTATATGCTATTCTATATATATATATATATATAAAGGTAACACATAATATAAAATTTTTAACTTACCAGAATAAACAATCCGTATATGCAAAATTCCGTATATTCACAATAACTTTTAGTTTTTAAAAATTTTCAATTTGCACTGTTACAAAAAAAACACTTATTGTTCTGTAAATTGTTCGGTTTGGGTAACTAAACAAATACTTAATTTTTCACCTTCACTTTCTACACGTGTTTGAATTTATAATGCAAACAAAATAAATCTCTGTGGTCGTTAGAAGTTAAAATAGCTTATATCTTAAAAATATAAAATTTATACTTAGTACCATATTAAAATAATAAGTTAATATATTTATTTTATACCTGCTTTTATTAATAACGGTTGAAACAAAAATAATTTATAAGTTGAAATTATTGAATAAATAATTTTAAATTATCAGCATACCCATAGTATTTAGTTTAAATAAATATTTTGTATTAAATTAATATTACTTGTGTATAAATTTTGTTAATATTTCGCAGTAGTATAAAACTAATCAGAAATCGTTTTAAATTAATACGAGAAATGTATTTATTTTTTCCAAAAAAATATAAAACTGTCTTTAATATAAATTTTGTATTAATTTTATAATAAAACTGCTAAAAAGAACAATAATAATTTCATAAAATATTAAATTAATAAGAAAATTCATATTAATAGCTTTTATAGGAATCAAGTTATTAAAAATAATACCCAAATTTTTAACCGTTTTAACCGTATATATATATATATATATATATATATATATATATATATATATATATATATATATATATATATATATATATATATATATATATATATATATATATATATATATATATATATATATATATATACAAAACAATCGGATTTGAAAATTATCAATTATTTGTATTTGAGTAAAATAATTTAATTTAATATTTCAATTAAAATATCACCTTCAAACAATCTGAAATAAGTATGGTTGATCATTAGCGAATTCATTTTTTTGCATATCATCAAAATCATAAATAAAAATTCCTAGCAAAATTGATATATAAATAAAATTAGTATTTCGGAACGATGGTTAAAAGAATTGTGGTTTCATATCTCTTCCCCAAAATGCAAAGTGTTTTGACTCAACTTAAATTTAAAAATCAAATATAAATTAAATTAAATTTTAAAATTCATCATACAACATTGCAGTTTTTGTTTTGAATGGGACCAAAAAATTTAAAAAGTTTGGCTTTGCAATTTTGGTCATCTATAGATGGAGCCGATACCGATTATAATCTCAACTAAATTGTTTTAGCTAAATCTATTTTGTTTTATTATTATGGAGATAACTTTATTTATTATTTTTTTTACCATTAGAAATGAAAGTTGAATTTTAATATTAAAAAATAAATTAATTTAAATACAATTGATTATGATCGTTCTATTGAAATTCTAAAATTTACGAGCTTAAAATAAATGATTGTTTTGTTTGTTTTAGGCAAGTATTTATTGGTTTTGCTAATTTTTTTTTGCATTAAACGCCAGTGGATTTATTTTAAATGACTCATAAAAATGTTGTTTTACAAAAATCAAAGACTTTTAACTGTTGTAGTGATTTATTATCATCATAGATAATATACAAGCCCGGCACAATTTGTTGTGAATGTTTGTTATTGTCAAAACAATAACAGATTTGAGTTTGAGATTTCCTGTTACCAAATGAATAATTTAATAAATATTATTTTCGGCGTATAAAAACTTCTGTTTAGCATAAAAAAATTAAATAAAATACTAATAGAAATTTGTTGTTATGGTTTAATTAACAAACAAAATTTCATCATGTCATAATGAATTCTGACAAAAAATCAACCAAAACCATTAAACCATAATATGGCCGAACAAAACTAGCAATTTAGAGTAATACATAAATTCTAAACAAAAGACAATCATATTTGAAAAAAAATTTACTGTTAACTTATTATTTTAAAGATTTCTTCCAGATTTTTCATATGACCCAAAATTATATAACTGTAGTTTACTAAGAAACATTTCAATATCATTTTGTGTAATAACTTTAGATATTCTTTTTGTTATATTATCACTTAAATTAAGGAAAAAAGAATGCATGATTGTTATTTCCTTCGAGGGTGGTGGTTTCATTTTACGTTAAATTTTCCATTATGTTATGACTTCATATAGACCAAAAGTTTCTTATTATTAAATTCGGAACTTAAACATGAATGAAACACAAAAAGGATACCTATACTTTTTATTACATCTCAAAATAACGAGAAACGTTCTCTAAATATATTTATAGACCGAACAAAAATTGAGTATATATAAATAGAGAAATGTTTTGTATTTTTTTTAAGTTTGGTATAAAAAAAAAATTTGAATGGAGCTAAAAAGTTAGTTCATTTTGAAGATATTATGTTGACTGTTGAGAATGGAAAACGAACAGCTGAAGAAATTGAAAAAAAAGAAGAAAAGGTGGGATTAGTTCGAATATAAACTTTATTCATGGTAACACGTGTCTGTCCATTTCTTCCCACTCGTATTCGTTCTTATTTGTTTAATTAGTATATAAAAATTATTTTTGATTCAAAACTTGTGACATATTTGGGATTATTTGAAAATGTTTTGATTTATTTTAAAGCAAAAGTTAAAAATTTGTTTAGATAACATCGGATTTAAGGTTTTAATTGAATTTATTCGAAGATTGATGGGAAACAAAATTCAAAGCAAAGTTTTGTTATGTCAACAACATAGTAAACATTGTAAATATATTTGACTGTTTCAGCTAGATTCACATTATTCATTTCTATTTGTTTTATTTAGTACTAACCTTCAAACGATACGTGTATAAATTTGACAGCAATCTGACTATTTATTCGTGAGTTATAGCATTTTGTGTGAAGCAACTTTTGTTTTTGAAAAAAAATGGAAAAAAGTGAATTTCGAATTTTAATAAAGCATTGCTTTTTGATGAAAAAAAATACAGTGGAAACCAAACAATGGCTTGATAAACATTATCCAAACTCTGCTCCATCGAGACAAATGGTAGAGAAGTGGATGGCTGAATTTAAATGTGGTCGTACCAGCACAAAAGATGCAGAGCGCAGTGGACGCCCAAATGAGGCTGTTATTACAGAAAACATAAAAAAAATCCACAAATTGGTTATGAACGATCGCAAATTGAAGGTGCACGAAATAGCTGACATTGTAAAGGTAGCAGATGGTATAGTGTTTTTACCATTTTACATGAACATTTGGGTATGCGAAAGCTCTGTGCAAATTGGGTGCCGCGTGAGCTCACAGTCGACCAAAAACAACAACGAATCGATGCTTCGGAGGAGTCTTTGGCACTGTTAAACCGCAATAAAAGGGAATTATATCGTAGATATGTGACAATGGATGAGACAATTATGAGACGCTTCACAATTACACACCAGAATCCAAAAGACAGTCAGCTGAGTGGACAGCAGTCGACGAACCGAATCAAAAGCGAGCAAAGACGCAACAGTCGGCCGGTAAGGTGATGGCGTCTGTATTTTGGGATACGAACGGAATAATATTCATCGACTATCTCCAAAAAGGAACCACCATCAACAGCGAGTATTACTGTGAACTTTTGGATCGATTGAAGGCTGAAATCGCAAAGAAACGGCCACATTTGCAAAATAAAAAAGTGTTGTTTCACCAAGATAATGCACCGTGTAACGACCTGTTATGCATAATTTCGAAAATATTATTTTTTTTCAAAAACGTTGAGTAACTAACCATCAGGATTTTTTTAAATTTTTGTGTATTTAAAATGAATATAAAAACGCATTTTGGGCTATATTTAGTGTAATCGTGTGTCATTTGGTTTAGTGTAATCGTGTGTCATTTGGTTTAAAAAGTGAAGTCATAGTTAACGATATACATATACCAAAATTCATTAACCCGGGCACCCAACTTGATATACTTTTCACGTGGTGAGAGGACGGTGAGTTTCTTTAAAAAAGGCTTAAACGTGTTCCCCTTCACCGAGTTTATTTGCACAGGATTCACAATTTTGCAGATGGAAATCTGTGCGTCATGCTGTCAATGAGGACATAAAATCGGAATGCAGGTTGCAATTCATTAAACAATGCTTTATGCAAAATTAAAATTAAAATTAAAACCATTTTAGGAACCAGTGATTTGCAATTATAAGTATAAATATAGATATAGAACTTACCTAAATTTCTGCAGTTATGCTCAGAATTATTCAAAAACTTATATATCTGCAAATAATATTTAATAAAGCGCTGAAATTGCTGAAATCACTGCGGTCTGAAAAGCTTAAGTATTACAATCTAGAGCTAAAAGTGAACATATTACCCCCACTTTTTTGGCATTTCTCGATGTTTTAGGTCATCACGATTTTAAAAGAGCAAAAAAAACTGTCCGTCTGTCTGCCGGCAGGCCGTCACAACGTACGCAAACAAGAAATCTTCTGTAGCGATTTCAAATTGTTTTTCTATAAATAGCTTATGTTAATGGCAAGAGCCGAAAGGACGATGTACTCGATAACTATACCAAAAGTGTGTCCAAAAATCAGTGAGTGTGTCAAAAATAGCAAATATTCATATTTTTGGCTTAAAATCATTTATTTTCAGTGATAATGAGTAGAATCTTTAAATCTGTAGAAATCTTGATGATCGGAATCTGTATGTGAGACCAGTTGCTTGATTACTGTTTATAAGGATGTCAAAAAAAATCGTTAAGTGTTTCAGAAGAATGATTTTATTATATTTTGTTTACCGTTTTTTTGAGAAACATCATGGGAAACATTTTCGACTAGAAAGATATAAAACATAAAAGTAATTATGTATGTATTTTTATGACATGAAATGTAATTGTCAATTGAACATTAAATTTGACTTGGAATAAAGTTCTATCCAGTTTCAACTTCTCCCAACTTATAGGAACAGTTGGAAAATATTGTTGCAGATTAAAGGTCGTTTTTTAATAAAAATTGTAATTATTAGGGAGGTGTTAAGTAATTATTTGTGTAATTCCAAGTTCCACGACTTCTGAATAACAGGAACAGTTGCAAAATAAATTTGAATTTTTGATTTTGTTATAATTTTTGCAATATTTTTGGAATTTTGAATTTCAATATTTGATTTTGAATTAATTTTTGGAATGCTTTTAAAATTTTGAAAAAAGTTTTAATTTTTGATTTTGTAATATCTCTTGAATAATTGTTGGAATCT
Organism: Diogma glabrata; assembly: GCA_963693315.1. Lineage (NCBI taxonomy): Eukaryota > Metazoa > Arthropoda > Insecta > Diptera > Cylindrotomidae > Diogma > Diogma glabrata. The sequence continues at coordinate 209,441,959 of OY856188.1, forward strand.
GTTTGATATTATTATAAATTTTGGAATTTTGGAAAAAGTTTGAATTTTGGTGTTATTATTTTTTAAACCAATTCAATTAGGCCTGTTTGTTTGAAAAAACAAAATAAAAATAATTATGTATGACATGAAATGTAATTGAACATGAGATTGGTATATACTATATATGATGGGTTGTTTGTTTTCGAAAAGTGTGGAGAGTTTTTTGAGTAGTTTGCTGAGCGTATCACCTTTTCACCAATTTATGTTAATGATCTGTTATAATTTTCTGGCAACGTATTGATGTTTCGTGTTGTTTTGTAATAAACTTCTAAAGAGAGATAAAATACTTGTACTTTTACAAACAATTTTATGTTTAATATACATCGCTGCCCAAAACTAAAAACTCCTCATAAAAGCTTTTTGTCCAAAACTATATAAAAACCCTTAATCCTTCATATCGTAAATATTGAATCCTCTTAATATTTTATGAACAGTTTTAGCCCTGGTTTGGCGGAAAAACTTCTAAAATAATAAAAATAAAATTTTGACTGAAAAATTCAAAATTCGCAGTCTAAATTGCAAAATGTTAAAATTTTTTGATAAATAGGCGGAATTTGATTTACTTCGGTCTGATAGACCTAAGTATTGCATTCATGAGCCAAAAGTGAAATTCTTACCCCCACATTTTTTGGCATTTCTCGACGTTTTAGGACCTACTGATTCTAAAATAAACAAAAAAAAATGTATGTCAGGCTGCCGGCCGACCGTCACAACCTACGAAATCTAGAAAACCGCTCGACGGATTTCAAAAATTTTTTTTTTAATAGGTTTACTCAATGGAAAGAGTCGAAAGGACGATGTGTTCGATAACTGTACCGAAAGTGTGTCAAAAAAATCGTCAAGTGTGTCAAAAGAAGGAAATTAGCATATTTTTTGCTTAAAAAACTTTCATTTAAAGTGATTACGAGTAGGAACATTAAATTTGGAGAAATCTTGACGGTCGGGATTAGTATGTGAGATCAAAATCTAGATTATTGCATTATAAATTTGTCAAAAAAATGTTGTCAAGCGTGTCAAAAGAAAGATTTTTATTTATTTTTTACCCAATTTTTTATAAAAAAATAAAATTAATTATTTGTTTGACACGAAATTTTATTATTATTATTGTAAATTATGGCATTATAAGTTTGTCAAAAAAATATTGTCAAAAAATGATTTAATTTATTTTTTAAGATAATTTTTTGGAAAAAAAAATTAACTGTTTGTTTACGTAAATTGAATATGGAAATTTTTGAATTTGTTATATATAGTTTTTGAAATATTTTTGGAATTTTGAAAAAGTTTCAAATTTTGGTTTTGTAAGAATTTTTGGAATATTTTTATAATTTTGAAAAATTTTAAATATTTGATTTTAATATAATTTTTATAATTTTGGAAAAAGTTTCAATTTTTGATATTGTTATAATTTTTGCAATATTTTTAGTCTTGGAAAAAGTTTGAATTTTTGAATTTTTAAGAATTTTTGGAATATTATTAGAATTTAGAAAAAGTTTAAATTTTTGATTTTATTCTAATTTATGGAATATTTTTAGAGTTTTGAAAAAAAAGTAGAATTTTTGAATTTAATATATATTTTTACAATTTTGAAAAAAGTTTCAATTTTTGATTTTGTAAAAATTTTCAGAAAATTTTTAGAATTTTGAAAAATTTTAAATTTTTGATTTTATTATAATTTTTATAATTTTGGAAAAAGATTCAAATTTTGATATTGTTATAATTTTTGCAATATTTTTTAAATTTTGGCAAAGTTTGAATTTTTGAAGTTTTAAGAATTTTTGGAATATTTTAGAATTTAAAAAAAGTTTAAATATTTGATTTTATTCAAATTTTTGGAATATTTTTGAAAAAAAAATTTTTGAATTTGTTATATATTTTTAGAATTTTTTAAAAAGTTTCAATTTTTAATTTTGTAAGAATTTTTTGAATATTTTTAGAATTTTGAAAAAATTAAAATTTTTGATTTTATTATAATTTTGGAAAAAGTTTCAATATTTGACATTGTTATAATTTTTGCAATATTTTTAGATTTTGGAAAAAGTTTGAATTATTGAATTTTTATAAATTTTTGGAATATTATTAGAATTTAGAAAAAGTTTAAATATTTGATTTTATTCTAATTTTTGGAACATTTTTAGAATTTCAAAAAAATAATAGAATTTTATATTATATACATATTTTTAGAATTTTGAAAAAAGTTTCAATTTTTGATTTTGTAAGAATTTTTGGAATATTTTTAGAATTTTGAAAAGTTTTAAATTTTTGATTTTATTATAATTTTTATAATTTTGGAATAAGTTACAATTTTTGTTATAATTTATGCAATATTTTTAGAATTTTTGAAAAAAGTTTTAATCTTTGATTTTGTAATAATTTTTGAAATACTTTTAGAATTGTGTTTGAAAAAAGTTTGAATTTTTAATTTTATTTAATGTTTACAATATTTTTGGAATTTTGAAAGAAGTATGGATTTGTGATTTTGAAATATTTTCTCGAAACGCTAAATAGCTTTTCAATAAATTATGTTAATATATGATCTCTTATAATTTGCCGACAACGTATTGATATTTCGTGTTAGTTTTGTAATACATATCTAAACAGAGATAAAAAATACATGTACTTTAACAAAAAGTTATGTTTGATATACATCGCTGCCCAAAACTAAAAACCATGTCCTCATAAAAGTTTTTTGCCGAACACTATGTCAAAATCTTTAACCTAGACCGAAGTCTTGATATCTCAGAGCTTGAGATTTCAGCCCCTCCATATTTTCCATTTTGAAATGGGAAACAATTTTAATATCAAAAATAACAATTGCATTGTGAAAATATTATGAATTTTATGAATCTATTTTTTTCTCACGACTCCTTATAGAACTACCGACGATTGCCTAACAACGTGAAGCAAAATGTTTAATCCAAATCATTACGTTCAACGAACCATTGTTAACGGAATAATGGCCAAATCAAGAATAATAATTGAATTGGTTTAAGTTAAATTTTTGATATGTCTAAATGATTCTAATCCATTCAATATTTGCTTTTTAAGTGAAAATATTTTGAGGGTGATCTAACAATTTATGTCAAATTTAACACAAAACTAGAACATCGTTTTTTTGTAGGGTTTTTAATTTTTTCAACATACCTGACTACCCGGGTATCTCGATGAGCTACCCGGGTAATTTTATCTATTGTAAAATTTTGATTTTCAACAAGCAATCAAAAGATCTTAAGCTTAAATTAATATTGATGGGATGTTGGGATTGTACATAGGACATAGGACTTTTTATGGCTTAAAGGGACATAGGTCTTAAGAGGATGTTGTTGTGACTCATATTATAAGTCGTATTACACAACATCAGACACATTTGAAAAAAAATCAGCCGAAAGTTAATTCATGCAATTCAGGCTGAATGAACAGCATTTGGGAAATTGGCTAAATTATATTCTTTTCAACCAAAATCTTGTACCTGTGTGTCTGACATTGTAAAGCAATACATAAACTGTTTGTTTAGGATATTGAACCGAAATTATTATACAGAAGATGCTGGAATAGGCAAAACTGTGTGGAATTATCGTCAATGAGAATTCTTCCTCTGAGACACCAGATAACGGTAGGTTAAATTTGTATGATAATTAGAATAATAGAATTAATTCATAAATAAAATAATAGAATCAATTTCTTTAATATTTTGATTTTAAAAAATTGGAATTATTCCTATTGATAATTGGTCATTGGTGCAAATTTTTAATAGCCTCTATACATGAAACAAAAACATATTTTAAAAAGTAGTATAGCATTTTCTTTTTGTTGTGTTATAAAACTGATGACATCCAATAGCGTTTTTTAATAATCACTGGTATCGCTATTGTTAAAAAACGATGTTGCTTGTGTAAACTTGTCGATGTTGCTACCCAAGTAGGTTTTGCCAGACATTGACATACGGCCAAGCACTGGTCCATTAATGGTTAACAGTACTTGGTTATTGTTACTGGGCCAATACTAGAACCAATCATCGGCCGATCTATGGTTTACAGAAAATAGCCAGTATATTGTTACCTTTGAATGGCCAAGCACTGGCCCATGAATGGTAAATATTACTTGGCTATTGTTATTGGGCCAGTACTGTAGCCATGAATTTGCCGATCTATGTCTATTTTTTTAAATTTCACTAGAGTATTATTCCTTTTAGAAATACATAGTTTGAAAAATTTCACATATAGTTTAGTTATCGCCTTGTCGGTTGAAAGACTATGGTAATAAAGAAAAGGTTGGTATATGTTTTAATTTATTTCCATTTCTATTTTATTTTAATTATTTTGTAAATAATTTATTTAAATTTATGCATAAAAAATATTATTTTATATTTTTTCTAATGGCGGAGTCAGGGCGGTGTTTGCTCAGCCAGCATTACTCAGCCATTCTAGCAACTGAACCAGTTGTATGGGGCGTTTTGAATTTTTTCCGTCATTTTTATTTTATTTTAAATTAGTTTGTATTTAATTTATTTAAATTTACATATGATAATAATGTATATTTTTTTTTAACGGCTCAGTCATGGTTGCCAGTATTTGGCCCAATAATGGCAACCATTTATTGTCCGAAGTTATCGTCCAGATAAATTATGTTAATGGCTCAGTCGTGGTTGCCAGTACTCACCCATTGCTGAATTACTGGCTGCCAGTAATGGACCATTACTGGACCAGTTGTACAACTTTGTATGGGTAGTGTAAAAAACTAAAAAAAACATTGGTATTGAATGGTCTAGTCTCTAATATACTTGCTGAAATTCAGTTATTTTAAAAACTAATTTTTGCATTGAACTTTTGCAATTGACCCTACCTGGCTGCATCCCCACCATACCCTAACTTTTCTAGTTATATTTTATTTCTTTTTCAAATACCTGTGTACCCGGGTAACCCGGGTATTTCAGAAATTAAATACTCTACTACCCGGGTACTTGCAAAGTCGAGTAATTTAAATGCTCTAATCGTTTGCATGTTTACGGATAGCTCCAATTCCACAACGCCAACTCTATTATGGGTTACAATATAAATTTACGAATATCTCGACGGTCCTATCAGCTTCTCCAAATATATATGAATTTATTCAAGATTGTGTTTTGAGGCTCAGAAATTGTCGAATTATTTTTTTCAAAGGTCAATAAAATGGGTGCTATAGAGGTTATCCTGAGTATCATTTGATTCTTATATTCTGAATAAAATTGACGGTTTGCACAAACTTCCAGATCTTGAAATTTTTGGTAAAAATCTTTCAAACTAATTGAATTACAGTATGAGGCGTGTGGAATGAAAGTATGTCAAAAACAAATTTTAACAGCGTACTAATACTCAGGTACATCTAGGTAATTTTTAGAGAAAAAACAGTGCTAAGCAGTAAGCAGCTCTTAATTTCATTTTATTTTCAATTCTTATCTACACTTTAAGCAGCTACACTAGAACTCATTTGATAGGGCGCTTTAATAACATCAGGAAAATAGCTTGTGATCATTTGTTGGCTTTAATAAACGAAAGTTTTTTTAATTTCTCACATAAAAATATCATCCTGTTGATCCACTGTACTATCAGTACTAAAATATAGTACAGTTGATGCAAAGATCATCTGACAAAATTAAAAAAAAATGAGAGAAAAAAACTTGATTTTATTGAAATTTAATTTAAGATACCGCTGGTTAGAAGTAATTAGGCAATCAATAGCGGGCATAATTGCAAATTTTGCAATGTAGTTCATCGTGAAATTAAAACAAAATAATTATAGTCATTGATTATATTTAGTTGGGTTCGGAAGGAAAATAGTAAATATTTAGTAACACTTGTGTTAAAATTGTTAGTGTTTTATTTTATTCAAAGTTAGTGTTTGTTATAGTTTTTTATTTAGTTGAAAAAAAAATAATATAAATAAACATAAATTTTTGAATTATATTTTGTATATGTAATTTTATTTTTTATGTTTTATCTGTTTTTCAGAAAATTTGAAGCATGATTAAAGTAATGATTGAAAATATAACACACATTAAAACACCTTGCCATAATAGTTATGGCTTTGAGTGTTTCAGTTAGAGAGGCCACCAAAGTGAGTTTTTTTTTCATTTTTAATTTTGAAAATGAAAATCTGCAATTTGTTTGTATACCGTGGATTAACAATTATAGAAGCTAACGGGTATGGTATAGTAGCTAACGGTGGTTAGAAGATCACAAAAAATTAAAAGAAATTTATTAAATCTTTATAGATCAAGGTGTTAAATTTTTCATGAATTTTGGTTATCTGATAACAATAATTGGTTTTGGGTAGCAAGTTTTTATGAAGGTTCTTATATGCTTATTTCACAAATCACAATTAATACTGACATGTTCTTTATGTTCTTTATAATGAAATTGATGTTCTTTATAATGAAATTCACTCATGTGAATTCCCAAGAATTTCTTGTGTAAATTATAGTCCACTTCTTTTTACATATAAAATTTTTTATATTTGATTTTTTTATTGTCGCAGCAAAAATATCATTCTGTTGATCCACTGTCATATCATTAGTAAGCTTTGATGCAAATATCATCTGACAAATTATTACATACAAAATGAGAAAAAAGATGTTCCAATATTTTTTATTAAAATTTAATTTAAGATACCGTTGGTTATAAGTGGTTAGAGACAATCAATATTGGAAATAAGTGTGGATGTGGATCAATTTATACGTAGAGATATATTTTTTATATCCATATTATAGGAGTTAGAGTTTTCTTGACGCACTCTTTGTCATATATACATTATAATTTGCTTTTGATTGCTACATCATGAATTGTTTTTTTAAATTTTTGGAGTGCTTATTTGATATTATTCCTTGATGTTTGAAAAATTATACATTATGCTGCTCAATATCAAAATATCATTATTTAATATGAAAAAATGAAAAATTCTTTGTTATATTTAAAATTGCTATTTTGTAAAAATAATAGTTACAATTAAAATTAAATATTTTTTTCAAAATTAAATTATTTAAGTTATAATAAACAATTTTCGAATAATTATTATCAAATAAGGAATAATTTATTTCAATAATTTTCAAATTGGTATTTTAAAATCAATTATGGTTATAAGACTTCTCCAGTTCAAATGACAATTCATATACCATAACAATGTACAATTAACTAGAACATTATCAAAACATTATCAAACTTTCAGTCTGAAAGTTAATATAGTACACAGGATAAAAGGAATTAATCAACTTCTGCATAAAACATATTACACGATATTTATAATAAGTATAAAATATAGATCTTTGGTCTTAAGATTTGATGCCGACATAATATTTTCCTTGATCGTTCAATAACCGCAACTGTCTACCTGGCTTATAATTCCTTATTTGTTTGTGTTGAAAGACTCATGAAACCGTTATTTCAAATAGTCCCATTCAACTTCTTATTAATAAACTAAACCAACTGTTCCCATCATTAAAAATAAAAATTACAAAACAAACAAAAATTTAAATTTCGATCCGTTACGGTTACAAAATTACTTAATTTCCTACAATCATCAATATTTCCTATTCCTCAACAAATAAATTAAAACTTCCAAAACATTTTATCTCATCTTAAATTATTTTGCATAATCTAATTATGCAAATTTCGTTTCAAATCAAATTCGAAGAAATATTCTTCCCAAATTCTTATCTTTCAAACACATTTTTAATTTTATTGTATATATTTTGTATTTAATTGAAAAACCATGTATATATTATATGGTTATTGTTATAAATTAATTATACCAAAAAAAATTATACCATCTAAGGTCCGTTAGAAATTTAGAACAAAACAAACAATAATTTACAGTCAGTATATATAATGGATAAAAAATAACATACTTGCGGAATCTCAAACATATAATAATATTTTCTCTGAAACCAGAAGACTCTGGAGACTTACAATAGGTTAGAATAGTTTGAGGTTGTACAACAAATTATTGCTATTTTCATTGTTTTCTGACAAATTTATACAAGAAAAAATCCTAAATTATTATAATATAGTAATTTACACAAATTAAATTGCCTTTTGTCTTAAAATTTTTCACTCTCTTTTGATTAAGACATACTAATTTAGATACTAATCTAATTTTTGTGTTTTATTTATATATTTTGTTTTGAAATTAAATTAAACAAATAAACTATTGTTGAATAAAATTATTATATTATTATTATTATATTATTATTATTATTATTGCTATTACTTAAGAGTAAAAAATTGTTACTTTTTTTAATTGGAAGTGAAGGAGTGGTGAACAGTTTGAAGATTGTTAGATTTGAATTGAAAGATTTTGATGTACTATATAATGAGAATAGGCGGGTGGTACTTCAAACAAAAAGCTTTTTAGATTGTATATGATTTGTTTTACTTAAAATTTGTTTTTTAAATTTTTAAATATTAGATGACCAAATAATAAAATATCAAAATTATATCATAAATTAGATAATAATCTTATTCATTAAAATATAATTATTTTGTTTAAAGTAAGAACTAACAAAACGAAAATAAATTATCTGTGATACGGATAAAAAGTTCAAAAAAGCCGACTTGTTTACTTTAGTTTACATCATGTTTTGAAAATATGTCTTCATGCTTCAACGAAAATTTAAGTGGTGTGTGCTGGATAATTAGGTAACACTTTAAAAAACAAGTTCACAAGAAGACAGGATGTTTTCTTGAAATAAATATATTTCTTAGCCAATCAGATTTGTATGTGAACAGAATCGGAAGTATCTCATTTGTTTAAAAAAACTTAAATGGTTTATAACAAATATAATAAACAAAAAAATTAGAACTCCCGCGACTATACACATTGCAATAAGAAGATATTTGTATGAAATCTATCTATATGATATAAACAAGCGACTCATGTTTTATTATAAACAACAATGCAATAAAAAGTCTGACCATTTCTGTTCTGGTTTAATTGTTTTTTTTTCATACAAGTTACATCTCATTCCAAGCTCCGCTTTTGTAACAGTAACGTAACTTATTAACTAGGCCTTACAAAAAGAAAATGCAGTGCAAATAATTATTACAGTTTTCGAAAACATTTTTTGGAAAAATTTTTTGAGCAAAATGTTTTGAGAAACATTTTTTTTAGAAAAACGATGAGCGAGTTTTTGGAAAAAAGAATCGAAAACTGCAATAAAGCTATTAAATCTAAATTGTGTTAAATCTTTCAAAACCTGACGTAAAACTCGCTCGACGAAACTTCAGTTACAAGTTCATGCACGTTATCTATAAAATATTGCTATGATTTAGTTTATTTAGTAAAACCTTTCTTGGTTCCTATAACTAGTAACAGCCAGGACTTAAAAGATTGTTACCAGTTAAATGTCAAACAAAATTTAAGTTTAAAATTAAATATCAAATTACGAGTCACACAACGTAAACCCTGTCGAATAAAAACTCGCTCGGTCGGATCAAAAAATTATTTAATAGTTTAGATCATTTAATAGATTTACAAAAGTTAGACGATCATGTTCTTGTAAATAATAAGTTTTTCCGTTGATTACTCTCGCAGTGAGGATGTAACATTTTCTTGGTAATATTTAAGAAAAAAAGTATGGACATGAAAATGTATGTGAAGTTAGCCCGTTTTTCATCCCGTAAAAATGCGATGGCAACACTAAACATTTATATAGTGAAACTTTTTACTGTCATCAACTCTCAGCCCAGAAAATTGACTGTCACGATAGTTTTTTGAAAATTAGCCCAACTGTATAAACCCAAATCAAAATTTTAAACGATTTGTAAAATTTTGTGGTATATTTTATTTTTATATAAAAATTTCTCTGATCAGTTTTGTTAATGTGTAACACATTTTTTACAAATGATTGTTGTTATACAATAATTTACTAGATGTTACCTGATAAATTAAACTCATAATAACCAAAACTAAATTCAGATATTAAGACAAAGTTTTGAAAATTTTGAAAGATCTTGTTATTCGAATCTAAAGACGCTTGTTGAATGAAATTTGGTATTCTGGACAAGAAGTCTGATTAATGGACGTAATTGATAAAGGTTTAACATACTTTGTCTAATTTTTCTAAAATTTTTGAATGTGGAAAAATCGAGATAAAATTTTCAGAACTTTGGAAAAATTTATTTAATTTTTGAGGATATGTCGATATTGGGATATACGCTTGCTGAATGAAATTGGTTTTCTGGCCGAGAATTCTGATTAATGCACGTAATTGATAAAGGTTTAATGTAATTTCTCAAATTTTTCTAAAATTTTTGAATGTGGAGAAATCGAGATAAAATTTTAAGAACTTTGGAAATATTCATTTATTTCTTGAGGATATGTCGATATTGGAATAGACGTTTGCTGAATGAAATAGCTTCTCTGGCCGAAAATTCTGATTAATGCACATAATTAATAAAAATTTAACGTACTTTCTCTAATTTTTCTAAAATTTTTGTATGTGGAAAAATCGAGATGAAATTTTGAGAGATTGAGCAAATAAATTAATTTTTTTATTTTTTGAGACTATGTCGATATTGGGATAGACGCTTGCTGAATGAAATCTGTTCTCTGGCCGAGAATTCTGATTAATGCACGTAATTGATAAAGGTTCAACGTCCTTTCTCTAATTTTACTAAAATTTTTGTATGTGGGAAAATCGAGATAAAATTATGAGAGATTGAGCAGATAAAATAATTTTTTGAGACTATGTCGATATTGTGATAGACGCTTGGTGAATGAAATTGATTCTCTGGCCGAGAATTCCGATTAATGCACGTAATTGATAAAGGCTCAACGTACTTTCTATAATTTTTCTAAAATTTTTGTATGTGGAAAAATCGAGATAAAATTTTAAGAACTTTGGAAAATTTATTTATTTTTTGAGGATATGTCGATATTGGAATAGGCGCTTGCTGAATGAAATTGATTCTCTGGCCGAGAATTCTGATTAATGCGCATAATTGATTAAGGTTTAAAGTACTTTCTCTAATTTTTCTTAAATATTTTTATGTAGAAAAATCGAGATAAAATTTTGAGAGAGTGAGCAAATAAGTTAATTTTTTGAGACTATGTCGATATTGGGATAGACGGTGAATGAAACATGTTCTCTGGCCGAGAACGCTGATTAATGTACGTAACTGATAAAAGTTCATTGTAGTTCCCCTAATTTTTCTAAAATTTTTGTATGTGGAAAAATCGAGATAAAGTTTTGAGAACTTTGGAAAAATTTATTTATTTTTTGAGGATATGTCGATATTGGGATAGACGCTTGCTGAATGAAATTTGTTCTCTGGCCGTGAGAACTGATTAATGCACGTAATTGATAAAGGTTCAATGTACTTTCTCTAATTTTTCTAAAATTTTTGTATGTGGAAAAATCGAGATAAAATTTTGAGAGATTGTGCAAATAAATTAATTTCGTTAAAGAACAAATTACGGGCTGAGAGTAGCATATACTGCAACAATATTAAATTTTCTATAAATGAACGTTGACTGTTGTAATTGTTTGTGTGTGTAAAATTTACAAAATGTCGACGAAATTGGTTTCTTAAAACATAAACAATTTTATCAAAAATTAGATTAATACGAAAAATTCTTTGTATTTTGCCCAAAGTTCTCAAAATTTTATCCAGGTAAATACACATACAAAAATTCTGAAAAATCACATAATGTTCATTGAGCCTTTCCCAATTACGAGCATTAATCATAATTTCCGGCCAGCAAACCGTTTTCAGCTTGCAAGCGTCTATCTCATTTCCCATTCAGATAGTAATATCGTGAAAGAACAAATTACGGGCTGAGAGTAGCATATTCTGAAACAGAACTAAATTTTCCATAAATGAACGTTGACTGTTGTAATTGATTGTGTGTGTAATATTTACAAATTGTCGACGAAATTGTTTTCTTAAAACATAAACAATTTTATCAAAAATTAGATTAATACGAAAAATTCTTTGTATTTTGCCCAAAGTTCTCAAAACTTTATCCAGGTAAATGCACATACAAAAATTCTGGTAAAATCACATAACGTACATTGAACCTTTTTCAATTACGAGCATTAATCATAATTTTCGGCCAGCAAACCGTTTTCAGCTTGCAAGCGTCTATCTCATTTTCCATTAAGAAAGTAATATCGCGATAGAATAAATTTCGGGCTGAGAGTAGCATACACTAAAAAGCAAAATAGAATTCAAACAAATTTTTTTGTTAGTAATTTTAAATTATAATATTTACTATAAGACTTTTTTTAAAGTATGGTATTTCAATTTGAAGGTTTTTTATCCGAAAATAAAATTCAATTAATTAGAAAGTACAATAACTTACAGAAAAAAAAATCTAAAATAAAATGTCATGATAGTATAAAATTTTGTAGTACTACCATATGCAACTTTTCTTGTTTTACGGGATAGAATTTCGGGCTAACTTCACAAAGGTGACATGAAAATAAAATGAAAATGTATAATCTTGTCCGGTTGTCCTATACAGGTTTCAGCTGCTTAAAAATGGATAAAATAAATTAGAAACAAAAAAGTTCCAATATTTTTTTTGAAAATGCGAAGCCTAGGGGCTAGGAACTGGTTCCTGATAAAAAGAGAAGATTACTCGGATTAATAAATAAAGTTCATTACTGCCATATGTCAGACACCAAAATTGATCACTTGGGCATTGAGCTGGCTATAGTGATTTGAAAAAACCACTTGCTCTAGTAACTTTGTAAAGTTAATTTAAATCGATATTTTTCACTGACTTGCACAGATAGCTTCACAATAAATTTGGTTAGTGATGCCTATAAATTTTTTGTATTATATCTTCATTTAAAAAGCAATACATAATTTTCTGCCAATTTAAATCAAACAAATCAAAATTACACACAATCGTTAGTAAAGCATAACCCAAAACCAAATTTAATCAATATATACTCCGCCTTCTTCCTTAATTTTCTTTCTTAATTTTGGTACAAAATCGTAATCTTCAAAAATTGATCTTTATATACAATTACTTAGATTAAGTTGAATGATCTCATACAAAAAATTCTATTTATTGGTTTTTTATATGAAAAACGAACCTAAATTCACTGACCCGAAAATACGTATAATTTAATACGATTTTTTTTTAATTTAATTTAAAAAACGTATTTTTGTGCGATCACGAATGATCAAAATTATTATTATATTTTTTGTGGGTTAAAAAATTCCGTTGTTCTTTGGTCCAATGAATAAATCAAAATTTATACAAAAAAAAAGTTTCTAAAATCAGTTTTGAATTCTTAATTAGTTTTTTTATATAAAATAATTTATTTGCTTTATATGTTGACGTAATTTCAATGTTTTTTATTTGATCTCGATAACAGAGTGTGTGTGTGGGTGAAGAAATAACTTTAGTTTTCAAATTTCGTGATAGCATGAAAATATCATAGTTATTATTTATGAAGTATAAAAACGTTTATATAGTTATTTTGGATAAAATCTAAAGAAAAAATTGAATTTGACATTTTCGAAACACAAAACAAAATTTATGATTCACCTTTTATTATTACAAACAACATTTTTATAATCAATTAACCCATAACTCATTCCATATGACCCCTAAATTCAAATATCCATAAATTTTATGATTTCAAATGCAAATTTTCAACAATATAAACTAAATTCGCTATCAATTGATTTTGTGCACACAAAAACCATAACTAACGTTTCCTTTTTTTTGCTAATTAATTGATTTTCACCAGACCAAACCTACAACAACAAAAGTCGATTGCCAACAAATATCAAAACGAGCAATAATAACGAACAACAACAATAATATTATTTCCATTTTCATTATTAGTTTTTTTAACAAAAAGTTTTTTCCAATCAACAAAATGTAACAAAAAAAAAGTTGTATGAATCAACCCTTAAATTGATTATCAATCGATCGATTAGTGTGTAAACTATGGAACTTTTTGTTTCTATTGTTTGTTACGCCATTTTATTTTCACCCTTGATTGTTGTTGCATTGGGTTAGGATTTTTTTGAAAAAACTTTATTGGGTTTGTTGAATTTGAGATGTCAGCAATGAAAAAAACGAATTGCAACCAATTTTGTTTCCAGGATAAGAAAAATGCGTTTCTTTTTAAATCAGATGAAAAAGAACTTTTTCTTCTAAGAAACCAATCTTATAAAACGATATAATGTATACATGTTTATATTTAATAAATTAAATTTCTTTTTCGCAACTATTTCAAATAAAATTTTTTGCTCAATAACAATCATATTACAAAAACGAAAAACAAAACGTGAAACCTATGAAAAAGTTAAAGCAACAATTTAATGAGAAAGTCTTATGGGCATAAGCCAGCTCTAATATTTCCTTCATCTTAAAAATAATATAACAAAAGGCAGAAAAAAAACTAAAATATTATTATTATTATTATTATTGACGAGATATTTTTACTATTCGATGGATTGATTATAGGTTTTGAGGGAAGAGATTAATCAAGAATATAATGCTATAAAAATAAAGTTCGTCTTTATATTAAATAACCCAATCACTATTGATTGTTGGTATACGATTCTCTGTTCTCAAGAAAACGAAAATATTGCGCTTGGTAAAATAACAAAAATAAAAAAATATATTATGATTTATTGTCGTAATTTTTTGTTTAAAGTTATTTCTTTGGAAATATTTTTTTTTTTAAATTTTTTCCATAAGAGATCCGACAAGATGATTGTCTTTTGTCCGTATGTTGTTGTTTATTATAATATTATAGTTTTGAATATTTTTTTATTTTAATTGGATTCTTAGATAAATTTTTTGTTGTTTTATTTTAAATAATAACTAAAAAATTTTTTTTGATTAAATATTTCTCAATTTGTAGAAATTTTTTAATTTCCGTTTTCATTATATAAATTTTGATCGATTTTTTCTTCTTCTATTTCCTTTTCACTTCATGTCGATGAATTATGCTTTTGAAATAATTTTGATTGACTATTTTATGGATTTTTGTGAAGTTGTCTAGATGTAATATTTCTTTCGTATTCAAGAAACAAATTATTTTCAAAATTTGAGTAAAGTGAGTTGACAGTAACAATGTCAAACTGATTTATTAGTTAAAATATAATCTATAAAAATATAATAATATAAAATATATCAATAAAAAATTCAAATTCTTATATCATTACAAGAGAAAATGTGTTCAACTTAATTACAAACAATTTGAAAACAAATATTCGCTTTTAATCATTCGTTCTAAAATACTCATTCATTAATTTCCTACACCCTTCTAACAATGCATAGCTATCACCTTAAAGAATCAAATATTAACAAAACAATATACATATACATAACATCACGACTAATAACTAACAATCTAAAAATCCGTAACAAGAATTACAAGAAAAAAACAGTAGAATTACTACTTTATATTAATAAGACATGAGAAGTTGTTGTTCATAAAGTTTTACTATCGCAAGACAAGGGTTAAACCCCAATTGTAATCAAAAATATTTGTATAACGGAATAGAATAAAATAGAAAAATTAATAGAAAATTGTACTTTGGTATATCGTGCGTAACGGCAATTTAACAACACACGTCGTTTCTTGTTGCCTTTGATTTGTAATGATTTCGCGTTTTATTTCCGTTAAAGATATTTATTTCCTAAGATATATCATCGATTTTGATTTAGTGATTTTTTCTTTAAATTACAGTTCTTGGTTCTCTGCTAAATAATTAAATTAAAAAAAAGGTTCTGAATTGTTAGAACTTTGGAAACAAAATGTTCCTGAAAAAATATTAGGTGTTAGTTATCATTTCCCTCATTGCCAATAACACATAAATCACATTATCCATTGAACTATTCAAACAAAAGAACTCTAGTTTTGTATTAACTGTTTAAAATATATACATTTTTTATAATGATTGTCGAAAAAAAAATCAACCAAACAAAAAAAAAACTACCCTCTCGATAAGCGATCATTAAAAATTATTATTATTGTGTTAAAAGCTAATAAATCATTTAAATATAATATATAATAATATCGAAATGTGAAAATTTAAATGCAAAATGTTAAAATATGATTATTATTTTATTGAATTCCATTTTTTGGAGGCAGACGACAAAATTTTATTTTATTTTAATGAATATAATAATAGTAATTGAAATAAATATTTTAGGTGGGATAAAGTTAAATAAGGTTTGTGATCAAATTAATTGTGATAAATGGATTATTATAATAATCATATATAAGAATCATTTGGCCATCCACTAACCACGAATAGTTGATATTTTTACGCGATTCATGTTCCGTGGAGGAGCTACGCTGGGTTAACAAGCTTCTGCCAACTTGAACAATCTCAAGCGGCTGTACAAATATTCCATTGCAAACCAATTCAAGTAAGACGTTTTCCACATCAACATCGCGTCCTATACCTTGGTTCCATTGTTATTCTTGATGGTCAAGTAGCTGGGTGTTAAACCACAACATAATAAGTGATAAAGTGAACATGCTTATTAGGGAATTATTAGGGATTTTTGTGAGCACTGGAGTAATTGATAAATTATTTAAATTTTTCAATACCAAAAAATAGTTTTGGATTTTTCTCAGTGAAAAACCACATTTTTCTCTTCTCCGCGTTACGGAGTGGGTTTAGAAGCTTCCTCGTCAGTGCCATGATTCGAATCCGATTTGACATACACGCTATCTGTTATACAACTACCCACCGAAACAATGATATTTCGAAGTTAAAATTTCATCATTATTTAACTTCTTAAATTGAGGTGTTTTCAATAGTTAAATATTTCTGTTTTTATTCAACTTTTAACTCTAGTGTATTTCTTTTATTTGACAAACACATATTTTTCATACTCTAACTAAGGTAGCATTTAATAAAATGAAAATTATACATTTAAATAAAATCTAGAATAATGGATAAGGATTTAATTATACTCCTTGACTGTAGCCTTAATTTTATTCAACATACTGAAATAATAATAAATAAGACTAAATCTATGCTTGGATTTATGTTCAGAATATGTAAGGACTAAAGAAAAACGTGTTCTAGACCGAGTTGTGCAAACTTGACCATTTTTGATTTTTCTGAAACTTTGCATGTAAGTAGTACGGACAAAATCAAAAATACACCTTATTTTAAAATTTTTTTAAAGTGCATAGTTTGAGCATAGGGGCATGAACCCCAACATGCATGAAAAATGAAAATTCTGCCAATCCGATGTAACTTTGAAATTAAATTGTTCAAGAACGGCTATACCGATTTCATCAAACTGTTTTTTGTTAGTTAGCCGTTTGAAAAAAAATTAATTAATTGTTCTTGTAATCAATTTTTAAATAAAAATATTAAAAAACTTTTTTAAAGATGGCGCTAGGATTGAAGATCAATTAGAACCTAATTAATTTTTTTTCTGAAAAAAGTTTTATCTTTATTCTAAAATATTCCAAATTCACAGAGAGGCGTTAATTTTTGTTCTTGAGATGTTTAATTGGAAAGATTTTTTGTACGACTAAAATTCTAATTTCTCATCATTTGTTCAAACAACTTCCATTAACAAAAAATTTTAGCCACTGAAGTTCGAAAAAATGATGAAAAATTCGAATTTTAGTCGTACAAAAAATCTTTACAGTTAAATATCTCAAAAACAAAAATTAACGCCTCTTTGTAAATTTGGAATATTTTAGAGTAAAGAGAGAACTGTTTCCAGCAAAAAATTAATTAAATTCCAATTGATCTTCGATCCTAGCGCCATCTTTAAAAAAGTTTTTTAATATTTTTATTTAAAAGTTAATTACAAGAACAATTAATTAATTTTTTTTTCAAATGGTTAACTAGTTATCTATCAAACAAAAAACAGTTTGATGAAATCGGTATAGCCGTTCTTAAGCTATTTAATTTCAAAGTTGCATCGGATTGGTAGAATTTTCATTTTTCATTCATGTTGGGGTGCCCCTATGCCCAAACTATGCACTTTAAAAAATTTTAAAATAAAGTATATTTTTGATTTTGTCCATACTACTTATATGCAAAGTTTCAGAAAAATCAAAAATGGTCAAGTTCTAATCTCGACTTTTTCACCTGCGTAGATCACGTTTTCATCGACTTCAGAGATGCTGTGACGATTACAGTATTCTTTTTTTTATTAGTTCAATCACAATTGAAATTTTTATCTATTATTTGGAACCCACATTATGTTGTTCGAGTTAACCGTATTGAAGGTGTTCAACGGAAATGAGAAACAAATCCCATATTTGGCACGAGGTTAAATATTTTACTGTGTAAAAATATCCATTGAAAAATATTTTTGATATGGACAACTCAGCCAAAAACATTTTAGCTGAATGAAGAAAGTTTAAGGATCTATTAGGTTATCAATTGTATTTGTATAAATAATTTAAATAATTCAAAATAAATATGGATATATCGGTTCTAAATATTATGTTTTAATTTTTGCTTCACCACAATTTTAAATTGTGTGAAGTAATGCAATCTATCGTGAAAAACAAAATCTTACATACCCCAAATTTTATTTTTTATTTTGTTTTGGACCATCCTCTATCTAAATAAAAATTTTCCTCTATCTAAATAAATCAATCCAACATCCAACCAAAGTAGTTCCCGGTGTTGCAGCACCCAAAAAAAATTCTGGACTACATAGTGCCCATAGTACTTATTTAATTAAATTTGATATAATTGGTTTAGTTGATACGTGTTGCTCTTGCTTCAATATGGCTACGTTTAACTCACTCAAAATTTTATAACGATGCGACTGTGATAACAAATCCTTATACGGACATTCTTCAGGGTTTTCAAACGCAAGTAGAGTTAATGTACGTTCAAGATCACACAACATTTCGCAATTAAAATCGTGCGGTTCAAATATTCTGGTTTGGGTAAACAATAACGCTACTTCAAGTTTGTGTTTACAAGCAGCTAGCTGAACAGTTTAAAAGCTGGCGAGTAGATTGTAAAGTAGCCAACCAATCAACTTTTTTAGTAGATCTGCTAGTTAGATTGTAAACATAAATACACTAGGCGAGTTTATAAGCTGCTAGTAAGCTCGCTGGATGGTAGATTGTAAACTATCTTAAGGCTCGTTGACACTAAGATAGTTTACAATCTGCTATATGGCGACTTAAAAGCGGGCGAGTTCGCTTGTTAAATAGTGTCAATGACACACAAAATGGTTTGATTGCTCAAAAGTCAACTAGATTACTTGGAAAATTATCTTGCAAAGCTTGGTGATTCACACTAAAAAGTAAAATTTTACAATCATACTACTAGCATTCTAGTTTACAAGCCAACAATCGCACAAGCCAACAATCACACAAGCGAGCGAGCTTCTGCCTCCCAATCAATATCAAAAATAAAAATGGAGTGAATGAATTTATTATCACTCCATTCTCAATTTTTTAAGTAGTTCTTTCAATTTAAAATCAGAAAATGAATTAAACAAATCATGAACAAGATTCAAAACCCGTTTAAAAGTATATTAGAAACAAAGATAAGTTATTTGGTGCAATAAAAACAGTCGGTCAAGTGCTAATAAAATTCGCTCGCCGCGGGTTCCGTGAATGTAGAAGAACAAACTGACAAAAATAATTTACATAAAGGTGTGTTCAAGAGTTTTTATTTTTGTCAGACCATAGGCACATAAAAAATGATTTTTTCCTCTTTAATGTCAATAGCAATGTCAATTGAAAATTGATCAAAATTATACACAAAATATTACGTCTCGTTAAATATTAGCAAAAGCAGTTTAAAGTAACTTAAGAGAGATTAAGTTACACCAACTTGTATAAAAGGTTTAAATTAGAAAATATACATTATTGATTCAAATATAATTCAATAATAATTGGCAATAATTCAAAAACTGTGCACCGCAAAATTTTGAAAAAATTGCAACATTTCTTAAATAAGTTGCATTTGCACTTTTTTGATAATTACTCAAAAATTGTGTACCGCAGAATGCTTAAAAAAATTACAATGTTTCTTAAATAAAGTGCTCTTTAACCTTCCCAATCTCACCACCTCAAAATACTGAAAAATAATTATGTGACACTTTGCTATAGTTTTAGTTCAGGGCTTAGCAAATTTTCTGTCTCTGTAAATTTTTTCAAATTTTTCTGTCAATCAATGTCGAAACCTAGGGGGACCAACTTTTGTTGTCCTTTTTTGACAATAATTCAAAAATTGTGCACTGCAAAATGCTAAAAAAAATTACAATATTTCTTAAATTAAGTGCTCTTCCATGTGATATATCACATAACTAGGTTTTAAATGGTGTTTTTCCCCTTTTCTTCTCCACCACTTTAATAAATACTATTATGAGTGTTTTACACTTCGTTATATTTTCGTCCAAAAGTTACTACTTTTTCTATATTTCCAAAAACTTTTGAAGTTTTTTTATTGAATAGGCTCGAAACTAAGTACGGAAAGAAAACATGAAAAAACGCTGTTATTTAATTTTATTAAAAAAACTGGGTAGTGTCTAAAATATATTTTTAAGAGATACTGAAATCAAGCCATTTCATATGATACCCAACTTGACTCGATAAAAAAAAGTATTTTCTTAAAAGCCTCACATCGCACCGTAAAACATTTTTTTTGTATTCGTCATCTTTAGGGAGAGAGTAGTTTTATACGCATCCTTAATTTCAGGTCCATTGGATTTATAGTTTATGAGATTAATCGATTTTAAAACAAAAACACATCGTAGTCTCACCAATAGTGTTCCGTATAAAAAACGGAACCCTATAAAGATAATTATATAAACATCCTTATAATTTCACCTTATAAGTTTCAGAAGTAAAACGTCATCGGACAACCAATATTAGCTGCAAATAAAATATCCGAAACATATCTTCCTTTTAAGTGCCATATTAAAAATAGTTCGAAACACCATCCTGCGTTTTAAAGCAAATATTAATAAATATGGAAAAGTTATCAGATCAGATACAAATCCTTTGTATAGTAACTTTATTAATTGCGTAAATTGGGAAACAAAAGTTAATGAAATTTTCAGGCAAACTCGTCCTGCCATATTTTCTTTAATGTGATGAATTTGAAATAAACAATACGTTGAGTTTGTAACGACTGACTATTTCAAATATTTCTCTAAAATTAATAATATTCATATATAAAGAAATTCGCTTATAAATTGCTTTTAAAATGAAACAGACAAAAGCATTTATATATTTGTATCAATAATATTTTAAAATTTTTTTTGCTCAGTTGGTTTTTTTTATGATCACGTCACAATGTCAATTAGTTGTATGTAGATGTTTTTTGTCTACATAATTGATGAAAATATTTTGGTTTGTGAAGCTTACTAATAGTAGACTAATATATATAGCAGTTTAAATAAATTTATTTTGTTTGTATAGAGAAGTTGTTTGAATAGATGATATGTGGAAGGAGAAATTATTAATTATATACGATGAAAGAGACAATAGAAAAAGAAACAAATTACTGAAAAATCTTACTATTTATACTTGACCATTTTGTTTGGTCGGGGGATTAGGAAAATTTAAATCAAAGAGTGAACATTGTTATATGAGTAGTGTTATTGTGGCACAAGAAAATGTATATTATTCAACGAAATTGTTCATAATAAATTTGTTAAATTAATTTTTTTTAAATTGGTGTTTTTATTCTAACAGAGTTAAGTTTTCGTTGCCTTTTATTAAGTTTTACGTTTTATTAAGTTTT